>OY796660.1:45304327-45714653 GCA_963680705.1 Rhagium mordax | reverse complement strand
TCAAATTTTGGAAGAACCCCAATTGAGGAATCAATACAAATAAGTAGCTAAGAAGTTTATTGCAGAACTATACGACTGCGAGACAGAAGACTCTCTGGACAAGATTAGGCTGAGACTAACAATGGGTTCGAGAAAAACTGCCAATGAATTATCCCCCACGGAACATGCCTTTAATCAACATATCTTAAGATAAATGTACCTATTAATACTTTATATTATAAGTAGATCTACAGGGCATACAGTTTTGCAGATGTTATTACCATTGTCATATTTGGATCAGTAGCCATTATTCTATGATGAGGATTTTGAACCTTTTTGAATATGGGTGGGAAAAGAAAAAGGAGTACTTTCACCAATAACAGCCACTCAAGAACCTATTCCTAACGAGTTACGAGAAGTTCTTGATTTGTTTTGTAGTGAAAAAAAATGAGATATTTTAAAATGTTTGTGTGTCAAGGAGGGAATTTTTTGTTCTCCAGCGTGTGTAAATGTTCTGATTTATGCCAAAATAATAATATTCAAAGTCAAAGATTCGACGAAGAAAGTGGGGATGACAATTATTAATTTAGCTTCTTTATAACTTACTATTATATGCTTAAATATATTATTACATATTATAATGGACTACAATTACCTACTTCCACTCCTTCAAGTTAAGTTTTATAAAAAAAATTATAATTAATTGAATAAATTTAATTATTGTTTAATTATTTCTAAATCAAACGTCTTATAAATCATTAACAAAATTAATAGAGTCCAATAGTAATGAATTTACGCAACCGAGGTAGCGAATATTGTCTTCGCAACGGGTAGTGCGGTTAGGGTAAGGCATGCGAAGTAAGGTGTAGCTGCCTCGGTTTCTGTGTTCTCCTGCCTTTGTTTTTGAAAATAAGTGCATTTACTAATCGAGTCAAATGGTCCTTATAAAATTCTGCGTCTCGTCATGTGTACCGATTTTTGCATTTTTATTGTACAAGAAAGTTATTCGATGATGAATCTCAATTTTCACCCAGTTAATTTCACCCATATTGCACGCGCTGATATAACACTAAATTAGGGTTGGAAAGAATTTATTGAGCATAATCTAATATATGTCGTTCGAAAGAAGACATTCTACACTAAATAATAGCGAAAGAATAAATAAAAATAAAAGCAAGAGAAGGAAGCACTTTAAATTACTGCAAAAAATGTTTTTTTTTTTTAGTTTTTCCCCCACAACTTTTGTCTCGACCAACGGAGGATGTCGTAACTTTTATTTCCATATTCAGGGTTTAAATACGAACATTTTGACATATCACTCATTAACTTCTACGCCAAGATTGGGTTGATGAACGTTTTCACCGATCATCCGCTCGTCTAGTAAGGCCAATTACCAGTTTAATTTTCGACACACATTTAAGACTCACTTTGTATATATATAATCGTAATTTGTTAATAACAATAATTACTAACAAGAAAATTAAGTTTTATTATACACAAGGCAATACTATACGCTTAATGCAGTGGGATTGCACCGAGAGATAACGAAACGTACATTCAGAAATGCCGACAGCCGCCTGCCTCAACTGGTACACGCGTCGACTTTTTACACTCTAGAAAGTTTATTATTAACTTGCGTGAGATAATGTTTTAACAAAAAATGTTTTATATACAATTCTGCAGTTTTTCAAACCATTTACTTTAATTTAAAAATTGTCTATAAACCATTTATGATGAGAAATATTAAAATATTATCTGTCAAATTTGCGCGGCCAATGTTTTAAACAATATTTGTCATACCTTTCGTTAAGACAATTGTACAAAATTATACATTAGATGAAAGTTTGATGTTTAAGCTATAAAATAAAAAAAAATTATCACTATACCGTTCTTGGTTTTTGAGTTATGACCCATTGTATTTTAAATAGTTCCCTTGTAACTTTTTTAAGTTTTCACCCTGTAGATTCTTGCACGACCAACGGAGAGAGTCGTGAGTTTTGAAAACATATGTAAAATAATATTCTGAAAAAGATGGTTAGGGTCTCAATAAGTTCTACTTCATGATTGGGTAGGTGAACGATTTGGACAGGTCTCCGCTCCACTATTAGTTAAAACCTCGTATAATAAAAATTTGACTTAAGCGTGGTTTTTATTATGTAATTATTATAAAATTTATAGCCTGGGCCTAGAGATTAACATTTTATATATTTTAATATTGTTTCTTAGGAATATAATGTATAAAAAAAACACATTTTTTTTATTTACCTTGAAAAAACTTTATGTACCTAACAACCTGGCATCGACAGCGCCGATTGCGGGCTTGCCGTATTCTTTGGACAAAACCTGGCATGTTAATTATCCTTCGTTAAAAGCCCGTGTCTGCTGCCTACATACCAGGTTTTTGCTAAAAAAACATAATATACGGGGCTTATAGTTAAGCGAAAAGGCTATTTTTAGCGTTTACGGGGAAACTATTTTCCTTTATAAAATATTTAAAAATGTAAAATGCGGGGTTTTCTCTACGTAAATATACTGTATAAATCACGATTAGTTGTCTGGTGCAAATATCTCCATTTACGAAATAGTAGGGTAATATAGGTGTAGTAGTTCAAAAACCACTTAGATAAAAGTGTCATCGACTTGCAATAAACTGTTAGGCTTTGTTTTGAGAAATAGCAAATTATCTGTCAATACTGTGAAAATATTATTTTGTTATTTTCCTTTTTTTTCCACTGTTTTTCGATTTTTTTTGTATCCGATCTTCTTTAGAATATGCCAGTGCCGTATGGTCTCCATACACTGTGACATTAACTTAATAGAAAATGTTCCTGTTAGGTATTCGCGATACGTACACTATAAATTAAAATTGCATTGTAATTTTTCTTATATAAATATATTAAATCAATTAAATCTGGAAATACTACAATGCCGTCCTGTTAAAAGTGACTTAATTTTTATGTATAAACATATTAATGATGAATTTACTTATAATGAGATATTAACGCATATTAAACTTTATATCAATCATTACAATACTAGAAATCCTGCCCTATTTGTGGTGGACTTTCACAATACTAATTATGCTTTTACCTCGCCCGTATCTCGGATTTTACGTATGTACAATAATTATAATGTTGACCCCTTTTTGTCCCCGCTGCCTAAGTTTAAAAATAGTATTAGAAATTTAAAATTAGATTAATTTTATTAGATTAATTGATAGTCATAGTATAATAACTCACACTCTATTATTAAGTATATTGATTTTTATATACAATAAAATTATAAATGTAAATTGTTGTCATACTGTGTAAATCTTTTCTATAGTTGTAAAAAAATGGTGCATCTGTTGATAATAAATAAATAAATAAATAAATTCAAAAATGCGATAACTTCTTATATCTATTTGAAAATCAACTTTCGGTAAAACCGGAAGTAACGAAAAAAATCATTTATATGTCAAAAATGGCATTTATTAAGTATACAGGCTGTTCTAAATTTCAATCATATATCTTTAAAACTAATGGATATAAGATAATCTTTAACTAACTTCGATATATAATAATTTATTATGCAATCTAAATAATGAAATAAGCTTCATAATAATTATTATTAATTAAAAAATGGTCCAAATTTACCATTAATTTATATCCATGCTGCAAGTTTTATATGCGATATAAACAACATTCACACTGATTAAATTAGAAAGGAGCAATAAAATGAATTTGGTAGAACAGATATAATAGCAGTTGCTGCTTCCGCCTTAGCCGCTGAAGACAAAACTTCGACACAAGTCCCCACCGCCAGATTCCTTATTTCCAACGGTACTAGCAAAATCCGTTACACTATCCAGTATCTTATAGACGTGTTTCACAATTCTAACAGTTTCTCAAAACAAAGTCGTACAAAAACGCATTTAGTGATCGTTTTAATATGCCCCAAAATGAAAACAGTGTAATAACAAATATAAAACACATACAAATTTATTTTACAAAAAATTAATCAACTGCAAATAATTTTTGTTGTGCGGCTCTATGTATTAATACTAACGGATAATATGATTCAAAATAATATAATGGCCGAGACATCTAATGAAACATCTAATCTTTATTTTAATTACGGGCCTTGTAATTGTGGAATTCTATCGAGTGGTCAAATTTCACCTAGTGACACCTTAGATTCGGGGACCTGTAGGAATTTGGAAACCGCATCTTTACCCAAAAAACATACTGGAGGAACTTCCGTCACTCTTATAGGTATGATTTTAGTTAATGCTATTATCGTTATTTTTTTGATTTACAATAGGTTTATCAGATTTATCGCAGCAGATTTCATAGAACACATTGGAATTTGCCAATAATGTAGCCAGTCTTCAATATCTATAAATGATTATTATTAATATTAATTCTAAAATTATTAAATTAATCACAATAAAATATTACAAATTTATTCGGTAAGTAAATGCAATTTAAGTAAGAAGTCTGACGTCTGCGTAAACACTGAATTATTTGTTAAAAAAGTACCTATTAAAAAAGTTACTTGCATTACAAATTTATTTAGATTACTACTTATACTGGGAAAATTCGGTTGCACTGTGTTAGCATGTGCGACCGGTGTCAACAACAAAGCGACCTTGTCTTTCAATTCTGGTAGTGTATCTACAACAGCTATGGTAGAAATAATTTTTATTTTATTTTTATTTTAATGTACTACTTATTTATATTAACGTCCTGGAGAAGTTTAGCTTAGAGCTATTCTAACACTTAACCAGGATACACCACATACACCCATTCCCTCCGACATTGCCATCTGCCGGAGCTGGGACTCGAACCCAGGAGAAATAAGCAGTAGCTAGTCGCCTTTCTAGCCCACTACACTATCCTCGGTAATGTGCGATATCACCGCTAGCGTTCAGTCCCTGTTAACTGAGCCATAAATTGATCTATTCATATTCCCGTTATCTTTATTCGGTAATTAAAGTTGTTGATTTTCATTGTTGTAACAATTTTTTGTTAATTGGAGGTCAAAAGATCAGCCCTTAAAGTCGTTTTTTTTCACCTCCAGTTAACTTTATCCGACAGTTATTTACCTAGGATTCCATTGTTATAACAATTGTATAGATAAATAACTGCCGGATAACGTTCTGGAGGTGGAAAAACGGCCCTTGGACAATTAATGCGAAGTATTATACAATTTTCGTACATTTCAACAAATTTTACACCTTTGGTAAAATTTCTATTTCATTGCATATACCTTAAAATAAATATTTAACAAAATCGTTTAATAAAATTGTTGTATTCTCTCATTCTCTCGTTTTTGGCCTTACGTAAGGTATGTTTTGGCCACGAATATAATATTAATAAAAAATTGTTGTATAGTGACAATAGAAAGTCAAAATCCAACTAAAACCCGTGAAACTACATGTGGTGGTGATGATAGGTACCTAGTGGAAACTTTATTATTTATGCAACTAATGTTAGGTATGTCTTATTATTTATACTATATTCATTACGGTTACGTATATCAAAAAGACGATATCTTCAAGATGTACAGGGTGTCCCAAACAACTCGATGCCTCAATCCTTTAACTCGAAAGGGGGGGGGGCAATTAAAAAAAACGATATATAGGTTTCTTAGACATTAACCCAAGCTACAATTTGCCGTGAAACTGGTGACCATAACCTAACGACGGTCGGCGTCACGAAGTCAAAAATCTAAAACATTTTTTTTATATATTGAACCGTTTTGAAGATATACCAGATTTTATAATAAATTTAAAATATTGTATACAGGGTGATTCTAAAATGTATGGCCAAATGGATACAGCGTCATCAGGAGACCAAAATAGGTTGATTCAACCCAATTTACCTCTATACGAAAATGCTCCCCTAAGAAGTTACAGCCCTTTAAATTTCAAATAAAAAAAACTTTTTTTTTTGTCTATTCGGAATGAAATAAAATTGAAACTGCAACTACAGTCTGTGGTGAAAACTTTACTAACGCGCTCCAGCAGAATCGCAGACCCAGATAATATCAACCAAGAGTTAAAAACTTTGAAAAATGCACTGCTAATGAACGGCTATAACGACCGCATGATTTCAAGAGCCACTCAACCGTCTGACAGGCGAGACAAGGAGACTCCACAAGATGTGCCCACCAAAGCGTTTTTACCATATGTTAAAGGTACAACGGATAGGATCAGCAGAGTATTAAACCGCAGAAACATCAGGACTGTATTTAAAACTGACCGTAAGATCCACTCTGTCCTTAAAAACCCAAAGGACAAAATCCCTCTCGAAAACCAAGGAGTATACGAAGTTCCCTGTCATGATTGCGAGAAAACATACGTTGGACAAACCAACAGAAGGATAAACGTAAGAAAGACAGAACACGTTAACTCTGTTCTCCGAAATGAAGCGACATCGTCACTAGTCCAACACATCAAAAACACAGGTCACTCAATTGACTTTGACAGAACCAGAAGCCTGGCAAACGTGGAACATTTTTCATCAAGAATAATCAGAGAGGCCATCGAAATCGAAAAACGTCCCAACGGCCTAAATAAACGCGATGATAGCCTGAGACTTCCGGCAACGTGGAGAACAGCTTTAGTTAATCGCCAAATCCGAATGGAAACAACCAGTATAAACCCTTACACCCAGAAAACAGCCGAAAGAACTGACTATGAACTGGCAACAACGCAGACGGGACCTATAACAAGAAGCCGAACACGTCATATGAAAGATACAATGACTAATGCGATGATTCACGCGATAACTAACACAGTGACGCAAACGATGACGCAAACTATGCGGCACGATGGAGAACGTGGCCAATCGCAGCAACAGGTGGAGAGGGGGCGGCGTGGGCGGGCCAACGCAGAGGCCACTGGTCCAATCACAAGGAGTCGAGCGCGCAGGCAGGCGAACGCAGATGGGTGCACTCAGCCATGACCCCAGCTGAAAGTATATAAACAGCGACGAGCACTCGATACATCAGTCTATTCATCAATTCTTTGAAACGTGTAGACATCACCTGAAGATGGCAAATGCGGGGCCCTTTAGTTTTCTCCATGTTGAGGTCAAATTATTATTATAATAATTTTGTTGAACAGCTACAAATCTTTCAAAACGTTAATTATTCTAATAAAATACTTGAGAACATGAAAATAAACGCAGCGTTGGTGGGCTTCTCAAAATGCGTAAACTGTATTAACTATATGCAGTCGGGCTTTGTAAGGTGGTGATGTGAAGTGGCTTGAGGTGGCTTGAGAAGAGCTGGGAAATATATATTTAAGTAAATATTAAATAAGGTTATCCCTCTCCTGTTGCTAAATGCATGCAATAAATATTAATATAACAAAATAAATAATAGTCCATGCTCAACAATAAATAAATAAAATATAAATTATAATAAACATAACTATATATATATGTATATATATATATATATATATATATGTATATATATATATATATATATATATATATATATATATATATATATATATATATATATATATAAATTATATTCTCATATGGTACTATAATGATATCATTTCTATCAGTCATTTTCTTTAGATAAATATATGTAGTTAATCTTGTTGGTCAGCATTATATCGTACGCGTGCATTACTGCTGCGCTGGCATTCCTATTGTTTTCATAATTATAACATTTTATACGTAGATTAAACTTGTGTCTTGAGTAAAATAGTCGCATTTGTAGCTATATTGAATAAACGCATTTTGTGTACTAGACTTCGAAATTGTTTTTAAAAAGTGTTCCACCCCATCTTGAACTAAAATTTATATATATATATATATATATATATATATATATATATATATATATATATATATCTATACGCGGTATGTTGTCACCTCCACTACATGGAAGAGACGACCTCGCCTCCGGGTCTCCCCGTTCTACTAGAGAAAAAAAAATTGCATATGGGGTGAGGAGAGGGTCACGAATCTGTATTTCAAAAGAGGGGAAGAGAAATTTTACTTTTAAGGAGGTCATATATATATATATATATATATATATATATATATATATATATATATATATATATATATATATATATATATATATATATATATATATATATATATATATATATATATATATATATATATATACATAAAGTACTATGTGACCTCCGAAATCTATATATAAGCGCTCACGTTAATAACGTTGTCGGCTCCGACAGTGTTGTCACATTTTCTGAGGTCACAAAGACACCTCTGTATCCGTGCTTTATAAGGACGTGTTTTTAATATGAATATAAATTCAGTTTCAGAATGTTTTACTCATGAAATATTACTTATCGAAATATTAAATAAAATGGGATAAATGAGGAACATGACTTTTGTAAGGTAGGGAAGGACAAGGAAATTGTGGTCAGTTAAGGAGAACCGTAAAAAATACAAATACAAAATATATTTGTTTATAAGTACGTTTGTTTATTAAGTTATAAAATTTATTAAAAACATGACAAAGAAATATAATTTTCTTAATTTAAAAGAAAGTTGTTTTGACTCGCATTACCCAAGAAGAGATAATCAGAACGGTACAAAACTAGTCAAAAAAATATATTTTTTTAACCTTAGTTATTATATTTTCGAAAGCAAATACGTTTCTTAAGCTATAAAACTAACTTATTAGCAATTTAATAAAAAATAAAATGTAATATATTACATTTTAATATATCACTTTAATAAATTACTTTAATATATTACTTTAATATATTACTAATAAAATATAATATATTACATTTTATTTTTTATTAAATTGCTAATAAGTTTTATAGCTTAAGAAACGTATTTGCTTTCGAAAATGTAATAACTGAGGTTAAAGAATATATTTTTTTGACTAGTTTTATACCGTTCTGATTAATTCTGGTTAATTTTCTTAAAAAGAAGTTGTGTTGACTCCCATTGCCCAAGATACGTGGTACCTAATCATGATTGGGGGTGATAAGAACCAGAGGAATTAAGATATAAAACATAAGGAAAATAACAAACTACTCCTTTAGGGACTTAAAATACACAATAAAACATTTCAACTATTGTGGTTTATACATGGTGTCCAGGAATGGAATTCCCTTTTTAAAGGCTAATAATAAATTTGCTTGAAGTTTTAAAATAAATTTATTACTGCAAAAATACACACAATATAGGCGGATTTTGTTTTAAAAATTATATTGTCGAAGCGCCTTCCATTTCGGTCAAAACACTCCTGCAATACCTTCTCCATGTGGTTAAAAACTGCTAAACACATCTCAGGTGAAATTCTATTAATTTCTTCTCATATATTTTGTTTTATTTCTAGCAAAGTCATAGGCCTATTAACATAAACTTAAATTTAATTAGTAATTACTAATAAAATTGTCCTATTATTATTTTTTGCAGTAGCGCCCTGGGAGCGATCATTTCAGCATAATTCTATTATTAATTAGATACTAAGAAGTACCTAGAGAACTGTGCATCCTACTCGTTCCGTTGTGATTTTTTTGTGATTATTGTTTTCCAGAAACTCAAATAACTCGAAAACGGTGCGCCATATCAAAGTACAACTAGAATACCTTTTTTTATAAATGACTTTATTTAGGCTTTATTCAAGCATAATAACAAAAACCTATCCAATTTGATATACTCATATTGATGTTTCATCTCTAAACATACAATTATTAAGTTTATTGAATCTTCTCTAATGCATGATAAAAAATTGAATTAAAAAATTACAAATTTCAAAACGTCTAAAAATTAAATTATGGCAAAAATTATTTTTAACTTACCACAAATTCATTTATTATGGCCACCAATCAAAAAACGATGTCCCTAAGAAGATGTACATGTTCTATCGCCTATATGGCTCTTCAGAGGAACCCCAAAATCACGTTCAATTCAAATTCTACCTTTATCTTGAAAACTTATACTCAAAATTGTATTTATTGACATTAATAAAACATTTTGTAACCATAACAAACAAATTTTTTTCATTCCTTTAACTGATATGTCTTCTACTATAATTTCATATCCCTTTGTAATCTACTCTACTTTCTCTTTTGAGACGCATTGCTAATAAACAAACTTATTTAAGTTTTTTTTTATACTGGCCCTATTATAACAAAATTATCTAATATATTTATTGATGTTCCACTTCTGAACATACAAATATAAATTATGTTGAATTCAAAGAAAATCATTGAAAACATTTTAGAACGTTATTATTGTCGAATAATGTGAAAACAAAATACTCTGCAGGACTATATGTCCATACAGCATTGAATTAAATCACAAAATCCATAACATTCAAATCAAAAATAAAACATTTAAATAAAAATTATTAATCTCCATAAAAAACTAATACAATCTAGTTTTAGTTCGATTATGACATTATGACGTTAAAAATTACCTAGTTTTAATTTTATTCTGACATTGACGTTCAGTTAAAGGAATGAAAAAAATTTGTTTGTTATGGTGACAAAATGTTTTATTAATGTCAATAAATACAATTTTGAGTATAAGTTTTCAAGATAAAGGTAGAATTTGAATTGAACGTGATTTTGGGGTTCCTCTGAAGAGCCATATAGGCGAAAGAACATGTACATCTTCTTAGGGACATCGTTTTTTGATTGGTGGCCATAATAAATGAATTTGTGGTAAGTTAAAAATAATTTTTGCCATAATTTAATTTTTAGACGTTTTGAAATTTGTAATTTTTTAATTCAATTTTTTATCATGCATTAGAGAAGATTCAATAAACTTAATAATTGTATGTTTAGAGATGAAACATCAATATGAGTATATCAAATTGGATAGGTTTTTGTTATTATGCTTGAATAAAGCCTAAATAAAGTCATTTATAAACAATGCATATCAAGCAAAGAAAGAGAATTGTAAAATAGAATACCTTTATTGCAGAAAAAACTCTGGTATTCCATAATTTGCTACCAAAATTTGGAAAAGCTTACATGCGAAAAAGTCGTGGGGCATTTTACTCCACCCCCTCCCTGTTTGACCCACCCATGAATGAAATTTTTGATTCATTTTTACACTACCTTATTGGTCATAAAATGATTAGTAATTGACCAAAATTTCATGTTTTTAATTTCACCGGTTTCGGAAATATTAACTAAAAACCATCATCAAGGAAGCACTTTTAAAGGGTTGTAGCTCCCTTGGGAAGCCTTTCTGTGGCTATATTTGTAGGAACTTCTTGCCTTATTTTTGAACGAGCTGGTAAAATGATGACCACTAATTTCGGGACACCCTGTATATGCATAATAATTTCACTCCTGTTAACTTTTACCTATTAAGAAGACCTTCCATAAGTACAAAGTCGTGCCCAAATTTCATTCCGCCAGCTATAGTCACTTTCGAGAAAAAAAAAATCAAATCACTTTTTGGTGCCCCCTTTTGAGATCTAGCGGCTCAAGGAGGCCGTTCTCGACTTTACTGTACATAAGAGACTATATTTATTTCTTGATGAGGAAATACCCTTAAGAGGTTTTCACGTTATTTCGGAACACCCTGCAGTTTTAATTTTGTAGATTATTAAAAATAGGCAGCTAATTATAGGTTGGATTTCCAACCAACAAAAACAATCTTATTTTATTAGATTAAGGCAATTAAAACTTCATTAATAATGCACTGAACAAGATTTTAGTTCATAGTACAGGAGCAGAAATTTTGATAAAAGCAGCATATTTGAAAATCGTAAAAATTACATATTTTTGAGGTTAGTATTGTGACGTCACGTGCACGAACGAATTTATTTGGACTTTAACCAATAACGAGACCGTCCGTTTTTGACGTCATTAATGGAAAACTGGCCAGACTTTTGAAATTGATACAACTTATTAATATTTAAAGCAACTGTAAGAATGATATATTATTGGAATTTATTGCATTATTATATTTAATATGTATTCAACTTTGACGTAAATCTATTAAAAACCTTTAATTCAATTAAGGTGTAAGAGTTTATTGTCAAAATATTAAACTAAATAGACATTTATATTTATAATTAAAATAAGTCGTCAATTATATTTTTTATGTCTGTGAAACAAGATGCTATTATCAATTTGTGGCGAAAAAATACTTGCCGCTTGGCCTAATTGCCCAATAGACATCAAATATCAATGTCTGCAAAATAAAAAGAATCAATTTTGCCACGAAAATTTTATATTTTTCTACTTTATTTTATTCATTAAATAGGAATTTTTGAAACATGTTACGTTGCACAGATGATGACAGACATCAAAAACATGCGGTTTTCTCCGCGATCCAATTAATTATGTGAAAATCTAGGAGGCGTCAAATCAGTTTTGTCAGAAACAAAAGCATTACTATTTTAGTCTAGCCCTAGTTTTGGTGGCTACATTTTTAAGTCAAAATGGTTCTTGTTCAATCGAATAAAAAAATGGCATTATTGATTGTTATGTGGCATGTGGAACACCTTTTCATAAAATATGTTTTTTTTGTAAAAACATGATTTACCTAGTATAAAATAACAAAATAAAATGAAGAATGGTATTTCTAACCAATATGATTTTCAAGGCAACCCTGTTTTTCTTCATGTTTTGCAAAAATTTATATTAGAAGAAGATGAGCAAAAAGTTGAGCAAACATACAATACATGTACCGGGTGACCACGAAATGACGCTCGTTTTGACAAGATATGAATTTCAAATTAGGGCACGTCAAATTACGGTTAAATATGCATTATGTCGACTGATTTTTCATTTTCTGTCACTTCCGGTTTCACCGGAAATGTGACTAACTTTGGTGGAAATGGAACACCCTATATATTTTTACATTTTTATATTCAGGAGGTCATTTTGGAAACAGTTATGGCATATTGAGATAAAAATATTACTGGCTGACATTTTTATGAGCAAACTTAATTTTTCATCCAGGCGGCCGTGATCTCAAAAATATGTTTTATTTTGCTTCAATAATTAATCAAAAAATGCAATTATGGTATTATATCATATGAAATTTGTGTTATAAGATCTGAAATATTTTGGAAATAATTTTTTCAGGATAACTATTTTTTTTTAATGGCACCATGATGGATTTGTACATATTATAATACATAAAAATACATAAGAATAATATAACATTTAAAAAGATATAAATGAAAAAAAAACTCATATTTGTGGATCTCTAGCATCTGACCTGCTGAATAAAAAATGTGAAAATTTACAGGGCGTTCCATTTAAAAATCCAATGTTAGCATAATTTCCGGTGAAACAGGAAGCAACGGAAAATGATAAATTGGTCGAATTAATAAATATTATTCAGCAGTTATTTGACGTGTCCAAATTTGAAATTCATATCTTTAAAAACCAAGAATATGACCACAAGATATCACGTGCCTCTATCTCTTCTTGGTTTTACAAGATATAAATTTCTAATGTGGGCACCTCAAATAACGGCTAAATATGCATTAATTCAACAGATTTAACATTTTTTGTCGCTTCTGGTTTCACCGGAAATGATGCTAACTTTGGAATTTTAAATGGAACACCCTGTATATATTTTTACATCTTTAGATTCAGGAGATCAAAGGCATCTACTTGATAAAGATCCACTGTTAAATATTGACTTTTTTTCATTTCTAGTTGAATGTTATTCTTATGTATATTAATGTATTACAATATAAAGATATAGTGAAGTCCTTGGTACCAAGTAATCGGTAATAAAATGCTTTATTGAAATAACGTAGTATACCACCATGGTGCCATTAAAAAAGGATAGTTAATTTGGAGAAATGATTTCCGAAATGTTTAAGATTTTTTAACACAAATGCCATATGGCAGAACGTCATAATTGTATTTTTTTTATTAATTACTGAAGCATAACAATAGTAATTTTCGTCACAAGTCCGGAAGGTGACTTGTTACAGTCGAGTAGATATTATGGACGAAGCGACGTCAGGAGCCGAGTCTAGAATATCTAAACGAGGCTGGAACAACACCTTACGGACGTGTGTCGAATGATATTTTATTTCATCCCGTCATTTCTTGTATATTAGCATTTTTTCTACTACCGTCTATATAAGTGAACTCTGTACCCCTAGCAACACGCGTGATAACGAAAGTAAACATTCGAGTTATCTGGTTGCTAGCTGCGAAAGTTAAACTTTCGCAGCCAGGACAGAAAAGTAAAAAAAAACTTCCGATCTTTCAAGGAAGTACGCCAACATTACATTTTCGCCGATTTCCGCATCATTTTTGTCGGCACACCATTTTAAAAACACAATCGATATTGGCAGCTTCTTACATCCCATTTTCATCGCCACAAACATATTTGTTTATTTCAGTTTGACACTACCACAAATTAAAATGTTAAATGTTTGACATAAACCTCGATGACAGATAGCAATTTCTACGTTGCCATGGAAACAATTTTCATAAACTGCTTCCTAATTCCTAAACTATAAAATTTATTAAAAACGTCATATTATAATTTCACGAAATAAATAGTTTTAAATTATGAAATACCATAATATCTTTCGGTAGTAGAAAAAACATAATACATTACACGATGCGAAAGCTCTTTCAGGTGTAAAAGTAAACTTTCGCATCTAGTAATGTAAATAACTATTTGTATAATTTGACACTTGGTTATTTTCTTATGTCATTTGACATTTGACACTATTTTTTAATTTACGGTCGATTTTTATATGTCAAACAACTGTCAAAAGGTATAATAACAGTTTGTGATTGGTTCGTAATAAGTTTCCGGTGGTTTCCGGTACTGATACCGTAATGTCTCATTTTCCGGCCTCATATGAATACTGTACTGTTGTACTTTCCGGACGAGATGAAATAAAATATTTTTTTGGGATTACGGCCGCCTAGTAAAAAATTTAATTTGCTCATAAAAATGTCAGTATTAATATTTTTATCTCAATATGCCATAACTACACTCACCGGCACGAAAAACGGGTCACTTAAACATTGAGCCAAATTAAAAGTTCTATAATTTTTTTCTTTATGTATCGATTTAAAAAATCTTTGCAGCATAATGTAGGTAAATTAGTCTTTTTTATACTCATTTGTCAAGGCATAATGAGAGATGATTTCGCATCATATTATACCGTGGGAAGCAAAAGTGTGTTTTCTAGGTCTAATTTTGAATCACCCTGTGGAGTTGTTAGGCAATGTAGAAACGATGAAATGTCACTTGTCATTAAGCCACATTTATTCTAAGCATTTTCTTTTTTTATTTATCTGAATACCCCTTTCCCTTTGAGTAAAACACTACAAATTTAATACAAAAAGTTTGCTTTGAATATTTGTGTCGACTATGATCAGCACAGTCATGAAATTTTGTTTATTGAAAATGTCACTCAAAAGCCCTTGTCACCGTTTGTTGTTGTTGTCAGTTGTCAGTTATTTTGATACACAAAATGTCTTTAAGTCCAAACTGTGTCGGCAATTTTCGCTTTAAGTGAAGATGGTAGAAGTCAACGCTATGTTTCCGATAGACTCGGGATTCCGCAAAGTACAGTGCAACGTGTTTATACATTACCACCTTGTAGGGGGTAATGGTTTATA
Source organism: Rhagium mordax (assembly GCA_963680705.1). Taxonomy (NCBI): domain Eukaryota; kingdom Metazoa; phylum Arthropoda; class Insecta; order Coleoptera; family Cerambycidae; genus Rhagium; species Rhagium mordax. The sequence goes on along the minus strand of OY796660.1, from coordinate 45,699,103 downwards.
CCCCCTTCAGAGAGACAGGTTCATACACCAGACGTCCCGGAACAGGTCCTCGAAGAAGAACTTCTAACCGAGACGATTTTTTATGTTGTTATTAAAAGTTTGTTTCTTAAAATTTGTAGTGTTTTACTCGAAAGCGTTTATCTGCCAAAGGGAAAGGGGTATTCAGATAAATAAAAAAAGAAAATGCTTAGAATAAATGTGGCTTAATGACAAGTGACATTTCATCGTTTATACATTGCCTAACAACTCCACAGGGTGATTCAAAATTAGACCCAGAAAACACACTTTTGCTTCCCACGGTATAATATGATGCGAAATCATCTCTCATTATGCCTTGATAAATGAGTATAAAAAAGACTAATTTACCTACATTATGCTGCAAAGATTTTTTAAATCGATACATAAAGAAAAAAATTATAGAACTTTTAATTTGGCTCAATGTTTAAGTGACCCGTTTTTCGTGCCGGTGAGTGTATATCCAAAATGACCTCCTGAATCCAAAAATGTAAAAATCTATAGGGTGTTCCATTTAAAAAATCAAAGTTAGTGTCATTTCCGGTGAAACTGGAAGCGACTGAAAGTAAAAAAGCGGTCAAAATAATGCATATTTAACTGTTATTTGACGTGCCCAACTTTGAAATTCATATCTTGTAAAACCAAGAAGATATAGAGACGAGCGTCATTTCGTGGTCACCTGGTATATCGTCGGAATCGGGATAATGCGTAGATTTCAAAAATATAAAAACATACAGGGTATTCCATTTAGAAAAACAAGTTAGGTTTGTATCTCCAGAACGCCCTGTATAATTGTAATTTCGATAAGTACGGTGAGATCGCGGGAAAATTTCTCACAACTTTTGTATTTACCATTATTTTCTAAGTAGAAGAATAAAAATGTCATAAGGGGTTAATCTTTCGATAATATCCCTGTACTGGCCTGTACAGTCTGACTCGTTCTCACCCACTTTTTAGTCTTACATTACATTTTACAAAGAATCTCCAGATGTGCATGAAATTATACGTCTTAAGCTAAAAGTAAGTTATATTGTTTTATTTCTCCAAAAATATATAATATATTATATATTTTTGGAGAAATAATCTTGAAATATAGCTTCTTGAATTATGAAAAATTTCAAAGCTGATATATCATCCCGGTTTTCTGCAAAAATTTTCAGTATGCCACGTAAATAAAACAATAACTATAATTTAGGATGTTCAAATGACATAATTGATGACATATTTAAATTATCACTATCCAATTTCATAATATGCTGAAATGTCCTGCGACGTTGCCTTTTTAAGGAGGCGGGAACGCTCTGCTTGTGACAAAAAATTCAGCTTTATATATCAGGAGGTGACAACGTGCTCTCATTGAATACTGAATGCGACATCAGCGCCAGCGTTATATATAGGAACTAAAATATTTATTTGTGAGTATGGAAGTTACTTTGTCGCCTCCGAACAAATTTTCGTTTTTGAACTGTAGATGTCACCTTCTTTCCAAAACCGATGAAAATTAGGAGATACGTTGTCGCCTCCGAAATTGGAGGCCATAACGTTATATATGAGGTGACAACGTATCTTTGGTATCTACTTTGGAGGCCACAACGTACCCTTTATCAATATATATATATATATATATATATATATATATATATATATATATATATATATATATAAAACAAAATTTTAAAAAACAAAATTTAAAACGTGACGTGACTATCCTTCGTAATTTTATATATATATATATATATATATATATATATATATATATATATATATATATATATATATATATATATATATATATATATATATATATATATATATATAAAGGGTACGTTGTGGCCTCCAAAGTAGATACCAAAGATACTTTGTCACCTCATATAACGTTATGGCCTCCGATTTCGGAGGCGACAACGTTTCTCCTATTTTTCATCGGTTTTGGAAAGAAGGTGACATCTACAGTTCAAAAACGAAAATTTGTTCAGAGGCGACAATGTACCTTCCATACTCACAAATAAATATTTTAGTTCATATATATAACGCTGGCGCTGATGTTGGATTCACTATTCAATGAGAGCACGTTGTCACCTCCTGATATATAAAGCTGAATTTTTTGTCACAAGCGTAGCGTTCCCGCCTCCTTAAAAAGGCAACGTCGCAGGACATTTCAGCATATTATGGGCGAGTTGCTTTATTCACCGGTTGATCCACCAGATGTGTTTTATCTCGTTCTAACCTCGGAGATAGAACGAGATAAAACACATCTGATGGATCCACCGGTGAATAAAGCAACTCGCCCTATGAGATTGGATAGTGATAATTTAAATATGTCATCAATTATGTCATTTGAACATCCTAAATTATAGTTATTGTTTTATTTACGTGGCATACTGAAAATTTTTGCAGAAAACCGGAATGATACAATATATCAGCTTTGAAATTTTTCATAATTCAAGAAGCTATATTTCAAGATATGATTGGAATAGATATTAAGTATAATATATTATATATTTTTGGAGAAATAAAACAATATAACTTACTTTTAGCTTAAGACGTATAATTTCATGCACATTTGGAGATTCTTTGTAAAATGTAATGTAAGACTAAAAAGTGGGTGAGAACGAGTCAGACTGTACAGGCCAGTACAGGGATATTATCGAAAGATTAACCCCTTATGACATTTTTATTCTTCTAAGAAAATAATGGTAAATACAAAAGTTGTGCGAAATTTTCCCGCGATCTCACCGTACTTATCGAAATTACAATTATACAGGGCGTTCTGGAGATACAAACCTAACTTGTTTTTCTAAATGGAATACCCTGTATGTTTTTATATTTTTGAAATCTACGCATTATCCCGATTCTGACGATATACCAGGTGACCACGAAATGACGCTCGTCTCTATATCTTCTTGGTTTTACAAGATATGAATTTCAAAGTTGGGCACGTCAAATAACAGTTAAATATGCATTATTTTGACCGCTTTTTTACTTTCAGTCGCTTTGAGTTTCACCGGAAATGACACTAACTTTGATTTTTTAAATGGAACACCCTATAGATTTTTACATTTTTGGATTCAGGAGGTCATTTTGGATATGTAGTTATGGCATATTGAGATAAAAATATTAATACTGACATTTTTATGAGCAAATTAAATTTTTTACTAGGCGGCCGTAATCCCAAAAAAATATTTTATTTCATCCCGTCCGGAAAGTACAACAGTACAGTATTTATATGAGGCCGGAAAATGAGACATTACGGTATCAGAGCCGGCAAAGTACCGGAAACCACCGGAAACTTATTACGAACCAATCACAAACTGTTATACCTTTTGACAGTTGTTTGACATATAAAAACCGACCGTAAATTAAAAAATAGTGTCAAATGTCAAATGACATAAGAAAATAACCAAGTGTCAAATTATACAAAAATGCTAATATACAAGAAATGACGGGATGAAATAAAATATCATTCGACACACGTCCGTAAGGTGTTGTTCCAGCCTCGTTTAGATATTCTAGACTCGGCTCCTGACGTCGCCTCGTCCATAATATCTACTCGACTGTAACAAGTCACCTTCCGGACTTGTGACGAAAATTACTATTGTTATGCTTCAGTAATTAATAAAAAAATACAATTATGACGTTATGCCACATGACATTTGTGTTAAAAAATCTTAAACATTTCGGAAATCATTTCTCCAAATTAACTATCCTTTTTTAATGGCACCATGGTGGTGCACTACGTTATTTCAATAAAGCATTTTATTACCGATTACTTGGTACCAAGGACTTCACTATATCTATATTGTAATACATTAATATACATAAGAATAACAGTCAACTAGAAATGAAAAAAAGTCAATATTTAACAGTGGATCTTTATCAAAATTTTAAAAAACAAAATTTAAAACGTGACGTGACTATCCTTCGTAATTTTATATATATATATATATATATATATATATATATATATATATATATATATATATATATATATATATATAAAGGGTACGTTGTGGCCTCCAAAGTAGATACCAAAGATACTTTGTCACCTCATATAACGTTATGGCCTCCGATTTCGGAGGCGACAACGTTTCTCCTATTTTTCATCGGTTTTGGAAAGAAGGTGACATCTACAGTTCAAAAACGAAAATTTGTTCAGAGGCGACAATGTACCTTCCATACTCACAAATAAATATTTTAGTTCATATATATAACGCTGGCGCTGATGTTGGATTCACTATTCAATGAGAGCACGTTGTCACCTCCTGATATATAAAGCTGAATTTTTTGTCACAAGCGTAGCGTTCCCGCCTCCTTAAAAAGGCAACGTCGCAGGACATTTCAGCATATTATGGGCGAGTTGCTTTATTCACCGGTTGATCCACCAGATGTGTTTTATCTCGTTCTAACCTCGGAGATAGAACGAGATAAAACACATCTGATGGATCCACCGGTGAATAAAGCAACTCGCCCTATGAGATTGGATAGTGATAATTTAAATATGTCATCAATTATGTCATTTGAACATCCTAAATTATAGTTATTGTTTTATTTACGTGGCATACTGAAAATTTTTGCAGAAAACCGGAATGATACAATATATCAGCTTTGAAATTTTTCATAATTCAAGAAGCTATATTTCAAGATATGATTGGAATAGATATTAAGTATAATATATTATATATTTTTGGAGAAATAAAACAATATAACTTACTTTTAGCTTAAGACGTATAATTTCATGCACATTTGGAGATTCTTTGTAAAATGTAATGTAAGACTAAAAAGTGGGTGAGAACGAGTCAGACTGTACAGGCCAGTACAGGGATATTATCGAAAGATTAACCCCTTATGACATTTTTATTCTTCTAAGAAAATAATGGTAAATACAAAAGTTGTGCGAAATTTTCCCGCGATCTCACCGTACTTATCGAAATTACAATTATACAGGGCGTTCTGGAGATACAAACCTAACTTGTTTTTCTAAATGGAATACCCTGTATGTTTTTATATTTTTGAAATCTACGCATTATCCCGATTCTGACGATATACCAGGTGACCACGAAATGACGCTCGTCTCTATATCTTCTTGGTTTTACAAGATATGAATTTCAAAGTTGGGCACGTCAAATAACAGTTAAATATGCATTATTTTGACCGCTTTTTTACTTTCAGTCGCTTTGAGTTTCACCGGAAATGACACTAACTTTGATTTTTTAAATGGAACACCCTATAGATTTTTACATTTTTGGATTCAGGAGGTCATTTTGGATATGTAGTTATGGCATATTGAGATAAAAATATTAATACTGACATTTTTATGAGCAAATTAAATTTTTTACTAGGCGGCCGTAATCCCAAAAAAATATTTTATTTCATCCCGTCCGGAAAGTACAACAGTACAGTATTTATATGAGGCCGGAAAATGAGACATTACGGTATCAGAGCCGGCAAAGTACCGGAAACCACCGGAAACTTATTACGAACCAATCACAAACTGTTATACCTTTTGACAGTTGTTTGACATATAAAAACCGACCGTAAATTAAAAAATAGTGTCAAATGTCAAATGACATAAGAAAATAACCAAGTGTCAAATTATACAAAAATGCTAATATACAAGAAATGACGGGATGAAATAAAATATCATTCGACACACGTCCGTAAGGTGTTGTTCCAGCCTCGTTTAGATATTCTAGACTCGGCTCCTGACGTCGCCTCGTCCATAATATCTACTCGACTGTAACAAGTCACCTTCCGGACTTGTGACGAAAATTACTATTGTTATGCTTCAGTAATTAATAAAAAAATACAATTATGACGTTATGCCACATGACATTTGTGTTAAAAAATCTTAAACATTTCGGAAATCATTTCTCCAAATTAACTATCCTTTTTTAATGGCACTATGGTGGTGCACTACGTTATTTCAATAAAGCATTTTATTACCGATTACTTGGTACCAAGGACTTCACTATATCTATATTGTAATACATTAATATACATAAGAATAACAGTCAACTAGAAATGAAAAAAAGTCAATATTTAACAGTGGATCTTTATCAAGTATATATATATATATATATATACGTGCACGGCTATCTTAATCGCCTCCATACATCACACAGGCACCCAAGCCTCCACGTTAAGGAAGCACGTTTTTTGTGTGTATTTTGTGCAAATGGTAAATAATAACACACCTCTACACAAGCACCAAGAGAGGGGTAAGGAATAAGCAGTCTGAATATATACAAATTTTTGCCATATTTGTAAATGTAACACACCTCCAAATACTGAGTAGCGGAAACGCCTCTTTTGTATAAATTTTTGTACACTGGAGTTCGGTTACGCCTCCAGCAGTGTTGCCACATATATTGAGCGGGAGTGGGGGTGAGTTCGTATTAAGATGATGCGCTAGAATATTATTCGTTTGTGTAGCGGACCAGGTGGTATGGGTGCAGGCGTTTCGAAGTAAATTCGGACTTAATTTTTTTGCTGGAATCGGTTTTGAAAGTTACCAAATGGTAACCTGGTCTGATATTGTTTAAAACAATTTTTGTTATAACAAATAGAAAAATTACGATTTTTTACTTAAACTAATTTTTTTTATATATTTTGACCTATTTCCAACAAGAACTGTTCATATTGTTTAAGTGCTAATTGTGGCATTTCATAAATTTTTTCTCTTCCTTTTCTTTTGGGGATTTATTACCATATCTCTTGAAATTCCTATCGAAAAATCTTGATGTATCTAAATAATACTCAAATTAACCAGTTTAAAACTGGGAAGTAACCTCTACTCCTTTGACGTGATGTCAGAGGGACAGTTAGAGCGTGTTTTTTGACAACTAATATGAATTAAAAGAATACAAAAACACTGCGCTGGCGTTTCTTAAACTACATCTGTTTCCTTTTTCAAAGTTTAGGCTTTAGATTTTAATGTAATGTGTAGAATAATAATAATAACAATTTTCTTTTACACCGTGTTATTTGGTAGTGGTGAGAGATATAAACATCCCTCTGGTGGTCAGTTGCTACTACCTGTCAAGACATCGATGATGTCTCTGTGACAGATAGCGATTTGCAAAGCAAATACCAAAAGCAGGCGACCTCTAGCCCTGGTGGACTAAACTACATGCTAAATAATAAGTAGATATCCAAGTAACAACTACTCAACGGGCAAAAGCCCCGATTTGCATTGAATTACACTTGGAAATCCAAAATTGATAGCCAATATTATTCGAATAATATTGGCTATCAATTTTGGATTTCCAAGTGTAATTCAATACAAGTCGGGGTTTTTGCCCGTTGAGTAGTTGTTACTTGGATTTCTACTTATAATTTCTCTGCACTTTTTCTAAACTCTGAATATGGACATTGTAGAAGGGACTCCAAATACTGGAGGCATACTCTAAACGCGATCTTACAAAAGAATAAAAAAGCAATTTTAATATTCTAATACCTTAAAATAAAATATAATAAAATAAATAAAATAAAATATTGTTGAAGTCGTTGGAGTTTCTTATAATGTACCCTAGAGCTCTAAAACAGTCTGAAGTAAGATTACTGATGTGATTAACAAATGAAAGTTTCTGATCAAATGTCACTCCCAAATCTCGGTAGGTAACAGGTCGATTTAAATTTGTGTCGTTTATAGAATAATTAAAGGTAACTAGATTTGCTTTGTTGCTATATGTCATGACATTACACTTTGCTACATTTAAGGGCAACTTATTTGCAAATCACCAATTACTGATGCTTACTAAGTCATTTTGCAGCTCCATACAATCCTCAATGCTTTTGATGTTACAGTACAGTTTCATATCATCGGCATACAGTAAGCAATTTACCTTTAGACTACAAGTGATATCATCAATGAATATGTTAAAGAGGAGTGGCCCTAGGTTGGATCCTTGGGGAACACCAGATGTTACTGAAATCTCGACAGACTGATGACCAGAACATTCAACATATTGCTTACGATTCGTAAAATAGGATTTAAAAAATTCTTGGAGACTCGAAGAGAAACCATGAGCTTTAAGTTTAGTAATAAGTATGTTATGATCAAGTCTGTCGAATGCCTTAGAAAAGTTAGTATAAACAACATCAGTTTGTAGTCCTGGATCAATAGATTCTGCTATGAATTGAGTCACACAAAAAAGATTTGTAATAGTGGATCTACATCTACACGTAACATAAAAATCTAAAGCCTACACTTTAAAAAGGGAAACAGATAGATTCCAAAACGTCAGCGCAGTGATTTTGTATTATTTTAATTCCTATTAGTCGTCAAAAAACACCCTCTAATTGTTCCTCTGACATCACGTCAAAGGTGTAGAGGTTATTTCCCAGTTTTAAACTGGTTAATTTGAATATTTGTTAGATAAAACAAGTTTTTTCGATAGTAACTTCAAGAGATATAATAAATCCTAAAAAAAGGAAGAGATATTTTCAGTTATTAATTTTTAAAAATTAATAACATTGAAAATATCAAGTTTACGAAAAAAAGTTATTGTTGGAAATCGGTCGAAGAATATAAAAATGCTTAATTAGTTTGAGTAAAAAAATGTTATTTTTCCCTTTTTTTAAACTTTTGGTAACATAGATTTTCATAATCGGCACTGTCTCCTGAACCGATTCCAGCAAAAAAAATCAGTCCGAATTTACTTCAAAACGACTGCGCCCATACCACCTGGTCTAAAATATAGTAGGGCCAAAAAGAGTAGTCAGTAAATCCAGGGGGAACTAGTTGTGGTTTTCATTTCTGGTAGGCGGATAAAACTTGATATATTTCTCTCAATTATATGGGATTATATGGTAAAAAGAGCTGCCGCTTCTGTATTCCATAAAAGCTAAATACTTTGAAGAATTTCCGGTGAATTTTTTGATCTACTGACTACTCTTTTTGGCCCTACTTTTAACAGTTTAAATTATGCTCAGCATATGAACACCTTTAAATTTAATAAAGCAAATTATCTGGGCTCTACAAAATCCTCGTGCAGTTTGTCAAATTAAAAGCTCAGGGCCGTTCATCGGTAAATGTATGGTGTGGAATTTTAGATAATTGAGTAATAGGGCCAATATTTTTTTAGACACTTTAAAAGGAGACATAATATTTTGCAATATGTCATTCCCAGTTCTTGTGCGCTTTATAATAAAATTTATCGCATTTTTGTCACTCTGTAACATTTTTGTATTGGGTAATAATATTTTACTTGCTTCCGTGTAGTTTAGTAAAATAATAGCTTTTATTAATTTAAATAGAATAGAAAACTAGGTACTCTAGATTATTGGATTTTTTTTGTTAAAAATGACAAGAGTAGAAGAGGAGTCCAAATCCAGCCAATAACCAAATTTTCGATTTCCAGTTGATATAAGCTGAACAGGAAGTTGCCATATTCGGGTAGGGAATAAAAAACTAAGAATGGAATGTAGAAGTTATTTTATTTTGAGTCTCACCGGTTAGAATATACAGCATCTGAAAGTACCCTGTATACTCGGAAACAGTTAATTTTGATGTATGGTGATATGACAAAGAATGCTTATAATTTTTAGTAGAATTCGAACATGCAAATATATAGCGGGTGTTCCATTTAAAAAATACAACTTTGTTCGCGCACGTTCTTTAAAACACCTTGTATGACAACTGTATAGTTAGCAATAAACTGCAGGTAAAGCCTTAAAATTTCGTAAAGAAATATACAGTTATTTAATAAAAATAATAAAATTAGAGGAGTAGTCACAATTAAGCCAATGACCCTTTACAAACTAATGACTTCTTCAAAGAATTTACCGAGTTATTTTTTAGGTTTTACCTGTTAGTTTACCTTTAATAGTTTTGAAAACATTGAAAAATCTTGGAATGCTATTCTATGAAACAATAATATTTTTCTAAATTAGCATACCTATCTGAAGATTTATTGTTTTTTTATCATTTTTATTTAATTTGTTTTTGTCAATCAAGTAATAAGGTTTTTCTTTAATCACTCTTATAATTTGTTTTCTCCTCATACAGACCATTTTTGACATTTCTCGAAAACTACTTTAAACAAGTTGGTAAAAGGGTAAAATCTATAGAGTTAATTATTTTTTAAACAGAGTTTATATCATATGGTGTCCTATGTAAAAAAAATATTACTGTTATAGCTTTGTGAAATATGACGAAGACAAATTGTCAATATTATAGAAAAGTAACACTTTTTATAATATACTAGTTGACCTATATTTTGCTTTTTTAAAAGGCAAACAAAAAAAATATAAATTAAACTCGTTACTTTTGGGACACAAAACATACCGTGCCTTCATTTCAAAACACTACAAAAGAAAATATTCGGTAAAGCTCGTGAGTCCGACCGAAATAGTGGGGATAGCTGCCATGTATCATCGTCCATAAGCAAACGCATTCATACGCGTTTGCATTCGTGAACGTGAATTTACCATGCACACGATACTCCCCTCTACTTCGAATGAACACGATCACTTTATCTCCATGTAGCTACGAAAATTGAAGGCACGGTATACCTGGTGACCACGAAATGACGCTTGCTATATCTTCTTGGTTTGACAAGATATGAATTTTGAAAATTTGGGCACGTCAAATAACGGTAAAATGTGCATTATCTCGACCAATTTTACATTTCCCGTCACTTACGGTTTCACCGGAAATTAAACTAACTTTGATTTTTTAATTGGAACACCCTATATATTTTTACATTTTTTGATTCAGGTCAGTTTGGATACAGTTATGGCATATTGAGATAAAAATATTAATGGCTGATATTTTTATGAGCAAACTTAATATTTCTTCTAGGCGGCCGTGACCCCAAAAATATGTTTTATTTTGCTTCAATAATTAATCAAAAAATACAATTATGGTATTATGTCATATGAAATTTGTGTTATAAGATCTCGAACATTTCGGAAATCATTTTTTCAAAATAACTATTTTTTTTAAATGAGTCCATGTTGGCTCTATACGTTATTTCAATAAAGCATTTAATGTTGTTCATATTTATAATACATAGAAATACATAAGAATATTATAACATTCAACAAGATATAAATGAAAAAAAAACTAATATTTAACAGTGGATCTCTATGAAGCAGATGCCTTTGACCCCCTGAATAAAAAAATGTGAAAATATACGGGGCGTTCCATTTAATAATCCAGTGTTAGCATCATTTCCTGTGAAACCGGAAGCAACCGAAAATGTAAAATTGGTCGAAATAATGCATATTCAGTCGTTATTTGACGTGTCCAAATTTGAAATTCATATCTTGTAAAACCCAGAGAATATACCAGGTGAACACGAGATGTCACTTGCCTCTATCTATATCTTCTTGGTTTTACAAGATATGAATTTCAAATTTGGGCACGTCAAATAACGGCTAAATATGCATTAATTCGGCCGATTTAACATTTTTTGTCGCTTCAGGCATTGAGTAAATAATATAAAGAGGCGCAACCGTCAAGGGGGAGATATAATATTTACGGGCAGACTCAAACAGAACCGGAAACTATCCAAACTCGTTCAGTTACGGATCTGTATCACTTGATTAGTGGTACAGAGTTACTGAAGTGGGTGGAGTAGATTAACGAAGGGAGAGCACAATAAGCCCAGGAGGCTGCAGTGCCCTCGGTGTTTAAACAGACGAGCCCTAGGTGGAGAAAAAAAAAACCGTCAAGGGGCCGAGATTTTAGTGTTGTATTTTTTTGTCAATAACTATAGAATTATCTACAATATTTAGGGCTATGCAACCGAATAACAAATACCTTCTCATAGCACTAAAAATTGAAAACAATCCTGAAGCTATTGGCATAAAATACAATACTAAAATCTCGGCCCCTTGACGGTTGTGCTTCTTTATATTATTTATTTACTCAATGCTTCAGGTTTCGCCGAAAATGATGCTAACTTTGGAATTTTAAATCGAACACCCTGTATATATTTTTACGTTTTTTGATTCAGGAGATCAAAGGCACCTACTTGATCCATTGTTAAATATTATAACTTGATTTCATTTCTAGTTGAATGTTATTCTTATGTATTTTAATGTATAATAATATGAAGATATTGTGAATTATTTGGTACCACGTAATCGGTAATTAAATGCTTTATTGAAATAACGTAGTGAGCCACAATGGTGCCATTTAAAAAAAATTAGTTAATTTGGAAAAATGATTTCCGAAATGTTTAAAATCTTATAACACAAACGCCATGTGGCATAATGTCAAAAATATATTTTTTGATTAATTACCCAAGCAAAGCAAAACATTTTTTGGGATTACGGCCGCCTAGATAAAAAATTAATTTTGCTCATAAAAATGTCAGCCATTAATATTTTTATACCAATATGCTATAACTGTATCCAAAATGACATTCTGAATCTATAAATGTAAAAATATGTTCCAAATAAGGTATCACAAGTCCTTACTTTAAGTCCATTAAAAAATTTAGGGTTTGCAACTGCCACTCGAACGGGGTTGAATTAAAAGATGAAATTTGTACGTTGCAGGATGTCATTTCAGAATCCAAAATCGACGTAGGTACCTAGGGATTTTAAAAAAATATTCACAATAATTTAGATAATGAATTTATTTCATTTGGCTGTTCCACACTGTATGTATTAACACAAGAACATTATTTAACTATTTGATATGACATGTTGCTAATAAAATCTTAAGCTTGTTTTTTATGCAATATTGTATATCCACTTACTTTTGAATAATGTCAAACCTGCAAATAAAGTCATAATTGGTTATAAAAATTTAAAAAGAATAATACTACTTACCCATATCTGTATTAATAGATTGTCGAGTTCATCATCTTCAGGTTAAAGCTGATCTTTGAACACCTTTGTATAAAATGTGTATGTGTATCTATTTAATCTACTCAGTACAGTTTACAAATATTTTTGATACTGTTCATTTACAGAGGATTTTATTATTGCTAATTTACATATTTTATACTGGTTTAATAACTGCAATTTTAGTTACTTTTTTATGAAAAACATATTGAAATACTACGTACACTACCAACATTAATTTTTCAACCAAAGGAATAAATAAATAATTTTACACACACCAAAATCATTCACACAAATTTTTGTTCTGAATAAATAAAAACGTTAAATTATGTTTATTCTTATTTTGTTTTAAATAAGCTACTTCCAAATTATTTTTGAACTAATTGTATTTTCTGAGCCTGAGTAATAATTGTAATACTCGTCTATTTTAATTAATCAATAATCAATATGTCAATCTAGTACTAACACTAGTTACTAGTTGAACAACTATATTACTTCATAAACAAAGCTAGTACGCATACATGTTAATAAAATATTATTGAAGTCAAATCGCACGCGAGCGCTTTTCCACAGAAGGTAAAATAACACCAATGAATAATATTTACACACATATAAAACACACATATAAAACTAACTTACCTCCGTACACTGTTGCCATATTTCTGAGGTGTATTGGTGTAGAGAACATGTGGAGGCAAATTCTGCTTAACCACCATTTGTAGCGTATACGCGTATTAACTGGTGGCGCCTACTCGTGGAATTACAGTGAACTACATTGTATAACTGTATATGTACACCATACCAATTGGCCTCCGACAGAAAATTTGGGAAACGCCTACTAATGACGTAATAATGGCAATGAACATGTTTTACACATAGGTTCGTATTGGTCACCGATTTTTCGAAGTCGCCTCCGATTTTGGAGGCGTATTCGTTAAATACGTTTATCATTTTGGAGGTGTATAAGACACTTTGCATATATATATATATATATATATATATATATATATATATATATATATATATATATATATATATGTATATATATATATATATATATATATATATATATATATATATATATATATATATATATATATATATATATATATATATATATATATATATATATATATATATATATATATATATGTATATATATATATATATATATATATATATATATATATATATATATACTTATATATATATATATACTTATATATATATATATATATATATATATATATATATATATATATATATATATATATATATATATATATATATATATATATATATATATATATATATATATATATATATATATATATATATATATATATAAACCGGCATTATCAGTCCCAAAATTGTATGTTTTTAGAGTATACTAAGCCCGACTCCGGGCTTGGTAAAAATTTACGTGTATATTTAAGTAGTTAAGCTTGGTAGGGCTAATGGAACGTCTTCCCCAACTTTTTGATGGGCTTGGTAAGGTCGGTATTTCTCTCAAAATATACAGAATTAATTCCGAAAATTTCATACAGAGGGCGCACAACTTGATCAGTATATACAATGATAATATATGACCGATTTAGCGAAGCCCAGTATTTTATTCGTATGATGCGTAGCCCGAAAACTTGCCAACATCGCATCAGGTAAAGGAGCTGTCTCTTCTAATTAAACAATTGGAAGTTACCCTGAATAAATTCATTTTATTAAGAAATACACCCATAGTCCAATCATTAGAGACATAAAAAAGGTGTTTTGGTGCAAAAGGTTGAGGAGTGAAACTTGGCAGGAGTGTAGACTTGGGTGCCCTAAGTATGACTCTAAGTTTGCGACCTCGAGCGACCGCCGTTCGCGCCGCCATCTTGAAAGAATGGCGCTCAATTTGGCATGCAACTCCGTTCCTGTAAGTTTTAGAGAAAAAATTTCTGATTGAAAGTTGGAGAGGACAAAATTTGCAACAAAATTTCTTCTGTACATTTTTTCCTCAGATTTATACTTTCCGAGTTACAGGGCCGAACAGTAAGGCCAATTTCTTTAAATTGCAGAAACGCGGCATTAGCGCGGTACTTTTTACCAATTATCTGCCAATTAGCATATCACCTCCCGTCTCTACTAATACCCATTCCAACGAATCAAGGACGTCATCAGCTTCATATGGGTCCTTGGGGTCTGATTCCGCTACCAAATCTGAAAAGTTTTCACATTCTGTCCCATTACAATAGAGACACAGCATGCAGATGCAATTAGTGGTTGTGACACCACCTCTGCTTTCTTTAACCAAGGAAAATTGAAGTTCCTCAGTCTGCTGGATAAAAACGACTCGTTGCTTGACAGTATAGCAATCTTCCAGAACCTCGAAGCGGATGTGGATGCTCTTGCTGCAGCTGGTGAAGCGGTCTTATTGGCAATGTACGGCGGCTCGTCTGCAAAGGACACATTAAGCCGGGTACAGACCAAGTTCGCGAGCTGTTCTAGAACAGTTCTCGAATTGCTAGTGAACTCAGTGTAGACGTTTGTTCGGTAGTAGTTCCAGAGCAGCTCGCAAACTCGTATCGGGTTCGGTGTTGAAGCGGTACATCAAAGAGTTTGTTAGCGAACATGTGTCGAACTTCTAGCCGGTCTGGACGCGGCGAAAATTGCCACGACTTGTTTGTGTTTATTTTGAGGCAAATTTTGTTAAGATGGGCTAGTCAAAAGAGGAAATAGTGAATTTAACAAAAACAATTTAAATGTCATTTAGTAAATTTGTTCCACCATATTTGGTGCGATTTTGATACACAATTCAAGAAAGACACGAACTTTTGACGAACGTGCAAAAAAATCGTCGAGCTGCTCGCAAACGAAATACTTTTTTTTGGTGTAGACAAAGAGGTCGCGAGCTGCTCGCTAGCTACTCGCGAATAGCTCGCTCGCTTTAAATTCACTTCGCTACTAAAATTTTGTGAAGCCTGTGTCTAAGAACAAATTTAATCTCGTGTCCCTGACACCCACAAGAGATGCTGCAAGATAGCATTGCCTGCGAGTGTACCATCAAGTCGCAGTAAAAAAGATCCTGAGCAAAATGGCAGAAAACGATTCATGGGCTAGATGCTGTTCGCGCTACGTCAGAAGCAGATCCGGACCGGACACCATTTTAAAATCGGTATCCTGTAAATGTAAGAAAGGCTGTGCAGAAGCGAGTGGATGTCGGAAAACCGGCTTAAAGTGTTCGGTGCTGTGTCTATTGTAATGGGACAGCATGTGAAAACATTCCAGATTTGGTAGAGGATTCAGACCCCGAAGACCCATATGAGGCTGATGACGTTCTTGAACCGTTGGAGTGGGTATTGGAGGAGACGGGAGGTGAACAGGATTCTAAAGTAGTGAACATAGTGAACCTGGGACATCGCGTAGTGCAAAACGACAGAAAACGTGCATGTAAGTTTGGAGTGTGGATTAGGCCTACCGGAATACCACGTTTAAAAAAACGCGCCCATCATAGGTGGTGTGGAAACGAGTTGATAGATGCATTGATTTTTATTACTTTACTGCATGAAACTACTGTTGGTACGATAATTGGCAGATAATTGGTAAAAAGTAGTGCATTAATGCAGCTTTTCTGCGATTTAAAGAAATTGGCCTTACTGCTCGGCCCTGTAACTCGGAAAGTATTAGTCTGAGGAAAAAAATGTATAGGAGTAATTTTGTAGCAAATTTTATCCTCTCCAACTTTTTCTCTAAAACCTACAGGAACGGAGTTACATGCAAAAAACTAGTTTCGGGCGCCATTCTTCCAAGATGGAGGCGCGAGCGGCGATCGCAATTGGTCGCAAACTTAGAGTCATACTTAGGGTCCCCAAGTCTACAATCCTACCAAATTTCAAAACTCCTCAACCTTTTGCACCACAAAAGTACCTAATGATTGAACTACAATTAAAAAAACTGAAAGTAGTCAGTACTATGACAATGTTCACTAATAATTGTCAAGTACAGTATTGTTTATAAAAATAAAAGCCAACATATTTTTAACGGGTTCATTTTAGGTGGATTACTCTATAAATAATCACGAAACTCTAACCGTCATTATTTTTAAATTAGTCGATGTAATTCGATCTCAATTTTAATTCTCTTTTAATTTATGGTTATATGCAGTTTATTCAACTGTTAAAGCTGTTTATTCATTTAAGTTTTGCATAAGGAAGCAACTAAATCAAATAAGAGAAAATTAGAGTTAGAATTAGAACATTATGTTTTTTTTTCGGTATTACTGATTAAAAAATTATAAAGTGTTTGGAATTTAAGAAGAGTCTATTTTCTAAAGAGAAAAATACAGTGCGTCCCAGAATCAGGTAACGCACTCTTGTAAACTATTTTATTTTTGATTTATCGAGAAAAAGTCATTCGTTGTAAAAAGTTTTGCTTGTCTTAGGAAGCCATAAGCAGCCGTCAAACTTGACATAATTTTACAGGGTATTCTAAAATTGCTTTATGGCATTAGTATTTCGACATGCAGCCAGTCACTTAATTCTAAAAATTAGAATATGTTAAATCGACTTTAAGCAAACATTTCATACGTCGATATTGAAAATTTTATTTAACAAAGTGTTTCCAATTATGAAGAAAAGCTTAAATACAGAGTTTGTTCAGAGTAATTTGTTGTTATTACCGATTGCCCGTCGTGCTGGTGTGGAAATACATGTGAAAAATTTCAGATCCTCGTAACTTCTCCGTCAAAATCTCAACGCAGCTGACAGTTGCACGTCTGATATAACACAAACCACAGCTGTAGCAAAAAGTAATTCCTCATCAATATTTTCCATTTTTTTTGTCAAAAATCAACACTCTTGATTTGCTAACTGTGTAAGGTAGACTGAACGTTAAATGAATACAATGACGTTCATTTGTGCAAATTTGCAAGCACAAATCAGTTTCGCAAATTGCATGAGCATCTAAACAGATGTACTATCGCGGCCGAAAAAAAGTAATCGATTTTTTATCAAGTAGTATGTTTTTTCGAAAAATTTTCCTTTGTAAATGGGAGTTTTTACATCAGTTATGTCATTTAAATTATTTTGACAAAAAATCATTGGTGGGGTCGTATTTATTAAAAAAAAAACTAATAAGAAATAAAGTTGTTAATATTTTTAAATTATAAGGAAACAATTAATTAGTATGGATTTGAAAGAAGCAGAAAAAGGCTACATCATCGCCAAACTTGGAGAAGGGTGGTCTTAACAACGCATAGCAAGTGAAATTAATTGCAGGAAAGGCACAATTCAAAAACTAAACAAAAAGACAGAATACCTTCCGCTATTATCTGTTTTGTGCAAATTCTTCATCAAACTTATGACCCCTGGTGCGGTAAACTCGCTGTTGACAATTGTAGCAGGAACTGAAATATCTTTTCGTCGGAAAAGACCACTCACTCCCAATAACTATCGTTTTCATTAATAAAAGTATTTGCAAACTGCATTCTTGCCTCTTTATAGTTAGTCGGGGCTTTTTAGCACTGGCACAGTTAAATAGACCTTGCTCTCGCAACCACGCGTTTTCTTGCTGTCCTAACAGATGCTGGGAAGTTGGTTTGCCCTTTGGCTTCAATAGAATTAGAAAATGGGTTTAAATTCACATAGTTAATACCAGGGTATTGTCGTTTTCTAGAGTACTCTTTCTTGGCCGCCCAGAACCCACTCAGATCATGAGTTTCTATCCACTTTTTGTTTAGTTGTTGAATCGTGTGCTTTTGCTGCAATTAATTTCACTTGCTATGCGTTGTTGAGACCACCCTTCCCCAAGTTTGGCGATGATGTAGCCTTTTTCTTTTTCACTCAAAACATGATAAGGCATGATTAAGTAATAAAAAATTTATTTTTGCTTAATATGACAATGACATTGACACTAATAAAAAAAATATTGGGATTGATGCGACACTGAATAGAACCATAGTTACAACGGGAAAATCAGTCGATTACTTTTTTTCGGCCGCGATAGTACAACGACTCAGTACATTTGTGCAAATTTGCATGCACAAGCCAACTGGCACAATTTGCATGACCGTCTAAAAGCGCCTTAACCTTGGAAAAACGAATTTACTTGATCAAATGCTATGAAATCGGAAATGTTTCTTATAAATACGCAATAAAAGTTTTCAATGAGAAGTATCCAGATGTTACAGTGATTCACAGCATGTAAATTAATTTATAAATTTGATACCACCGGGGAAGTAAAAAATGTGAAAAAAACAAAAACAATTAAATTAAGATGAAGCTGCTACCGGTGTAGTTTTAGACTCTGTAGATTGTAGAAGAACACCCAAGATGGTCGTTAAATTTGCGTATTAGCAAATCTCATAAGCAGAAGATTTTAGTCGTTTGGACTTTTGTTTAACTATGGGTGAGAAAATTTAGCAGATAGATCATTTTATCGAAACATTTTATTCGTGGACGAATCTACTTTTAAGACTAATGGGCCATGGGATAGTTTCCTCTCAAAATTGTAGGTACTGGGCTCAGGAAAATCCTACTTTCCGATTTACCACCAACAGTCGAAAGTTTAAAAATGACATATTGCATCATAGAATAAACGGTTCTTATTTTATTGATAGAATTTTGAACCAAGATACTTATTTAGAACTTTTAAATAATTTTGTTTTGGAAATTGGACAATGAAAATTTAAAACGTAGAAGAATAATTTTTCAACAAGACGGATGTCCAGCACATTCTACAATTCGAGTTCGAGCATTTCGGCCGCAACGATTTCGAAGACGACGTAGATTTATTAAAGCAAAAAATTGTGGAAGCTCTTGCAACCACAAATGAAGATGTGACCTCCTGGAATGCATACGATGAATTTAGAAAAAGATTAGAGAAATGTGTACTTTTTGGAGGTCTACATGTAGAATAGTTCTCAACTTAGTTAAATGAAATGTAATTTTTTTGAAATTAAGTTTTTTAAATAATTGGAAACACTTTGCTAAATAAAATGTCCAATAAAGATGTAAAAAAGCAATTCACTTAAAAGTTCATAAATTTTCAAATTTTTAGAATACCCTGTATAATTTATCTTAAGTTTGACGACTGCTTATGACTTCCTATGACAAGGAAAACTTTTTATAAAGAATAACTTTTTCTCGGCAAATCAAAAATAAGAGAGTTTACAAGACTGCGGTACCTCATCCAGAGACACACCTGGTTTGCCCAACTTAATATGATAATATACAGGAAGTCCCATTAGAATGGGTCATTTGCGATGCCATACTTTTGACTCGTCCTGTATGAAATACAAAATAGGGCTTTCGGTAATATCAAAAAATTATATTTAAATCCTAATAGATTTTTGTAATATTTTGTGGTTTGAGCGGAAAAAATCGATTTTTAAAAATTACTCTATTTTATTTGTCTCGCCCTGTATACAAACACATATTTGTCACAATATATTATTTGAAATTAAAGAAATAGATTTTTAAAAATTACTCTATTTTATTTGTCTCGCCCTGTATACAGACACATATTTGTCACAATATATTATTTGAAGTTAAAGAAATAACATTCATGCAAAAAATTGCAATCGAATCCTTAAATTGCTATAAATGTTTTTTTTAAAAATAACCTCTTTATATCTTTAACACCCTGTACCTCAAAAACTAGTCACAGGATTGAGTTGGGACCTTGACAGTTCTGATCAGGAAATCAAAATCTACAACATACTAACATTTTAGCAAAAATTCACCGAGAGCCATTTTTACCTATATTTTGTGCGGGGCCCTTTAGTTTTCTGTTGTTGTGGTCAAATTATTATTATAATAATTTTGTTGAACAGCTACAAATCTTTCAAAACGTTAATTATTCTAATAAAATACTTGAGAACATGAAAATAAAGGCAACGTTGGTGGGCTTCTCAAAATGCGTAAACTGTATTAACTATATGCAGTCGGGCTTAGTAAGGTGGTGATGTGAAGTGGCTTGAGGTGGCTTGAGAAGAACTGGGAAATATATATTTAAGTAAATATTAAATAAGGTTACCCCTCTCCTGTTGCTAAATGTATATAAATTGTCCTATGCGCAGTCGCGTGAAATACACACTTCTAACTACAATAGGAAGCCTGGGCTTCTGAGAGCCTGTGATATGTACCGGGCTTGGTATAGTTAGTTGGGTACGTATATATATATATATATATATATATATATATATATATATAT
The DNA here is from genome assembly GCA_963680705.1 of Rhagium mordax. Lineage (NCBI taxonomy): Eukaryota > Metazoa > Arthropoda > Insecta > Coleoptera > Cerambycidae > Rhagium > Rhagium mordax. Next base: position 45,678,097 of record OY796660.1, on the reverse strand, counting down.
ATATATATATATATATATATATATATATATATATATATAGATCTTTCTATCAATCCCGAGCCAATTGGAAGTTCATACAATCCTGAACCACCCTTAAATAATACAGTTAGCAAACTACTGGCGACATATATTCTCATTAGCTAAGGACTTTTTTAGCCTTGAAGATACATATACACTCGAAATATGTTAAAACAAGGAAGATGTATATGTCACTATTTTTACATTCGAATAGTACAATCCTGAACCCCACCATATTTCTAACAAAGTTAAGCCAAAATATACAAGAATATAAAAACGAATGCACTATTCTGAGCCAATGCGATGTTGTCAGATTTATTGAATATAATTATGGCGTCAGTTGAGCAGTATTTACGTTTATATGAGATAATAATAACGTTCGTAGTAAGATGGGGTCATGCGTACAATTGCCGGTCTTCGATCAACGGAGTAAAGCCGCGTTTGTCGAAGCCGGGGTTTGGATGGGTGACCGTATCTCATTACATTACCGAGGATAGTGCAGCGGGCCAGATCGCCCTTGAGTGGCACAAGGCGACTAGTTACTGCCTCTCTCCTGGGTTCGAGTCCCAGCTCCGGCAGATGGCAATGTCGGAGGGAATGGGTGTATGTGGTGTGTCCTGGTTAAGTGTTAGAATAGCTCTAAGCTAAACTTCGCCAGGACGTTAATAAAAATAATGTGTATAGAGCGATTGTTTGCTTACTGACAATTTGTTGGGTTATTCTCGTGCTAGAAGAAGAATCTAGAAATTTAACATACATATATATTTCCGCTGAATGAGAATATGAAACCTGTAAAAATAAAAGAACAATTTGACATATCATAATTAATAAACATTTTTAATTAAAATATTTCCGTGATTTACTCCGGCTTACGTTCTATAAACAATTTAGTTAAATGCGACCATTCAATTTATACATAGTTATAAACACAATAAAATGTTCTGAAGTTCTATAAGAATGACGGCTACCTTAAACTAAAAAAGATGCAAAAATATTGCTACATGAAACAGATAGGAAAAAGAATGGTCTTTCCAACCGTGGAAAAATATTGCTATGTTTCTGGGAAAATAATATTTCTTGTCAGGGTTGGGAGCCAAAGATTTTCATCAAAAAATGTTCTTTGATTGGTTCCATTTAATATTCTTAAAACAGTTTTGGATTTTCTTTTTCCGTTTTCGCGGAATATTAACGAGACATCGAGTTTGAATGTACTATCGCGGCCGAAAAAAAGTAATCGATTTTTTATCAAGTAGTATGTTTTTTCGAAAAATTTTCCTTTGTAAATGGGAGTGTTTACATCAGTTATGTCAATTAAATTATTTTGACAAGAAATCATTGGTGGGGTCGTATTTATTTGAAAAAAACTAATAAGAAATAAGTTGTTAATATTTTTTTATTATAAGAAAACAATTAATTAGTATGGTTTTGAGAGAAGCAGAAAAAAGCTACAGCATCATCACACTTGGAGAGGGGTGGTCTTAACAACGCATGGCAAGTCAAATTAATTGCAGCAAAGGCACAATTTAAAAACTAAACAAAAAGACAGACCTTCCGCTATTATCTGTTTTTGTACAAATATTCTTCATCAAACTTATGACCCCTGGGACGGTAAACTCGTAGTTGACCATTGTAGTAGGACTGAAATATCTCTTCGTCGGAAAAGACCACTCTCTCCCTGTAACGATCTTATTCATTAATAAAAGTATTTGCAAACTGCATTCTTGCCTCTTTATTATCATCTGTTAGTCGGTGATTTTTGGCACTGGCACAGTTAAATAGACCTTGCTCTCGCAACCGTTTTCTAACAGACGCTGGGAAGTTGGTTTGCTCTTTGGCTTCAATAGAATTAGAAAATGGGTTTAAATTCACATAGTTAACTGCAATTAATTTCACTTGCTATGCGTTGTTGACACCACCCTTCTCCAAGTTTGGAGATGATGTAGCCTTTTTCTTCTTCACTCAAAACAAGATAAGGCATGATTAAGTAATACAAAATTTATTTTTGCTTAATATGACAAATGACGTTGACACTAATAAAAAATTGGGATTGATGCGACACTGAATAGAACCATAGTTACAACGGGAAAATCAGTCGATTACTTTTTTTCGGCCGCGATAGTACATATAAACTCAAAAGTAATGTCACAACTGTCAAAACTATTTCTGCTTTTATAAAACAAGGAAAAGGAAACTTGAACTTTTGTGTGCCTCAGAAAATTAGTGTACCTATTTACTTACTTAGGGAACTGCCATCTAGTCAGAAGTGCTTTACATTTTGCCAAAAAGTTTTCAAATGTTTTGACATTTCTGACATTACTTATGCGTCTAAATGTACTATCGCGGCCGAAAAAAAGTAATCGACTGATTTTCCCGCTGTAATTATGGTTCTATTCAGTATCGCAAAATAAATTTTGTATTACAATAATCATGCCTTATCATGTTTTGAGTGAAGAAGAAAAAGGTTACATCGAGGGCTACATCATCGCCAAACTTGGAGAAGGGTGATCTCAACAATGAATAGCAAGTGAAATTAATTGCAGCAAAAGCACGATTCAAAAACGAAACAAAAAGTGGAAAGAAACTCATGATCTGAGCAGGGCAATGGGTTCTAGGCGACCAAGAAAGAGTTATCTAGAAAACGACAATACCCCTGGTTAACTATGTGAATTTAAACCCATTTTATAATTCTATTGAAGCCAAAGAGCCAACCAACTTCCCAGCGTCTGTTAGGACAGCAAGAAAACGGTTGCGAGAGCAAGGTCTATTTAACTGTGCCAGTGCTAAAAAACACCGACTAACAGATGATAATAAAGAGGCAAGAATGCAGTTTGCAAATACTTTTATTAATGAATAAGATCGTTACTGGGAGAGAGTGGTCTTTCCGACGAAAAGATATTTCAGTCCTGCTACAATGGTCAACTGCGAGTTTACCGTCCCAGGGGTCATAAGTTTGATGAAGAATATTTGTACAAAACAAATAATAGCGGAAGGTCTGTCTTTTTGTTTAGTTTTTGAATTGAGCCTTTGCTGCAATTAATTTGACTTGCCATTCGTTGTTAAGACCACCCTTCTCCAAGTGTGGTGATGATGTAGCTTTTTTCTGCTTCTCTCAAAACCATACTAATTATAATTGTTTTGTTATAATTAAAAAATATTAACAACTTATTTCTTATTATCTTTTTTTTTTAATAAATACGACCCCACCAATGATTTCTTGTCAAAATAATTTAATTGACATAACTGATGTAAACACTCCCATTTACAAAGGAAAATTTTTCGAAAAAACTTACTACTTGATAAAAAATCGATTACTTTTTTTCGGCCGCGATAGTACATTGTACATACCTAGTTTGCTATAATCATGTTAAATAAAAACGAAGATATCAGATATATTTATAGGATTCCGTACCAGAAGAGTGCAAACGTAACCCTATTTTTCTCACTATTCTGTCTGCCTGCTTCTCCGTCTGTCACAACCTTCTAGCTCCTAGACTATAATGAAATTTATATAATGTCATAAATCCAGACAAATGCTGTTTTTCTATTAAACATAGCCTAATATGTTTTATTAAATTCTCATATTTTTAAACTGTTCTCAGTAGGCCGTGATCGACGAAAAAAAATTTTTTTTGGCAACATAAACATTCAATTTTGTTGATTGCACAGCACAACTCGCAAAAATTTGAAGTTGATCTGAAAATATCTAAGAAAGATACGAGGGTGTGTAGGCGAGAGGTGAGACACACTGTAGATTGTATCAGATGTTTTATTTTAGGACTTTGATAACCTCTCTTTTAGGTGTTATTCTAATGCATTGGTAGAGTGCGGCAAGAATAGCTAGGTGGGTGAATATGGGCATTCTATCCTTTACTATCTTATAGATACTAACCAGTGTGCAACAGTGAGCGAAGATTGCTTCACCCGCCTAGCTATTCTTGTCGCACTATACTTCTCTTTTAGGTTCTATATTTAACACATTGATATTTCTCGTTTAGGTTTTATATTTAATTACATTTTTTTTAGATAGCTAGGGAGTCGCAAAACAACTCAAATGACTAAATGACTAAATAGTTTTTGTAGTGTATAATTTGATCTAAAATTCGGTACAAATGTATTTGAGGCGGTTCTGATTATCATTATACAGTGTGTCCATGGATGAAGTTACCAAGAGGGAAAATTTTTTTATTAAAAAATCTGTAAACGTATTTACACAAAACTTCCCTCGCTGACAGAGCGAATTTATTTTTAGGGTGTCTACCCTGTGTATATCCGGTTTACATGCCAGCTTAATTTTCATGATTTGCGTCATCTAAAACGTGTGAAGTTCGAAGTTTTTAGGTTCTAAATTTTGTCAGGATGTCCAACCTGCATATTTTTTTCACTATGGTATTTCGAGGCTCTAATCCTGCTCAATTTTCGTAGCCTACGTCATGTAAAACATAAAAATTCCAAGTACCTATTTGAGTTCAACATATTTTTTGAGGTGTCCAAACTGTATATGTTTTTTCTAAAAGTAGGTATATCCGGTTTTTAATTCAGCCTAATTTTCGTAAATTTGCATCATCTAAAACATGAAGATCCGACATGTTTAAGTTCAATTTTTTTTAGGGTGTCCACCCTGTATATTTTTTCCTAAAAGTATTTTCGGCTTCTAATTCAGCTTAATTTTTATAATCTTTTTCATAGGTTTCTAGGTGCAAAATTTTTTTAAGGTGCCTACACCGTATATTTTTTTCCAAAAAGTATATCCGGTTGCTAATCCAGCTTAATTCTTGTAACCTACGTAATCTAAAAACGTGAAAATCCAAATTTTTAGATCAACATTTTTTTTAGTGTGTCCACCCTGTATATTTTTTACTCACAGTATATGCTCTTCTTCCTTGGTAATAGTGTGAACTGCGTGCCAAATATTATTTTCATCCGACAAATAGTTTTTAAGATATAGCGCCAACAGATAGACAGACAGACCGACGGAATTAAGCCACTTCAAAATTCTTAATCTACGTCATCTGAAACGTGAAAATTCGCAAAAATCTCGGAGGGTGATTTTTTCACGAATACAATACTTTCCGTGAGGGAAGTAGTCATTCTTTATAAAAAAATTTGCGTAAAAAAAAATTGTAATACCATAAAAAAAATCGAGATCTGATATACGAGGTATTCAAAAATTAAGAAAACTTGAAAATGGTTCAAGAGAAAGTACTTTTATTTTTATTGGACATTGTTTTCGCGTAATTTTAATAATTTAGATGGATATCAAATTTTGTATTTAGTTTTACTTATGACTTATTTCTCTAAAATCAGAAATAAATGTACTTTTCTCTTGAACCATTTCAAGTTTTCTTAATTTTTGAACACCTCGTATATCAGATCTCGATTTTTTTATGGTATTACAATTTTTATGACGAGCAAATTTTTTTATAAAGAATGGTTTTTTATAAAGTCAATAATAAAAAAGTTTTCCCTCTTTGTAACTCCATCCGTGAACACACTGTATACTCTGATTTGAAATAAAAAGATGGTTGATAAGATTTCTTATTTTTTTACCCCGTATAAAAATCGTAGCAGGCCGTGCTTTTATACCTTATAACATCTATCAGACTCCGCAGATGCATTTTTAAGCTGTACAGTGTACATAATAAAAAAAACGTGGTCCAGATCGGACTCAAAATTAACTTTAATGGGCATGGTTCCAAGCAAAATAGGACACGCTGTAGTTGTACGTTTCTAAATTTTAATCAATTTCATAATATTAGGTGCGTTTTTTTCACCAATAAAATATCAGTACATTTTAATTCGCTGAAGTGAATAAAACTTGTTAATAATGGGAGAGAAAGAGAGCGACAACTGAGATTAAGTGATATATCTTGATATATCAATTAGATAAAAATCTGGAAATGTATTTACACAAAACTTCCCTTCTAATCCAGCTTAACTTTCATAATCTACGTCATCTAGAACACAAAAATCCGAAGTTTTTAAGTCATCAGTTGTTTAGGGTGACCAGCCTCTGTGTATTTTTTCCTAAAACTATATCAGGTTATAATTCAGCTTCATTTTCGTAAATTACGTCAACTAAAACGTAATAATTTTTAAGGTCAACATTTATTTTAGGGTGTCCACCCTGTGTATTCTTTTCCTAAAAGTAATCCAATTTAATTCTTATAATCTACGTCATATAAAACGTGAAAATCCGAGGTTTCTAAGATCAACATTTGTTTACAGTGTTTACCCTGTATATTTTTTTCCGAGGGGAAAAGAATCACAAGCAATTTGAACAGAGAATTTATTGCATGACAAAAAATTCAATTTAAAGGCCAACGTTTCGCCAATTGAATTTTTTGTCATGCAATAAATTCTTTGTTCAAATTGCTTGTGATTTTTTCCCCCTCAGAATATGTTTTGGATGTGAATAAAATATAATATTTTTTTCCCTAAAAGAATATCCGGTTTCTAATCCAGTTTAATTTCCGTAATCTACGACATCTAAAACGTGAAAATCCGAAGTCTTTAATTTCAGCATTTATTTTATGATGTCCGCCCTGTATATTTTTTTCCTAAAAGTATATCCTATTTCTAACCCAACTAAATTTTCTCTACTCCATTTCATATATAACGTGAAAATCCGAATTTTTTAAGTTCAATATTTTTTAGGGTGCACGCACACCCTGTATATTTTTTGCCTAAAAGTATATCAAGTTTCTAATTCAGCATAATTTTCATAATCTATGTCATCTAAAATATAAAAATTCGAAATTTTTAAATTTAACATTTTTTTCAGGGTGTCCATATTTTTTACTGAAAATATATTCGGTTTCTTCTTTTTTAATTATAATGCGCCAAATATTATTTTTCTCAGAGTTCTTCTCCGTCAAATAGTTTTTATATTTCGCGCTAACAGACAAACAGACCGACGGAATCAAGCCACTTCAAAATTCTTAATCTACGTCATATGAAACGCGAAAATCCGCAAAAATCTTGGAGGGTGATTTTTTCACGATTACAATACTGCCTTGCGAGGGAAGTGAAACACACCTATTCAAGTTATTTAGAAACATACAACTATAATAAAATGTAAGCAATCAACACTTTTAAGGAATTAAGTGAAAATGAAGAAAAATAGGATTTATCCAACTCTACAAGCAATAAACCATAGGTATTAATCAAACTTCAGCAAAGGTTAATAGGTTTTACAAATTATTAATTTTTTGCTGCTCTTAGTTGAATTAGAAAATATTATATAGTATTTAGCAAACATTAATTTTCTGTTTGATGATACCAAGAATAAATGCAGCACTGAATAATAAAATCGTGAAAAAGTTCAACTTTTTACGTGTGAAAGCCGTAACCAATAACTACATGAAAGCTTTTAATAATAATATAGTTACTTATTTTTTTAACATTTTGTAGATGTGGAAATCGGAAAATATGTTTCCATTCAGGTAGTATTATTATTAATTAAACAGGTGAAAAATGCAGCTACTATTGCAAAATTCCAGGCTGCGGTTAGGCGATGTCCATCCCCTACTTTCATCACGGTTAGGTTATGTTATCCATAAATATTTTACATCATGTACATGTTAAAATATGTAATGCCAAAAGTTTTCGCTTTGATAAATATTATAGAGATGAAGTTAAACATAACCGTGGAATTTTTCAATTGTTTTTATTGTTGGAGTGAATTTGAAAGGTTATCATTATTTTCGAATTCTCGATAATGGATAGTTCCTCCCATAGCCTCCGAATGTATACTCCCCATATATTGTAGGTATAGTAACTGTAGATTCCAGAGTCGTGTGACCTAGGTAGACGGATACTCTGCCGACTTTCGGCAGGCCAAAGTGGTCTTTGATGTCGAGAGCAGCGTAGGCTATTATTTTATTTTGTTAGACTATTATTTTTATAAATTTTTCTTTCATTATTATTATAATTATTAACTCACGCACCCTGTGAAAACTTATCTGGGAAATAACATTTGTTGTGGTTGATTGCGTCGTGATTGAATTCTGATTCTAACGATCCTAACATATGATTTTATATAATAAAATTGCTCTATCTCCGTTATTTTTAGAGCTACAAAATAATTCAAAAAACAATTCTGTTTGATTTTTTATGGCCTACAACTTTTATTTAACAAATATTTTCATAAAACCCACAGGTTTCTCTTTAATTGCATAAATAAAAATTTCCAAAACAAACTTTTTCATTAGAAGTAAATTTTTTATCACTTAGACTGAGTTTAGTAAAATGCATAAAATATATATTATAGCCTCATTCTTTAGTTACAATTTTTGTTTTTTAGAAAATTAAAATCGGTTAATAAATAAGGCAAGGAAAAAATATTTTCTACGACTGCACGCGCAAGCCATTTTTTTAACATGGCGGCTAACGCTCAATTCGGATTCTTCGCGACTTTTAGTATGTTATTATACATATCAAAAACTACATATTCTGAAAAATTCAGCTCGGTAGTCAAAATGTCTAGGTCAAAACAGATTGTGCCGCGACTATAGTACCAGAATGAGAAGACAAACGAATATTATGGTTACAGTGTTGCCACAATGTTCTGGTTCAGGATTGTATGGAAAATACACATATACACATATACAAATGGTCCAACGCGAGCGCCTCCAGGCGACAAAATGGTGAACTAAATTTTAGAGATTTCTATCAAACCTAAGCCATTTCAATAATTTCACAAACTGTCCTCCAGATGCGCCTCAAGCGTTTTAACATAGTGAGCAATCCTGAACCACATATATGGCTCAGGATTGCGAAGCTGGCTCAGGATTGTGCGTTCAAGTTACTATCACTGGCTCAGGATTGTATGATTACCGTATATATATATATATATATATATATATATATATATATATATATATATATATATATATATATATATATATATATATATATATATATATATATATATATATATAAGTTACTATCACTGGCTCAGGATTGTATGATTACCGTATATATATATATATATATATATATATATATATATATATATATATATATATATATATATATATATATATATATATATATATATATATATATATATATATATATATATATATATATATATATATATATATATAATTTTATCCATTAATTTTGAGTTTTGTTATGTAATTTAGGATGTATTTATTAACCAATTCTGGAAGTTTCAGGTCTTTCTATATGCATTTCAAAAAATTTTTTTAATTCTTTTATTATTTATATTACAGAACCAGCAACACAATACTGTAGGAATATTTTTATGGATTATTTCTGAAATTAATACACAAAATTTATACAGGGTGTATTAAGTATGAGTACCGTTCTTTTAACAGGTGATACATTGATGTAGAAGGAACAAAAAATTCTTAATAATTTTTTTTCTCTCTCGAACCGTTGCCCAGTTATGCCCTATTTAATTAAATAGCGCATCTGGCAACATAGCGCAACGAGCAGCTGTAACTTGTGCTAACTTACCTCAATATCCTCTACTCAGGCGACTGTAATGTGCCAAAAAAGGTGTTCTTGGCGAAATATTACAATATGTTATTGAGAAATAATCTCTGAAATAATAGTAATAATTGGGTCTCGATGAACTATGTCCAGAATTTCTTCCTCAATAACCAAATTATCCGCATGTCGGTCGTTGTGGTCCCCGGTTTTGTACACGCGAAACTACACTTCCCGTATCTAACAAACGTTGAGATGTGCGAACAAAACTTATATGAACTGACGAAAACAAAATAGTAAAACGCACTAAACATTAATTACCGACTTAAAACACTCGGACGGCGATAACAAAGGCAACTGAGTCCTTTGACTCCTTTGTGATTTGTAACAGTAGCCCACTGCCAGCCATATGATGCGACGTTGTCATATGCCTCTTTTTAAAAATGTATTAAAATACAATAAATTATTTCACCAAAACCCTCCACCGGACAAAAAATTCGCATTACAATTTTCTATTTGTATATTCGACCGTCTTCTCATAAACTTTTAGAACTTATTTTCTATTATTTTCCATGTAAATTTACCTTCAAAAAGCAAAGTTAAATTATTTTTTTTGGGAAAACCATTCAATTTTCGACACATGTTGTATAAGGTTTTTTTGTTTCTTTTAGGCCAATGTTTCACCCCTTAAAATAACGGTACTCATACTTAATACACCCTGTATATCAATGTTGAAAAATACTATACTTAGTCGAACTCATTACAAATTTATTTATCCCAAATTTTCTACTCCTGAACTGGAATATTCTATTCATTTAATTTTCTCTGGAAAAAAATTATGAACCAAGAATTCTCTTTCTTTAATTTTGAAAACTGTTCGTAAATTTTTTATAAATGAATCTTTTAGAATTTAAATAATAATGATAATTTCAAAAGAAAATTTTTTTGAAGACGTTTTTTGCACAGGTATTATTATGATGCGTATTAAAAAATTATGGTTTATTCAAAAAGTGACAAAGTGGCGTTCTTGAGCTACTCTCTTTTGTCTCAGCTCCCGTTCTACATTTTCTCAGTGGATAGCGTTCTGCATATAAATCACGGGCTGCCAGACTATTTCTGAGACTTTCCCCCTATATCAACAGCATATCCACTTTGTCACTTTGTGAATAAACCATAATTTTTTAATACGCAGCAAAATAATACCTGATTCTCATAGATTTAAATATCATTTGAGCTGTCAAACTATTCATTTGTTTCTTTCGTTACATTTCAAAGGCACCTATTTGATAGAAATTCAGTGTTAAATATTATGGGTTTATTTTCATTTATATCTTGTTGAATGTAATTTTTATGTATTATAATATGAACAAATAATGAAGTGTTTGGTATCAAATTATCGATAATGAAATGCTTTATTAAAATAACATAGTGAGTCACCATGGTGCCATTTAAAAATAATGAGTTATTCTGGAAAAATGATTTCCGAAATGTTTTAGATCTTATAACACAAATGTCATACGACATAATATCATAATTCTATTTTTTGATTAATTACTGAAGCAAAACAAAACATTTTTTTGGAATCACGGCCGCCTAGATCAAAAATTAAATTTGCTCATAAAAATGTCTGTCAATAATATTTTTATCTCAATATGCCTTAACTGTATCCAAAATGACCTCCTGAATCCAAAAATGTAAAAATATACAGGGTGTTCCATTTAAAAAACGAAAGTTAGTGTAATTTCCGGTGAAACCGGAAGCGACAAAAAGTGATAAAATGGTTGAAATAATGCATATTTAACCGTTATTTGACGTGTCCAAATTTGAAATTTATATCCCGTAAAACAAAGAAAATATAAGGGCGAGCCTCATTTCGTGGTCACCCGGTATACGCCGATATATAGAAAAACTGTAATAATATTAAATTGTCAATTTTAAAATGTTATGAAAATTAAAGATACCTTGTATTAAAATTATTGAAATTTTTTATTGAAACTTAAAAAACAGACTAATTAGTAGGTAGATCTCACTGCGAACTTCTAAAACAGTTTTAAAATGGGTAAATATGGAATATTAAAAAAGTATTAAGGATGTTTTTCATTGGATATGAGTTTCAAATTGTTTTTTGACAAATTTTGATATCTGCTAAACCAAGAATTATACAAGGAAAAAAATGATAAAATTTTGATTTTTTACATAAAAGTGTTCATTTTTAGTCCCAGTAAATTTAAAATTGAATAAGTTTCATTAATTTATTCAAATATTTTGATGTTTTCACCCTCTTAGGGGTGGGAGCTTGATATTTTTCCATTATACTCCTAATATGTATGTTATTAGGGGCGCAATCCCTATTTTAGATTTCTGACTTCAGATTCGCTAATAAGCGACCTTAAGAACATGAATCTTTTCAATAACTACTTGAATCTGTATTAAATTTGAACTTCTGGGGTGGTTTTTTACTCTCTTAGGAGTAAAAGCATTCCTTTTTAATTATCCTAAAGTTTAAAAATCCACAAAAAAAATCTTCAAGTCGCTATATACCATTATTCATTTAGTACTTTTTAACACCAAGTGATTTTTAAAGATAAGTTAAGTGTAAGAATTTTTGCTTTATAATTTCATTATAACTTGAGAAAAATATGCAATATTTTTTAATAATGTAATTTTAAAGTCTATCTTGTAGAAAAATAATTTACAAAGTAACAGTGTTTAAAAAATTAACTGACATTGTCTTCAACCTATCAAATTAAATACTTAAACTTAAAAAGATTTTTTTTTAAACTTACCCTGTGCTCGTGTTTTTATACTGTTTAATACTACACTATTTTCTTAAGTAACAATACATCCTATGAAAAAAAATGTGTCAATTATTTTGCATTGTATTCTGCACAAAACTGAATGAAGTTTACCGATGCTGGTTAAAACACACACTGATTCTTTGTCTCCTTGTATAAAAATTCATTGAAATAAAATTATTTGCTTAGTAGTCTATTTCATTCATCGCAATTACAACAGTGGATCGCAATGCAACTTGATGTTGAAAAATGATTATATACGAATCGAATTTTATATTCTCTCACATGAATGACTTTTTATTTAATTTGTTTAAATTATGCAGAAAAATTACTTTCTAAATATTGAAATCAACTTTTAGCCGCAAAAAATGTAACAAAATACTGGGTAATCGCCTAATCTATGTTTTATATTTCTAGATAAGACATAACTTTTAAAGAGCAGAAATAACACGTAGGTTTTGTAATACACCTAGGATTTTCTGGGGTTACTTCTGTGACTTCAGAGACGGTTAGGAATACATTTTTAAAGAACGATTGCTCTGTAGTGTTTATTTTATATTAATTATCTACATCAATTAATATTTTATAACTAGACAAGAGGTTCTTTTATTGTTTTTTGTTAGATCTGAAGATTGTTTACGACTATTGTGTACCCACACAGCACAAGTGAAATATCGGGAAACAAATTAATATATCTAGATATTCCAAGATGTGAATGAGATCACTAGTGAATGTTCTATTTTAGGAGACCCCAAATGCAACACATTTCAATTATAAATATCAATATAATAAGCTACTATAATTGTTTTTTTTTAGTTGCGTGATAATATAATTGTATTATTCGTGTATATTCTGTTCTTTAGCTATACAATATTAATAATGGCGTCTTAGATTATTTTTCTTATATACATATAACAATAATTACAAAATTATAAAATATTAAATTACACACTTTGCGCCTTGCGAATGAAATAACTCGGCCTACGACCATATCTGAGAAGATAAAATATTTTGCTTACCGCTATTCAATGAATAATTCATTGTTTAATTATTTAGCGAACGTTATTATCCATTTCTATTTCAAACTGTTCAATTTCGTTACTTATAAAAAGTTTCAGAACTTGTGTCACTTGAAGGCTCATAAAAAATTTATAGAACATTATAAAGGGTTGCTTATAACTGATAACAGAAATACCTAGATTTTTTCTAAATTTTAGTATCCTGTGTTTAAAATTTATCACGTATAATATAAACATATAATAATTTGTCTTTGGAATTTGAATTTACCTACACTTTATTCAAAACTGCACAATTAGGATTTTTAAAAAATTTATCATTACATTAGGAAAAGTACCTACTCTCTGATCTAAATTGCCTAGATTTCGATAACATTACATCCTATTGCATTGCACTATGTTTTTGCATTGTTTGGTAAATATTACTTTCTGAATATATTATACTTGTAGTATAATTTTTAGCGTTTAATCTTATTTGCTCGGCTACCCTTTTTTAGAACTTATTTCAAATTAAATGTTTGAAATTGAAGTAAATTATAGGGTGCCTACAGTTGCTTGTATTTTTTATCGTAATGGTAGGGAACAGAATAGAAAGCGTACCATACAGACGGGCATATTTTTATTTCATAAATATAAATATTGATGTATATACTACTAACCTGTGAAAATAATGTGCATAAGACACAAATTTTACTAAACTATTATTGTATTATGATAATGACTTGACCCTTGAAATAACTCGAGCCGACCTAAGGAGATAAAATAATATAATAAATGCATTGTTTAGTTAAAAGCATATGATAGACCAGCGGACGAGATTTTTCATTTATAAAAACTACGCACTTACACTGATTAAAATTTCCGAACGAGAAGGGTATTAGATACAGAACAATTTTCAAAAGATTTTTAAATACGCAGTCTTTTTGTCGATAGACATTTTTAAAATCTTTAAAATTTTTTGCCAACTAACAATTTAAGATAATATATAATGATATAATACGTTCTTGATTAGTGGCCATAATCAATGAATTTTTTTTTTGGCGAGTTAAGAATCTTTATTTGTATAATTTTCTCAGATGTTTTACATTTTACAATTTTTAATTTAATTTCTATTAAACATTATGAGTAACCCCAGTAGATTTTGTAATTGTATGTTTAGAGATGAAGCATCGATATAAGAGTGTAAGGTAGGACGTGTTTGTTAAATATGCTTGCATAAAGCGTAAATAAAGTCATTTATAAACGATTATGAATGACGCCTTCTAATTTTTACATGTTGAGAGGCGAGCTCCAAATTTTTTATTGATGTAAGGCGAACTATGAATTTTTGAAGGTGGCGTAAAAGAAGCCCTACGGGGTACCCATTGGTAAGAGGAGTCTATAGGGGTCCTATAGGGATCCATAAGGTTAGAGGAGTCCCACGGGGTTCATACGTGTGACGTCATTGCCAGAATTATGTATAGTAGCATAACATGGTTTGAATGTAACTATTCGACGTCAAAAACTACAACATTATGATATAACAAATTTTATCATTACATTAGGAATCATTAGGTGACTATTAAATACCGGGGGAAGCTAACTCACACAAAGGTTAAAGGTAACTTAGCTTAGAAATAATATCGCCTACATTCTCTCGTCTGAATTAAGGCAACAGCTGTTAAACATATGAATTAAATGTCAATGTGAATACCATAATTAAAAAAATATTTGTCTTGTTTATTAGTTTAAACTTATAATAAAAAGTATTTGTTTTTTACCCTTCTTAAATCAGTTTTGATAGCTCATTAATTTATATCTCTGAGTTGGGAACATCAGAACTTGTGTCATTTGATGGGTCATAAAAAATTTATAGAATATTATAAAGGGTTGCTTATAACTGATAAGATTTTTTCTAGAATTTAGTATCCGATGTTTAAAATTCGTCACGTATAATAAATATATAATAATTTGTCTTTGGAATTAAAAATATTTGTATTTACCTGCACTTTAATCTTCTTACATCAAAAACTGAACAATTCGGATTTTATAAATTTTACCATTACATTAGGAATTGGCTATTGAATACCGGGGGAAGCTGGCTCACACAAAGGTTAAATATACTGGGTAGGATATCGCTTAATTAAAACTTGTCTAAATGAAACACTTCACTGGGTCTATTCCTACCTATGTTGTTGTGCTAAAAATATGTACCCAATCTGTATCCTATTGACTAGATTTCGATGAAGAGCATACTTAAAAATCTTAATTCATCTGAATAGTTGATGCACAGACAGTATTTTTTCCAACAATCCTTATTTTTATTCATAAATATATATTAATATTATGTAGGTGCATAAAGGAGCTGTAGAGTGTTGCAACATAATTACATTGAGAAATCCATTAAATATAATAACAGTTTAAAATCGCAAACAGTCTGACATGTGACCCTGTAGATAAAAATGTCTATAATAAAGGTAACAATTTTTAAAATATTATGAACAAAATGTTAAATTACACATCTTGTAATATGATTAAACTCGTTAATCTACGGAAGAGATTTCGCATACCATACCTATTCAATGAAGTCAATTGTTTTATTCTCCGCTAGTACTCCAGCATGTCGGCGCGCATCATATTTATATTTTATAACTAAACGATTATTATCTCGAGACGTTACCAGTATGAGAGTTTTATCTCCACTGAATAGTTGATGGCGCGACCGAGTCTCGGCGTTGCAATCACATATAGATAACGTATGGAGTTCACATCTCTGCACCCCATTCATTTCATCTTTACATTATTTAATTAATTGAATGGCTCAGCAAACTTAATACAAATAAATAATTCCTCAACCCCTTTACATATTATTATTAATAACATTTTACCATAGAACTTATTAAGTAATTAATGGTACGTCACCTTAACCTCTCATGACCCTGACCTCGACATCGACCTCGACCTCCAGGGGGTAGGCAATTATGGGATGCCCCGTTGGGTCGAAAAATGACCAGGATGAACCTCCCTTTAAAATAACATGGGATTTTGAGCTCGTAGCCCCATAGCATATCTACTTTCCCCGAAAGTTCAGAAGACCAAATCTTTCGGAGTCGGTGTCTGTACTTGCCACGGAGAGAATCCTTTATTTGGTTCACATCCTGGATGTGACGTTGTTCCACACCCAGGTATGTGTAGGTCTCTCCGGCATCCAAATGTCGTAGGATGCTTCCGTTTGCGAGCTGCGCATCTTCGTGGAATTCACCGCATAGTCCTCTCTTGAGGTGGACGACTGCGCATTTGTCCAACCCAAACTCCATTCCAATTGCCCACGTGTATTCCTCGACCACCCTGAGAGCATTTTGAAGTTCTCGCTCTCCGGGGGTATAGAGTTTAAGGTCATCCATATAAAATAGATGGGTGACCTTATGCCTCCGGTTGCTGGATGGCCCACACTGATACCAGCGGGTTTGGCGGAGTCCAACAGATAGCGGCAGCAGTGAGATGCAGAAGAGGAGCGGACTCAAAGAGTCACCCTGAAACACTCCTCTCTTAAATGTCACCAACTCTGTCGAAACTCGCTCGGCACCGGATGTTATGGTGAAGCGAGTTCTCCAAAGCGGCAAGAGTTGTTCGATGCATCTCACTAGTGGTGCTGGTACCACAAGACATCCGAGCAAGTGTAACAAAAGCTCGTGGGATGTTGTATCAAATGCCTTGCGATAATCAATCCAGGCCATTGATAGATTCCGCTTGTACTGCACAGAATCCTGTGTAATACAGCGGTCTATCAGCAGGTTTTCCTTGCAACCTGCCATGCCCTTCTTGGCACCATGCTGTTCGTTTATCTGTTGGTAGACCGGATCAACAGACCTTAACATCCTAGTATACAAGATATGAGTAAATAACTTGTAACAGGAGTTGAGGCATGTAATCGGCCTATAATTTTTTGGGTCAGACAGATCCCTCTTTTTGGGGATTAGCACAGTTCGCCCCCTCGACAAACCAGTCCGGAATTTGCTGCCCCTCGTTCAACCATGAGTTGAAAACTCGGGCCAGATGGCTGTGGGTGGAAGGAAACTTCTTCCACCACCAGTTGTTTATACCATCTGGACCCGGGGCAGCGAAGTTCTTGGTTCCAACAAGTGCTTGTTGAACCTCTTCCGTACTGATTGCTGGGCACACTTCGTCTGGCTCTTCTAAGACTCTACGACAGAGAGCCTCGAAGTGTGCTATAGCTGGAGTGTCATTATCGAATGGACTCGCGACTTCGTAGATTCCTTTCCAGAAGGCTTCGACATTATCAACAGTCTTCGGATTTTCGACAACACGTTGTGGCTCTTGGAACAGGCGAGACGGGTTTGTTTGAAACAATTTGTTTTGTTCCAAACTTCACATTGGCCTGGCCAAAGTCTTCTTTATCGCCATGAGTGCTCGAATCCTGTCTAGACAATGCTGCTTGATGGTCTGCAGCACTGTCCGATTTAGAGTGTGGTGTTGGCGTCTCAGTCCGGCTATCACACTCCGGACTCTGGGCGTATACGCCCTGTCTGCAATTATGCATTCCACCACAGTCTGGTTTCGAGAAGCGTGTTGTCTCGCCGATCGAATTTTTGCCTCGATTTTATTTACGCGCCGCTTAGTCTTCTCGACCCTGTCCACCGCGTTTGCCAGGCGCGGTAGTGGGACGAGATCCTAAGCGGCGGCGTAAACGGCGCTGTTGATCTGCCATATGTTGGCATCTTCTGGAAGTTCCTCATTGATCAACGAGTCCATTCTTGCCAGGTCTTGTGGCATTGGGTTAACCCTAGTGTTAAGGTTAACCCTCGTCCTGAAAGCGATATCGGTGTACTCAGGAGGATGTTCCTCGTCAGCTGGTATTTGCCGCGGTGGAAGTGCGGCAGGTCCTCACGCTGACGAGGTGCCCTAACAAAACCTGTTCTGCGCAGGAAGGATACTTGATCTCTCAGATGTTGTTGAGAGAAGGCGCGACACTCCGGGTGCATATCGCACCACAACCGGTGTAATCGCGCCATGTATCCCCTGCGCTCAGGTTCGCAGCTCTCGTAGCAATTCAGCAGGTCATCCTTCAATCCCTCCGTCCACCTAAACCGTCCATGTACATTTGCTACGTCGTCATTAAGACCGTCCGGTATGGCCCCTCCAATCTGTCTTTGACCCCCATCCGAATAGGGTCGATTGTGAGGGGCCTGTTCTCTGTTTCGGTCTTGAACCAGAGGATTTGGGATTACAGGGTGGTTAGCCCTGTAATCCCACGTCCGACATTTGTCAGGGAGGGTTACCCCCCCTGTCCAGGATGCACCGCGAGGAGGTTGCCGGTCCGTATTTCGCACCCCTTATTATTATTATTATTATTATTATAAGTATTTATTTTTTTTTTTATTTTTTTTTTTTTCGTTTCCGGAAGAAAGTGCAGGACAGTCTCCCTGTGGCCTCCGACACCACACAGAGAGAGCGCCAGCGAATAATCTACAGCAACTCCCCACATCCCGCAGGGTTAGTCACTGTAGATTCCAGACTCGTGTGCTCTGAGTAGACGAAGGGATCCCAGGATGACCGCTTTCTGCATTTGACCAGCCAACCACCCTGCCGATGTTTGGCAGGCAGGCATGGTCTTCAATGCGGAGAGCAGCGTGGGCTTTATACCTCCGAGTACACCGATTATCAGGACGACCATTTTGACAGAGTAGCCTGGGTATAGCACTTGGAGCTCGTACCGGAGATCTCTGTATTTAGTCCGTTTCTCCTCCTCCTTCAAGGTGATGTTGGTCTCAGCAGGTGCGGGGAACTCGATGACATACATCACCTTGGTCTGATGGTCGAGGAGGACTATGTCAGGCTTATTGGCGTGAATTCGCCTGACGGTCGGGAACGAGTAGTTCCAGTAAATCCGGCATTTCTCGTTCTCGACAACGGACTCGATATCTCCGGGGACGTAAGGCAGCACTGGTGTTTGGTCTATCTGGTACGAGTGCCGTAGATGGTAGTATAGCACTCGTAAACCCGCGTTATGTCGTTAGATGTAGACCGAAGTCGCATAAATCGGGCATGCAGATAATAAATGCATGAGCGACTCCGGCGCCTAACAGCAGGTCCTGCAGTTGCTATCAGGTACCTCTACACCCATCACGCGACTGCGATAGACCAATGTGATAACACCATCTTGGCAGGCCACAATGTATCCCTCGGTCTCCGACTTCAGTCCCGCTGACCTTAAAAATGCGAAGGTCAGCTCTGTCGATAAACCCAGTGCTTCTATGTTGTTATAGAACACACCGTGCAGGGGTTTATCGACGTGCTGCCTGAACAGATTTCTCTGTACGGCAGCTTTGATGTTGGGCTGTCAGACGACTAGGCGGAAGCTCAGTGACTGAGTCACCTCGCCGGCCTTCTCGCCTGTAGTCGAACACGAGACCGAGTTCATCTGCGGCCCTCTGTGCTGCCCTAAACAATACAGCGCCAACTCCCACATTTTCATGATCTCTCACTAACTGTAGGAGTGGGTCCGAGCTCCTGATGACATTACATGCCATACTCAGTGCCACTCTGCCATACATGCACTCCAGTTCTCGGCTCCCCCGTTGACGTGGGAGGTACACACGAGGAACGGACGATCTAGGATGAATACTCCTATGAATATTCATCATCTTGCGGGTATTCCTGTCCAATTGACGCAGCTCATCTACTCCCCATTTGACTACGCCAAAGGTGTAGAGCAGAATCGGAACGGCAAGCATATTAGTGGCAGACACCTTGTTCTTCCCCGAAAGTTCTGATGACCAGATCGGAGTCGGTGTCTGTACTTGCCACGGAGAGAATCCTTTATTTGGTTCACATCCTGGATGTGGCGTTGTTCCACGCCCAGGTATGTGTAGGTCTCTCCGGCATCCAAATGTCGTGGGATGCTTCCGTCTGCGAGCTGCGCATCTTCGTGGAATTCCCCGCATCGTCCTCTCTTGAGGTGGACGACTGCGCATTTGTCCAACCCAAACTCCATTCCAATTGCCCGCGTGTATTCCTCGACCACCCTGAGAGCATTTTGAAGTTCGCGCTCTCCGGAGGTATAGAGTTTAAGGTCATCCATATAAAATAGAAGGGTGACCTTATGCCTCCGGTTGTGGCATTGGGTTAACCCTAGTGTTAAGGTTAACCCTCGTCCTTAAAGCGATATCGGTGTACTCAGGAGGATGTTCCTCGTCAGCTGGTATTTGCCGCGGTGGAAGTGCGACAGGCACTTCCTCACGCTGACGAGGTGCCCTTACATAACCTGTTCTGCGCAGGAAGGATACTTGATCTCCCGGATGTTGTTGAGAGAAGGCGCGATACTCCGGGTGCATATCGCACCACAACCGGTGTAATCGCGTCATGTACTCCCTGCGCTCAGGCTCGCTGCTCTCGTAGCAGGTCAGCAAGTCATCCCTTAATTCCCTCGTCCACTTAAAGCGTCCATGTTCATAGCGTGGGTCGTCAACGTTGAGACCGTCCGGTGAGACCCCTCCCATCTGTCTCTGACCCCCATTCGGTTGGGGTCGATTGTGAGGGGCCATTTCTGTGGTCTGTGGAACCATAATAGGAGGGGTGTCAGGGTGGTTAGCCCTGAAACCCCACGTCCGACATTTGTCAGAGAGGGTTACCCCTCTCTGTCCAGGGTGCACCGCCTGGAGGTTACCGGTCCGGTTTCGCACCCCGTTTATGCATTAGGTTCTTTGTATTAATTGAAGTGATAGGGCCTGTTATCCAAGGTTTACTTTTATTATTTTTAAGTGATATATTTGTTCTTGATGCGTTTATTTGATCTCTTAAATAATTTATAAATTTCTCTGTCATGAAATGCACATTTTTATTATAAATAATTTCATTATCCCAATTGGTATTTTCTAAAATTTGCTCTAATGTTGTATAATTAACTTTTTCAACTACTTGGCCACTCTCTATATTTGTTTTACTAACTGCAATATTACGTATTGTAAGACACTGTGGAAAATGATCAGAAATTGAATCTTTAATTACTGTTGATAATAAATTGTTATATGGTAACTTCTGGTTCATATACAGGGTTGGCCATTGAAAACGAAACACGCCTGTTTTGAGACACTTAGAGTAGTTTCTTGAAAAAATGCTCGGACAGGTCGATTCTTGATTTTTGGGGGACAACTTTTTTTGATGCCAAACTTGACATTGACACATCAACGCCCTAGCCCCAGCAACCCCTAACTCAAGAATTTAAATAGGGCAAGGAGGTCGAGCGACCTCTCATTTGAAGAGTCTTTCAATCCTCTATGCGTCAGCATGGTCGAAATGAGTTTTTTCAATTTTTTTTTTTTCGTCATGAAAAACACCCTCTGGATTAACTGAGGTGGGGGTATTGTTTGGGAAAAGAATCCTGAAACACTTCACCTTTTATCTTTTGAACGGCACATTTTGATGTCAAATTTGACTTTCTCAGGTCAACCCCCTAGCCCCAACAACCCCCAACAATAACAAAAATTACGGTAAGGTGATCGAATGACCCCTTATTTAAAAGTCTTTTGATTCTCTATGTGGATGATTGTTTTTAGGTTTACAAAAAGGAAAAGTGTAGAAAAAATATTGAAATATCAAAATTTAACATAAGAAGAAATTTTTATTGGTTCAACAAATGCTCAAATTGTTTATTTTTAAGAAGCCTGTAAGTACACCTGTTTTTCTTAAGTAGGTTTTGTTTTGTTATACGCAGAAAATTTTTTACACTTTTCCCATTTTTGTACATCTAAAAACAATCATGCATTCGCATAGAGAATCAAAAGACCTTTAAAATGAGGGGTCCCTCGACCACCTTACCGTAATTATTGTTTTTGTTGGGGGTTGTTGGGGCTAGGGGGTTGACCTGACAAAGTCAAATTTGACATCAAAATGTGCCGTTCAAAAGATAAAAGATGACGTGTTTCAGAATTTTTTCCCCAAACAAACAACAACCTTAGTTAATCTAGAGGATGCTTTTCATGGCGACGAAAAAAAATTGAAAAAAAAACTAATTTTGACCATGCTGACGCATAGAGAATTGAAAGACGCTTCAAATGAGAGGTCGCTCGACCCCCATGCCCTATTTAAATTCTTGAGTTAGGGGTTGCTGGGGCTAGAGGGTTGATGTGTCAAACCATTTTCTGATAGGTTATTAGAATATTCCTCAATTATTTGGTTGCTTTTTTCTAAATGTTAATATTTGTGTTACATACAATCAGATTTGTGTGATCATTACAATAAGTTTTTATCTACAATTCTAACTTTTCATTAAACTGCATTATGTCATAATTAGGTGATTTGTAATTTGTATATTCCTGTGATTAAAAACAAGTTATTATTTAAATTTAATTCACAACCAATGAATTTAAAGTCGCCACAGTTTTTTATTGAAGTTGTCTGTATAATGTTTTCTCTAATGTAAATCATGACACCATCGTTTTGATTTATTGATATTTTATATCCTTGTAAATTAAATGTGGTGTATGCTTTGCGCACCCCATGTTTAATTAATATAATAACATCGACTATATTGTCGAAACATTTTAAATAGATTTCTAATTCCTCGAAATTTTTTTTTATACTCCTAATATTAGAATGTAATAGATTGAAATTGTCATTTGTGTAAATATAGTGTATTATGTAAAATTTCTTTTTAATTTAAGTATAGTAAAATATATACATAAATTTGCAAGTAAATCACTTTCCCAATGCTTGTGGCAAAATAAATATATATGCATATGTATTATGTTGTTAACATATCTTAATTTAAATTCAAACATGTATATTTTTGGGAAATAAATTAATCTAATCTAATCTAATAGTATTATAAAAATTATTTAATTCAGCAGTATTAATAAAAAGATCCATAAAATATCTATAGTTCAAATCACGAAAGAAGACCGTTACGTCATATTATAATTCCTAAGAATCAAATCAGTACTGCGTTGGTTATCAACAACGTCAGTCGGAGATATTAACAGTCACATATAATGGACTTCCTTTCCCTGTCTCTCTCGTTTTACTATTTTGTAAACAAAGAACGCTTGAAGCGTACGTTGAATATTAGAAATTAATTTGTGACGTAACGGTCATCTCTCGTGATTTGAAGTATATAGTTTCCGAGATATTATTATATTAAAAATCCAATAAGGCGGCCATAAGAAAAAAAATGTACGCTATCGTTGCTCAAAATCTAGAAGGCTTAGAAAATTTCTATCAACTTCATTCAACTGGTAGTGGTCAAAAATCACGATTTTCAATTGTTTCAGGATAAACCGCGAACAACCAGCATTTCTTGGCAGGAAATTGCAGAGCATAAAATACTGCAACTTTTGTCTAATTTAATCGATCGATATAGAAGATCGATAGTTTCCGAGATATCAATGGTGGGCATCGAAAAATTCACCACCGTGTATATATTATTATAAACTGCTCAACAGTCAAACCGTCACACCGTAAATTTCACCCCTTTTCAAATCGGTATAACTCCTGACTGCTTTGGACGATTCGAAATTTCTTTGCGTTGTTACTTAGCCTTATCTTTCGGCAATGCATAACTGTTAATAAGACACTCGAGATAATTCAAGTAACGTTTATACAGGGCGATATGTAAAGCGGTGCAAAATGCTATTTTTTCAACATGCTCCCATTTGAAGAAAAATGTTTTTTCTTTTATTCCCATATCGAAGGTATAAAGAATAACTTCATCCCTCGAGACGTTCCGTGATTTACTGGGTGGTATAAAAAAGCAGAACTTTGTGTTTTTTGCAACCACCGTTATGCCAATTGAAATAATTAATGTCGGGCAAAAATGGCCGACTGTAGCTTTTAAAAATTAACTGCGTTGCAATGATAATACAAAAAATGCACAAAAACACGGATTAGGTACATACCATTTTAATTAAATTTTAATTTCAATTTTATTCTCGAACGATAACAAATTGTGAAACAAAAACATGTAACAAACTGTTACAAAAAAACAAACAAACAAACTACAAAAAAAATCAATAGTAAAGTCAATATTTGGTGGGTCCTCCCCGGCTGATAATCACTGCTGCTACCCTTGTCAGCATACTGCGGATCACACCGTCTATGAATTACTGTTGGATAGCGTCCCATTCTTGCTGTACCTCATCCATCAACTCATCAAACTTTTGCCATTCGTCCTTCCTTCTTTCAACTTCAGTTTCATTTTACTCCAGACATGCTCTATCGGATTCATATCTGGAGACATAGGCGGCCAGCCCATGCTATTAAAATCTTGGTTCCTTACGAAGTCATTGACAATGCCTGCCCTATGAGGTCTGGCATTATCACCGACGAAAATAAAGCCGTCCCCTATGTCATCGGCGTAAGGAACCACGATATTTCTCACACATAAATCACAGAAGTTTTCAGAATACTTAATTGCAATTTGACGAACAAGAATGCCCTATTCTCTTATCGTAGGGATGAGCAGCAGCTGCTGGTACGGTGTTAGCGGCGGCATACTGATAACAATAGTAATAATGAACAAATTGATTTTTTTGGTGATTTTTGCCTGACATTAATTGTTTCAATTTGCGTAACATTGGTTACAAGCATTTTCAAACGAGCAAGAAAGCGGATTTTGCCTTGATACATGCAGTTGTAATTTGGTCCCTTTGTAAACAGTTTTTGTCTCGTTTAATCCCAAAATACCGGAAAATATTCAAAGGAAACGTTGATTTTCAATTAATTTTTACCGTAAGCCAGATTCCGGAGTCGATGAAAATTTGATCCATTTTTAGTTATTGCAAGTCCACATTTTCACCATTTGTTTTCAATGGATTCTGATTCTGGGTTGTTCATATCTGATGATTTGGCTTCAATTTGAGCCTTGGATTTTCAAAATCGGTAATGAATTGAAAATGTTATCACTAAAAAAACACAAAGTTGTGTTTTTCTATACCACCCAGTAAATACCTGGGGTACATGATTAAATCACGGAACGTCTCGAGGGATGAAGTTATTCTTTATACCTTCGATATGGGAATCCAAGAAAAAACATTTTTCTTCAAATGGGAGCATGTTGAAAAAATAGCATTTTGCACCGCTTTATATGTTGCCCTGTATAAACGTTACTTGAATTATCTCGAGTGTCTCATTCACAGTTATGTATTACCGAAAGATAAGGCTAAGTAACAACGTAAAGAAATTCCGTATCGTCCAAAGCAGTCAGGAGTTATGCCGATTTGAAAAGGGGTAAAATTTGCGGTGTGACGTTTTGACTGTTGAGCAGTTTATATTGAGAAAGACAAACGTGAAATTTACACTGACAAATATGTATATATGTAATATCTGTCAGAATTTCCAGTCCGCGGTATAATGAGAAGTTAATGCAATTGTTAAAACGTAACTGACTAGGAGCTAAGAGTAGACAAACAAAATTTGTACAATTCGGAACTACGGCTGAATCACAAATGAGATATGGTTCTATGGTTGCTAAATATGCTCGGTATTTACATAAATTGTGCGCCTTTCGTCGGCGCATGGTAAGGTTAAGTGGGCGGAGCCTATTTGCTTCCACCCGTGTCGCGTGCTTCGGTCTAGTGATGGGCAGAATCGAATTATTTTGAGAATCGAATACTTTTCAGAATCGAATGAGTATCCGAGAACCGAGAATCGAGAACTGAAGCTGGAAGCGGGAATGGCCATGCGATGTCATGTGAATGTGAATGCGGAAACGAGAACTTTGCTTGGTTGCGTTATTGCTACGATGACTGTCGGATTGAATTGATTCGATTCGCTTTGGGCTTCTCGTATTGAGTAATAAATAATAAAACTATGCTACTATACAATTTATGTCGCGTTATTCATTTATTTAATTTATTATGTCAGTTAAGTTTTCAGACTCCTAAGTTAATCGAGAACGTAAAATCTCGGATTGTTGTGTAGTATCCGTCAATTCATATGGGAACTCGGTATTCGAATACTTTCAAACAAGTTCTCGAGAACAGCCAGAACTTATGAGAATCGAATACTTCTCGATTCTTGCATTCGAATACTCCTATCAGTACTTCGGTCGTTGCATTTGGAAATGAACTGAGCTAGGAAATGCATGTTAAAATAATGTTTTCCCTAAAATTTAGGTTGAAAAATGATTAAATTTGGATTAATTTTAATTTAAAAAATTAATTTATCGGCTGAAATTTGGTCCGATGACAGGGCGTATACGCCCTGCCTACAATTATGTATTCCACCACACTCTGGATTGGAGATGCGTTTTGTCTCCCCGTTTTATTCTTCGCCTCGATTTTATTTACTCGCCGCTTAGTCTTCTCAACCCTGTATACCGCGTTTACCAGAAGCAGTAGTGGAACGAGGTCTTTAGCGGCGGCGTAAACGGCACTGCTGATTTGTTATATGTTGACATCTTCTGGAAGCTCATTTGTGCCAGGTGGCTTTAGGGGTTAACCTTACCACTAGGGTTAACCCTTAAATCGTCGATATACTCAAGAGGATGTTCCTCGTCAGCTGATATTTGCTGCGGTGGAAATGCGGCTAGCAGTTCCTCATGCTGACGAGCTGCCCGTACAAGACCTGTTCTGTGTAAGAAGGGTACTTGATTTCGCAGATGTTGTTGAGAGACGGCGTGATGCTTCGGGTACACATCCCATCACAACCAATGTAATCGCGCCATGTACCCCCTGCGTTTAGGTTCGCTGTTCTCCTAGCAGGTCAACAGGTCATCTTTTATTCCCTCCGTTCACCTATAGCATCCGTGAGTACTTGCCGGCCGTCATCGTTAAGATTGTCCCACCTGTCTTTGGCCTCCATCCGAATAGGGTCGATTGTGAGGGGTCCGTTCTCTGTTTCTGTCTTGAAGCAGAGGATTTGGGATTACAGGGTGGTTAGCCCTGTACTCCCACGTCCAACATTTGTCAGAGAAGATTGCCCCTCCCTGTTCAGGGTGCCCCGTGAGTATGCGTATAGTTATCAAATTTGGTATAATTTCATATATCTTAATCTGAATTTTTCTTACAAAATTTTTCAATATCCGTCACAGAAGCGACTTTCAATTTACAGGTTGTTATACATTTTTGAAAGTTTATTACTGAAAATAAGTCTTGGATCAAGCAAGCAATGCAATGCAGTGCAATTTGGGTTTGACCCAACCCCGCTATTAATCAATCAATCAATCAAGCAAGAGTAGAATCTAGAAAATCGTGTTCATACTCAAAAATTATTTGTCATTTTCACCTACAATAACGCTTTCCCGTGGATACATTGAATATGTATATTATATTTTTAATTTCAGGATCAACTGTCACAAAACCTCCTAGTTGCAGCAGTTGTGCAGAAATCGACAGTGATGGTAATGAAAACACTGTCACTTGTGATTCCCTTACCAATAGAAAAATAGTAACAGTAACATCTATCCCGACTTCCAGCACTCAATCCCTTGTTTTACCAAAATCTCTTCTCCAAGATATAAGACAGAGAATTACAAAACTAATTCCTATGGGAAATACTTCAATTTTTGGCGAGAAGTGTTTTGAAAAGCGTACGAGTAAGAAAATTAAAGAAACGAGAGAAATTGAAGAAAACACAAACATGTTTTACAAATTCCATATAAATGAAAATATGAATAGCAGCGCCTTGATATTTAAATCACCAGCAGTAGAAGATGAAACTTTTGCAGGATATAAAGATATACTAAGTGATGGAGCTGCCACCATATGTAGTGCCAAGGGAACAGTGCGTGGTGTTAAAAACAGGGTTCGTGCTGGAATTGCTACATTTCTACAAATAAACACTACAGAAAAAGTACGTAATACCATTTTTTTTTTTCGGTAACAGTATATTTTTGTATTCGGTAACAGTATATTTTTATATTCAAAATCAATTACCATTTTATTCTTTCAAAAAACATCCAGTGAATATACCTTAGTAAATGTTTCTTAATGGAACAAAGGCGCCCAAAATGTGATTTTTACTTTTTATTTCGCAAACTCTTTAGACTACAGCGATTAGATTTAATATTTCAGTTCATACGTATAGGGGCGCTCATTTCAAACAAAAAGAAGGCACTCTTTTGTTGAGAAGCTCTAAATCTCACTGTTTTCGAGAAAAATTGATATAAATCAGATCTGCAAATCATAAATTTAAAATATATAGGAAACATAACCATACAAAAGAGAAA
Organism: Rhagium mordax; assembly: GCA_963680705.1. NCBI lineage: Eukaryota > Metazoa > Arthropoda > Insecta > Coleoptera > Cerambycidae > Rhagium > Rhagium mordax. The sequence goes on along the minus strand of OY796660.1, from coordinate 45,649,649 downwards.
GAAAAAAGCAATATATCCTCAATATTAAGAATATATCAATTTCTTAAAAATTTAAAACATCACTAAATCTGCAGTTGCGAAACATTCAAAGAAAACCAGACACTGGACAAAATTCAATATAACTGAAATATTAGCGCCCACAAGAAATTACTTGCCAAATAAATACAAAGAAACCATAGTATTTACAATAATCCAATTATCAATAGTGATATCGGACCACAAATATCAACGACGTGGAAATCAATTTTTCGCATGACTAAGAACATCTAAGTGATATCATCAGAAGAGAGTTGCCCTTCCTAATGACGTTAAATTCAGTGGTAACTGGTACTTAAATTTGATTTGTAAAAGAGGTTTTATGTTCTCTTCTAACGTTAAATATTTTGAATTCTTTACGTTTTGATTATCTTGTCGTGCCACACCTCCCGATGGCGGGGAACTGATAGACATGCGACGTTGGAATAACCAGGCCAAACATGCAAATAACGTAGATATCAATAGCATGGCTCACCACGCAACATCGGCGAAATGCTCCTATTAAACGCATTAATACGAAGCTCGAAACAATAGAGTTCACTTATCCTCAGAAGAAGTTAATCGAATTTATTGAATTGTTGACGATGATCGAATTCATTAAAATATTCAACGTAAGAGAATTCAAAAACTCTTCTACAAAAAATATCAACAATAACAATATACAGATAAGTCCAGGATGCTTCGAACACGACGGGGATTGGGACGAATTACGAGTGGCCGACAACTCGCCTCTGTTCGAAATTTGTACATTAGGAGAAGGGCGGCTGTGGGCTGTGGCCACTCACTGCTCAGCAGTCGGCCCGGCAGGCAGACTGTCTGTAGTATCTCATTAACCGTGTTGGGATGTTCATGTCTGAAAGAAATTTGATCCCACGTATTCTGGACCAACGTTTCGAAATTTTTCTAACTTCAATAATTCATCCTAGATAGGATTAATCATTGTAATTTTAAACAAATCTCAAAACACATAATATTTCCATTGTTTGTTTTTTCGCAACAAAAATGTGATTCTACAACATAAAATTAATTGTCGCTGCACCTCGAGTCTTGCAGGTGTAAAAATAAGAGATAAGAAAATGGAATAAGAAATAAGGGAAATAATTATTCCAAGTTTTAAATACACAATATCCTGCGCGATAATATATTAGTGTTTATTCGATTTAAAATTCAACTGTTCAAATTGTTTCTTGCTTTTCAGATATCATTATTTGTTAATTCTATTGCATATTTCTTATCTCTAATTTTTTTCATTGTGTTCAATAAAAATTATTATAAAAGAATCCAAACAAGGAACAGTAGACGCGAGAGCCATCGGCTACAGCACGGAGATCCACGATTCCCACCATTGTGTCCGCTTGCCTACAACAACGTGCACAAGTAAATCGCGCAACCTAATACTCATGTTCGAACCTCCTCGGTCTTTAGTGTATATTAAATGCCTACTATGACGATTTGAAATAGGCGAGTTGCTGAGTTGCAGTTGATATAGATTTTTTCCGAATACGGTTAGAAGTAAAGCTTCTTAACAAGAGTATTGTTTATATTCATTTATGATCATCAGACAACAAACTAATGAAGAAGCGACAGGTAATAAAATGGGCAACAAAATTAGGAACTTCGTTTTGTTGGATTATTCATAAAAGCGAATCAGTTCTCTTATAAATCAGTCCTCTAAACCTGTATTAGTCGACTAATGGTTTATGTTTTATAAAACAAGCAAATAAATATCAGTATGGCAAATATTATGTCTTCTTGTAAGTCGAGCACTGGCGATCCCTTCTAAAAAAGAATTACAAACTAACAATCAGAACACTTAGAGCTCGAGATGCTGACATAGTACATTATACCGGGTTTCCGGAAATTCAGTTGCCATATTTTAACAAGCGTTGGGTATAAAAAAAAATTAAAAAATGTTTACGTGAAATGTTTCCTAAGGATGCTAGAGCAACACCTTCTAAAGCACAGTGTTCGTTATATGCGTCATTACATCTTAGCTGAATATTCGTTTAGTTCACTATGTTCTTTATATAAGAGTTGTTGGCTAGAGTCCCTTAGAAGATGGTGCCCAGAAGTAGTTTTTATTTATATTTTTCAGAACCACTTTGCGCCCAGCCCGTCCAGGTATAGATTGTATAGAATCTTTATTTTACTAAGTATACAAAAGTTTTTGGCAAGTCAGTGTAAAAAATTCACAGTCCTTCGCAAAGATGCAACCGGTACAGACATTGGAAATAATAATAATAATAATAATAATAATAATAAACTGTCTTTATTCAGAAAAATTGTATAACTACAATTACTCCTAAGGCGCAGTCTAGCCAAAGCTACTCAACTGAACCTTATACTTATGCTAGACAAATTAATCAATATGTATATTGTATAGTGTCTAACCATAAAACCTGCTAATTATGCAATATAAAAGTGTATATCAAAAACATACAAATGATTATATTTTATCCTACACATAGATGAATGATATATCGATGGCTTATTTGCAATAGGGCGTAACCCCAAGCAAGCAAATTTTTCAGGAGACAGTAAAAACAATATAGGAATAGGAAAAACAGGTAAATGCATAGGGTTTTTACTTATAAATGATCCTGAAGGCCATTCTATTTATGTGAAAATGTTAATTATAATTTTTTAGAATTAAGTGAATAATTATGTGTGATACGTCATTTCAGTCATAACAAAAATATATTTTTCGTGGCTTACGTCAATAGCCACAGTAACAAATAATAATATTGATGGTACAAAAAAGATCAAGTTATTAAACAAGTTTTATTATTAAAATAGTAAATGCATAGAAGATAACATATCATATAAAACAACTGCAATTTATTAAACCTAAACATCTACATTTAATGTTGTCTAAATACTATTCAGTTAAGTGCGGAAGAGAATCATAGAATCCATGTGTATCGGTTGTTAGATAACTTTTAAGTTGCTGTAGATGTAACCATTTGGAGTGCTTTATTTTTTGTTTCTCTTGGAACAATCTTTCGAATGAAAATGTTTTAACATTAATCTGTTTTGGCCTCTGTGGCAATTCCTTATAGTCATCGTCAAAATTTATCTTATAAAAGATTCTGCCTTCCGGTGTATATTTTAATACGCTAAGATCGGTAACTGTTGGATCATTCACATTTCGTCCTGGCCGAATGGAATTGTATATAAATGAAGATTTAGATAGTCTATCTTACCCTGATATAGTGTTAATAACTGAGCATTGGCTAAAAAACAACGAACCAATTACTTTATTCAATTATTCTGTTTTATCAAGGTATAACAGAATTAATTCTATTCATGGTGGAACATTAATATTAGTAAATAATGCACTACAAAATAGACTTCTTTTTGTTAATTTTAATAAATATGACGATGCTCTGGAGGAAAAAATATTTGAGTTTTCAATAACTTATTGTAGCGCTATTAATATGTATATTTTATGTTTGTATAGATCACCCTTATCAGATGTAAATGCATTCCTAGATAAACTTGAATCATTGTTAATTCGGTTTCCTGTAAAATCTTCTATTGTGCTAGCTGGTGACTTTAACATTAATTTTAATGACAAAGAGTCGGTTGACACCCAAATGATGACCAACCTTTTAATCTCTTTAAATCTCAATATGCATGTTAATTCATGTACTAGAGTATCTCAGAACTCAGCTACCACAATTGATTATATATGTAGTAATTTAAGTGAACAAGATGTTACATGCTCAGTAATTGCAGCTGGTCTATCAGATCATGAAGCTGTATATTGTACATTACAGATAGAGTCAAATATAGTCAGCCAAAAATATAAATATGGACGTTTATATAGTCGGAATAATTATAATAAGTTTTCTCAGAATTGCATAAAAACTGACTGGACAGATCTCTTAAATACGGAAGAACCTTTCGATGCTTTTCATCGGTGTCTAACTCATGCATTTAATGATGCTTTCCCTATTCAAAAAATTAAATAAAAAAATAAAAAACCATGGGTGACTAAAGGAATAAAAACTTCAGCAAAAAATTTAAGATCACTTCATTATATAAGGAAATATACAAATAATCAATTATTTTTTGATTATTTTGCCAAATATCGTACTATATACAAAAAACTTATCAAAAGGGCAAAAGAAAATCATTACAATTCTAGAATTGACATGGCAGTTAATAAGACAAAAGAGAGCTGGTCTATTATAAATGACCTTAGGGGTAAAAGCAAATCAACTATTAAAAGTTCTTTAAATCCCAATATTATAAATAAGTACTATTGTTCAATCGCAGATAGATTAACCGAAGACATAATTCCTCCAAAAGACCCCTTGAACTATTTAAATGGAACATATAATCAAAAAACCTTATATTTATATAATACAAATTTAATAGAATTAAAAGAAATTATTAGGGAGATTAAAAATAAAAAATCATCTGGTATTGACGAAATTTCTGTTAAGATAATTGAACAATTGCCTGATTCCGCTCTTTTTGTGTTGGTAGCCATAATAAATAAGTCTTTTGAATCGGGAATATTCCCGACTTGTTTAAAAACATCAGTAGTAATTCCGCTATATAAAGGGGGTTAATTGGATGATCCATCTAACTTTCGTCCTATATCATTAATTCCCACATTGGCAAAAATAATTGAAAAACTAGTTAAAAAAAGAGTTGTAAATTTTTTGTCTTCCTGCAACTTATTAAGCGAACATCAATTTGGCTTTCAAAAAAACAATAGCACGAATGATGCAATGTTTTCACTATTAAAAAAAATGTACACAGAAATAAATAGTGGAGATGCCGCTGCAGCAATATTTTGTGACTTGTCAAAAGCCTTTGACTGTGTCCAACATGAAATATTGTTGCAAAAGCTTGAACACTATGGTTTCAGGGGCACTACATTAAACTGGTTTCGTACTTATTTGTCTGATCGCAGCCAAGTAGTTAAAAATCCAACCTACTCCAATAAATTAAACATAAATCATGGAGTTCCCCAGGGTTCTGTCCTAGGTCCTGTTCTTTTTTTGCTATATTTTAATGATCTGACTGCAATTAATATTACAGGAAATTTCACCTTATTTGCTGATGACACCACTATACTGTGGCATAACAAAGATCAAAGTGCTCTTCAGAAAATAATATGCTCCGATGTAAGTAAGGTTAAAGACTGGTGTGACTCTAATCTACTTTCTTTTAATATTAATAAGACAAATATAATGACTATTCGATGTAGTCCTTTTGATATTCCATTAGGTAGCCATGTCCTTGAAAATAAAACATGTTCAAAATTTCTTGGTTTGAATATCGATTGCAAGTTAAAGTTCAAAGAACATGTGATTAGCTTAAGTAACAAACTAGCATCTGGAAGCTATGCAATTAGGATTATATCCAATGAATTAGGCTACGCAGCTGCAAGGACTGCATATTTCTCATTAATAGAGTCACATTTAAGATATGGTATTTCTTTCTGGGGAGTATGTAGTGCATATCTAATGCGAATAATATTTGTAATTCAAAAGCGTGCTGTTAGATACCTATGTAAAGCCAAAATTCGCGATTCATGTAAACCTCTATTTCTGGCTCATGGTATCCTCACTGTGATATCCATTTATATTATGGAATCAGTATGTCTGATTCATAAACATAAAAGTAATATCAATATTGTTTCTTCTCATTATCTAACTCGTCAGGTTAACAATATTGCTCTACCTATTCCAAGATCCACTCTAGTCAAAGACTCTATTATTTACAATGGGTATAAGATATATAATCATTTACCCAAAAATATTAAAGAGATTAATTCAGTCAACGAATTCAGAAGAGTTGTTAAATCCTTACTAATTACGAAACCCTATTACAATTTACAAGAATATTTTGACGATGCGCTTTAATGTAATATAATTGTTTTTTTTACTCTTTAATTATCTGTTGTGACTATATATTGTACCTATATGTTAATTTTACACCCTGTTTTATGTATGTATACGTGTGTATATGATGTGTAATATGTGTATATGTATTTATATTTATACTTGTTTATACTTATTTCTTGGCTTTTTTTACTTTGTCAATGATAACTTGTTGTCTGGACAATAAAGTATATATTATTATTATTATTATTATTATTATCATCAAAGTTTAGAAAGTCATCAAATGTTAAATAACAAACCCCTAAAGGTGTAGGTTTTGTTCGGGCTTCGCGAATTATAGAAATGTATTCACTCGGAAGCTGTATTGTTTTATTTTTTAATTTTCTTTCTATAAAAGCATGGACAGAGTCACACTCCATTTGAGTGTGACCCTTCTCCAAATACTTTTGTTCAATAACAACATTATGCTCAATTGAAAAATGCAATAGAGCATTGGAAAGGATGGCATTTCGATTTTGATAGCAGCAGCCATCAGAAAATAAGACAATAGGTTTTTTGTCATTCAGGCAATTTGCATTGAGATGTTTTATTACACAAGTAGCAAAAACTGAAGCGCTTAAATCCCCTTCAATTTCACTCCATATATAATTTACGCAATTATGCGACTGCAGATTATAAATTGTAAAATTGCGGATCTGCAGTTTTGTTTTATAATAGGATGCACTAACATTTAGCAATGGACATAATTTTACCGCTTGTGTGCCCATGGTAAATGTGTAAATCAGGTTTTGTGCAGCCTCTTCCTTATTTTTTCTAATCTTGCTCTATTTTTCTTCATGACATGCGTATTGTAATTTTCTTCCGAGATTTGCTTCATTTTGTAAGCGTAACATACATCGCATTCATCTTTTCGTGGCCGAAAAATAGACAACTTCATCTCGTCAAACATGCAGCTGAAGGGAAAAAGTGTGTAGGGTTCTATTTGATCTTCAAGGCATTTTTCCTTATATAGGTTATAAACTTGAGATTTGGTTTTAAAAGACTGTTCTAGGTAGACTTTAGAACTATCTTTTCTACAATAGTGTGATGGCTGCTTTGGCAATGTATCAAAAAATGTCTTCAAGTAGTTTCTCCTGTTATCATTTTCATGACTTTTCTGTCTGTTTGCTATTTTAACTGTGTTTACTACCATTCCGGAGTTACTATTGTTTATCCAAGAATGTACCATTTTTTCCTTTAGTCCCAAGGTACCCAAAAACATTCATTTGCAAACTTGCAGTTTTTCATTATTTATTTTTAATTGGTAAATAAATGAACCGGATCTTCTAGACAGACCAGCTGTATAACTGCGTTTTTTTGGAATATAATCCACCAGGGAGCAGACGTATATATTTTTTTTCTTTCCAAGATAAATCCCAAAATTTGGTAAAGATCTTATCTGACTCCTCTTTGGATACTGAAGCGCAGTACCTTTTGTTTCCTATACAGTGATCAGAGTTACAGATAGCTAGGGTTCTAGGTGGACGTTGCTTGTTATGGCTCACTGTTCCGTCTTTTCCTCTAGTGTATCCTAAATAACTCTCTCCTTTCATTCTTTTAATTTTATTTTTGTTCCTTTTCCAGCATTCTGGGTTTGCTCTTTTAGATCTATTAGAAAGACCCATACCTTCTTCAGTATTTTTTTCCCACTCTCCTTGAATTAGCCCTTCTTGAATTATTTCGGCAGTATTCTCCGAAAGGTCAGTAGATTTTTCTGCATCATTCTCTTCATCTTCGTAATCTTCATCACTCTCTTCATCTTCGAAATCTTCATCACAAGGTGTAAATTCAGGATCATCATTAGATGGATCTGTAGAGTCCAATTGATCATTAGGCGTGGTTGGTAAATTTACCGGTATTGAGGTTTCTATAGACGTATTTGAACAATGTTGTTCGGAACTAGGATCAGCAACTTCGGTCTCAAATATTAAACCAGCATTCACTAATTTTTCTATGTCATATTCATCAGGATTATTGTACATTAACTGGCCACAAGAAGATTGTATATTATTTTCTATCGCCAATTTAACGATATTCTTGCATCGAGCTGACATGTTTCTGAAAACAAAACCTCATTATCTAACTATATTTACGGATAAAACAATCGCGTATGTATTTTTTTTTAAATCATTTATATCTGCGTAATCACAACCAGTTTTATTGTTTATTATTTTAAAGGAAGGCGCTGATCTAGATTTTAATTTTGAGGAAAATTCACAAACCCATTAATATTCAGAAATATACAGAGGTTACATTTAAAATAACGAAGTCGGTCGGTACTGTTTACTGATAATAGAATGATGCAGGAAGGTAAAAGTATTTAATTTTGGGTCGCCGTATACAAAAATATAAATCTACAAACCATTTATAGGTCATTTCTTTAAAAGTTCTAATGAAAACTATTAATGACACGGTGTAAATTCGAATTTTTCCTATGATATGAATCCTCATGTGTAAAATAAACAAATTAATCCAAGAATGGTTTATGTATGAATTGAACTTTAGAAAAACAGAAATCTATACTATATTTTAGAGTGAAAAAAAAAAAAAAAGAAATAAATAAGTGAATAAGAATAGGAATTGAGAGCTAAAATACATAGAAATTTAATCATTAAAATCCTTTTAATAAGACGTATCACATATTCTTATTACAAATCTCAAAGGTAATAGGACGTATTAACAAAACAATGAGAAAACACTTACCTGCAGCTAATTACGTGAAAATTTCAAATTCCATGTACAATCAACACAACTTTATAATGTAAAGCAATTGTTTTTTTAACATTAAACTAAGTAAACTACACATTAACTCACATTAATGACGAACAATAACACAGCACGTTTTGACCGTTAAAACAATACAGTGGATTACGTGTTATTGCAATCAAAAATTCAAATATTGGGATACGTTGTATTACGTTTAAACTGAATACTAGCTTTTGATTGGCCATAGCTTTACGCGGTAAAACAAGCAGACAGAGAATAGTTCCCCCTATGTAACGGCGCCAAAAGCTCATATTTTAAAAAATTGTGGGTTACGTCCTATTACAAATAAGCCATCGATATCAGTAGATTTATACAAAAAACCACTAATAAAATAATGAACAGTGTGAGCAAATAGATATATAAATATAAATGTATAAAAAACTTATTATAAAGAAAGAAAAAATAATAATTGTTTCTTTTCGAAATCTATTTACAGAGAAATTTTTTAAGTGATCTTCAATATTGTTGTATATTGTCACAGAGTTATATGTAAAAGAGCGCTGAAACATAGAAGAATGAGGTAAAGTTAATTTATTTACAAAGCTTAAATTTGAATTGTGGATGTTATGTCTAAAAATAAGTTTTTCACGGAGGTAAGGAGGTGAAGATGTTTTAAGTATTTTATGGGTGAACACTGATATATTGTACTTGTAAAGATTTTCTAGTTTTAGCCAATTGAGACTTAATTTTTGGCGAGATATGGTCATATTTCCAAAAATAAATCTGCAACAGCTATTTTGTATTTTTTGCAAACGCTGCTGAGTTGCTTTGTCTAAACATGAAAAGTAGACAACGTTGCAGTAATTTAATATGGGAAGAACAAGAGACTCGCATAGTTTTTTCCTTAACTTATAATTCAGTATGGAAATGTTAGTATATAATAATCTTAGAGCGCCGTATGATTTTTTAATTAAAATGGAAATATGTTCCTTGAAGCGCAAGTTGTCATCAAATGTTAGACCAAGATTTTTTGCTTGTTTTACAACTGGGAGAGGTTTATTTTCTAGAGTCAATTTGAGATTAGCTCTTACAGTATCCTATACTTTATTATTAGCAAAACACATAACAACACACTTGGATGGATTAAGCTTTAAATTATTATTTATTGCATGTTTCGATATAGACTGTAAGTCGCTATTAATTCTCTGACAGGCTAGACCAACCTGGGCAGGGGAAAAAGAACATAAAAGTTGTGTATCGTCTGCATATGATGGGTATCAGTATACTTTACACAGTTAAATAAGTCCGCAGTGTAAATAAGGAAAACATAGTCACAAGTGACAACATCAGGACTGACAAAAGTATTCTGAAACTGACTTCGTTTTGGATTTGTAAACTGTAAATTATCAAAATAAACGATGGTAATTGAGGATCAATATGAGACTTATAAAATATTCACCAGGTAGACGTAAAGGTTGTCCGTAAACAAGCTCCGCGGATGAACATAGTCAATCATCTTTCGGTATTACTCTTAATCCTAATTGGTAGTTCATCAAACCAATGAACAGAGTTAGCTCTAGCAATTAAAGCGCTTTTTAGGGTACGATGAAATCTCTCAACCATACCATTGCTCTGTGGATGATATGATGTCGAGTGAATTCTATGAAAACCTAAAAATTTTGAAAAAATTCTAAATTGATTTTATTCAAATTGGACACCTTGGTCAGTAGTGATATGTAACGGAATGCCAAAACGACAGATATAATTTTGAAATAAGGTTTTAGCTATAGTTTCGGCAGAAGTGTCAGACAAAGGATAAGCTTCTGGCCAACGAGTAAAACGTTCAACTACAGTAAGAATGTAAGTAAAACCTCGCGAAGATGGCAAAGGACCAACTATATCTATATGGATGTTAGATTTGAGTTCACATGAATAACTTTTTAAAAACTTTTATTTTATTAAATTGAGAGACGTTATTTTAGTTACATATGTATTTTATGAAGTGAGTATAATAACTGAATTTAGATAGGGTTTTACATGTACGAGCAATAAATTTTCAACGGTTCATTTTAGCTTTGTAAATAGGAGAAAACGCAGTGGCGACGGATGTCACTCTATTTTGTTAGTGACTGTCAGTGTCACTTTATATTGATTGTCTCATTAAGTATTTTAAAAATTTTAAAACATTTCGAACTTAAAGCGCAAGTGGACACAAAATGGAAATCTAGCTCGTATGCCGGAGGTCTGGTCGTCTGCGTCTTATAATGTGGAAGATGCTGCTTTGGTGGAATATAACACAAATTATCTCTTTTCGACAGCATTAAAGCTAAGGAAGAAACACATTTTCCAGCATCTAATTCAACTGCCCCATAGAAGCCGTAGAAGAATTCAGCAACATTGGTTTTTAAGTTTTACATATTGCTAATTTTATGTTAGATTAGTGTTGTATTTTTTCGCTTCAGCTTCAGGATTGTCATGTATGTTTAGTGTTACTGGAAGGTATTCGTAATTCGGCTGCATAGCCCTAAATATTGTAGATAATACTGTAGTTATTGGCAAAAAGATACAACACTAAAATCTCGAAACCTTGACAGTTGCGCCTCTTTATTATTATTTACGTAATGGTTATATAGAGATTTAATAAATAAATTTAATGTTTCCTTTATTGATTTCCCTTTTGATACGTCAATGTATTCTGTCAAAGATTTTATAAAATGTCAAATATGACTTTAAAACCATTTTTACAAAGACTAATTTTACAAAAACCAATATCACTTGATTAAATATCGTTGAAAATTTATTGCTCGCAATAGTACTTATTTGTTATGAAGTGATTACTAAACATAATTTTAAACAAAGGAAAATAGCAGTCAGCAATATTTGCTGTACGTTGCTAAAAGTGTATTGTGACATCTCTTGTCACAGGAAAGAAGAAGTCATTACCTGTAACATGATACTCTGAGAAAGGTCATTATGTGTGTTATCAGGTATTCTCAGTTTAAAGTAGTAGTATGTTAATATTTTATATAACATGAATGAGCTCAAAACGGCCCATGAGAACTTCAAAATTACCAATTTGGGTTTTCGTATGTTTATTTATTTTAGAAGTTTGACAATTTAAACAAGTTTTGACTCACAAGATGCAATCTGTGTTAATTTTAGGCCAGAAATTGTTAGCGCTTACAAGTTTCTTGGTAGAACGGATACCAGTATGTGTCAAATTATGAAACACATCGATCGAAAACTGCACGCCGTAAAGATTTTGGCACAAAAGATCGACATTTGGAAAGGGAAACATCACACCAAAGTGCTTCATTCGAATCAGAAATATTAATTTTCTGTAAAGAATATTTAACTTTATTGTTTGCGTCCGATTGTATCGAAAGTAAATATGAAAGTTCAGAATCATTAGATTGAGCGTCTTTTAGTAATTGTAAATTGAAATTAGTTGAATTTACAGAAGAAATTGAGGTAGGAGATAAAATAACAATACCTTGTTGAAGGAAAGACAGATCGTTTATGCGCGATAACGCGTCTGCGACGATTTATCATGACCGTGAACATGACGTATGTCACGTGTGAACTGCGCAGTGTATTCTAAGTGTCGAGTCTGACGGGGGAGTCTTTTCTGATTTATAGAAAATAGAGCGGTAGTCAATGGTTTGTGATCAGTAAAACAAATAAACATACGACCTTCCAAAATATGTCGGAAATGTTTAATTGAATTGTACAGAGACAGTAATTCTCTGTCAAAAGTAGAATACCTTTTTAGAGATTCAGATAATTTACGGGAGAAGAAAGCTAAAGGTGTAGTCGAATCGTTAAATTTTTGTTCTAAAACTGCTCTCATAGATACAGCTGAGCAATCTACAGACAAAGTTGGAGTTACATCCTTACTGTAGTTAGGATGAGCCAAAACTGTTGCATTTTTTGCCAAAAACACATTTCGATGGTTTAATATTAATTCCGAAAGAGTCAAGGCGTTCAAAAACTGTACGCAAATGACATAAATGTTCATGCGAGTCTTTACTTGCAATTAAAATATCATCTAAGTGTTCCATCAGGTGCGTACGGAACGTACCCGGGATTTAGTGACAGTTACTAGGGGGATGACAAAAGATTATTATTATGATAGGGATTTGTTTGATGCTTGTAAAAGAACTTATTATCATTAAAGTTATACATATGCATTATGTTATTGTGCGTCATTTACTATTCATAACACAACACTAAGTATATAAATATGAAAGGTAAACCTTGAAGAACTTCATTCATAAAACGTTGAAAAGTTTGTCCAGCGTTACGCAATACGAAAGGCATTCGCAAAAAATGGAATAAGCCGAAAGGAGTGGTAATTGCTGTTTTATAAACATCTTCGTCTGTGACGGGAATCTGATGATAAGCGCGAACTAAATCAATTTTTGAAAAAATAGCACAACCGAATAATTGATTATTAAAATCGTGAATATGAGGCAAGGGGAATCAGGAACTGTGATTGCATTAAGAGTCCTGTAATCACCGCAACCGTTAGGTTCTTTCTTTGCTACCATATGCAAAGGTGAAGAAACTGACGATGAAGATGGTTCAAATCTGTTTAAATTCACTTTTAGCAATGTTATGTTTAATTTCATCCAATCTACGTGGATGACAAAACGGTAAATGACCTGTAATAATGTGATGTTTAACTGAATGTTTAACAGGCAAGAAATAGTTTGGAGTACTAATTAAATGGGGAAACTCTAGTAACAATTTCGTGTATTGATCTTCAACTGAAAAAATTTTAAGAGAAGATAACGAAAAATGTTCAAGTGAACCTTTTACTGACAGTGCCGTTTTGTTGTCTGTCAAACATTTATGTTTTTAAGCCCCCCACAGACTTCGTTCTTTTTCATCCGTTCGTATCGTCGCGATACGGAACGTCGTGTCAAAAACGCCAAAAACCGATGTGTGTGGGGAAAAACCGTCGCGTCGCATCGTCGGTTAAAATTTCTACTGGCGCTTGATTTTTGGAACGACGGTTCGTCAGTTGTCGTGCCAAACCAACAGCGTGTGGGGATTTCGTGCACAATCGTCGGTTTTTACACAATAGCGCAGTCGCATGTATATTGTTAGTTGTATACACGTTCACACTTATTTAATTCTCTGTGTTTATTTTTTATTTTATTATTTAAAATGGACCAAAAATCAATAAACACAATTTCTTATTGATTTTATTAAAAACTATAGACAATTTCCTTGCCTGTGGCGTCTAAAATCTGCAGAATACAGAGAACGAAATTAAAAAGTTCGAGCATATGAAGCATTACTAAACAAATAGAAACAAATAGATAATAGTGCAACAGCGCAAACTGAAAAAAAAAATAGATTCTCTTCGCGGCGCCTTTAGAAAAGAATTGAAATAAGCCAGAGAGTCGCAGACCTTTTTTTTATTTTTTTGCTTAAAACGACAACCACCACTGCTAAGAAGTGCTTCGTCTTCATGATGTACAAAAACTGTGTGAGCGCAGAACGAACAAAAATTAACTGCCAGGATTGCCCGTAGTGTGTGGGCAAAAAAGTTCGGCGCTTCAACACAACGTTCCGAATCGTGGCGATACGAACGGATGAAAATGAACGAAGTCTGTGGGGGACTTTAGATCGACTACTAAACTAAAACGTACTAAAAAATCAGCACCAAGTATGGGTACTGAAATATCAGCAATAGTAAATACAAAAGAAAAATTACGACGCCGTAGGTATGAATAATAGATCCGTTACCTGCAGTTAAAACAAGATCAGGATTCTTTTTAAAATCTGCTAAGTCATTCCTGGGGATAACCGATAAGTCTGCGCCGGTATCAACCAAGCTGTAAAAGAAGTTGTTTGAAGAGAATATACTTGAGCTTCTAGTGACAGTTGTTTTTGAATAATTTGTGTTAATGTAGTTTGAATATTTGTTGTAAAAGTACCAAATTCGGTTATTAAATTTGTTATTGCTGATGTAGTAGAAACATTTTGTGAAGAACTAGAAGGAATATCTAATTGTTGATTTAACTGTGATATGTTTGGGTTCTGGCAAGATTCCCAAATTTCATCGGCTACCTATATCAATTATTTCGCTTATATCAGATTTACCGGAAGCAGTAATGGCAATGAAAATTGTTTTTGGCAAACGTCTCTTCCAAAGTTTAACGAGTAAGTCTTGGTTTACCATATGAGAACCTCCGACAATGCTTAACATGTATCTATAAAAATCAGATGGTTTACGATCTCCAGAATCTGAGAGCCTGTTAGCAGATCATCTAGTCGTTTTTCTTCGCTAGAAGAAAGACGTAGGGTGAACATGCCAGTGATTGAACAGGTACCAGTAAATGAACATTTCAACAAAAATCGCTAAAAAATAAGGAATTGTTTAATCTCAGACGCTATTTGCTACCCCACCTTGCCCGTACAACTTTCCCTCCACAAGCCTTTTGTTTTTATTTAGAGCACATGCGCCAAACATGGCGGCAATATCGAGAGTTCCAATGTAGTGTTTCGCGCTTTTTAGTGAAGAGTTGGAAAAACTAAGGTAAGCAACTTTATTCTATTAGGAATTTAGGTGGTATTTTTAACAAATCTAAATACAATAAATGTTTGTCAACTTTTATCACTTTAAAATAGGCTAAATAAGAGAATTAGTCCACCAGATAGTCAATTTTGAGGTTAGAATTGGAATTATTACAAAAAATACCCACTGGTTCGGAAAAAATGTACTTTTCTAGTGAATGAACAACATGTTCATTTAGTGGAATTGCTGATTTTTTTTAACCCATATTGAAATCTATGAGAATACACTTTTAATAACCCTTCTTTTAATAACAAAGCTAATAAATGAACAATAAAATAGTTTTACCAATAGATGAACGTGAAAAGCGTTCAAATGTTCATTCACTGGTCTCTAGAAATTGGTCAAACCAGTGGTTGAACACAATGGAAATTTGCCATTTGTTCATTAACTAGACATATTTTATAATGTCTGGTAAATGAACATACATACCAAATAGATGCACGAGATTTGATCTTGGCCTTGTCAAGTTTTACGTTCCAAGACAAAAACCCAGTCAACACCAAGACTGATCTCAAGGTTTCCAATACTTATAACACAAGTTTTTACGTGAAGATCATTATCTAACAAGCATATTATTTCTTATGCCAGCGCCACCCTTACTAAGGCGGAGCGAAGGTATCATATTAACGAGTTGGAAGCCCTATGTGTCGTGTGGGCAATAAAAAAATATAGACATATTTTGGGAGATGTGCACTTTACCCTTAGAATGGACAGTATGGCCCTCCTCTGGTTAAATAAAAATCGTGACGCTAAGGCCAAGCTCACTAGATGGTCGCTCCTTCTCCAAGAGTTCAGATTCAGTATTGAGCACGGAGCAGGAACCCCCTTAAAGAAGACGAACCTCGACCCACACTAGATGAGGCCAGACTACTTCCCCCGGATTTGACAATCACGCCGCAAGAACTACGAGTCCTCGACTTCCCGTCCACCTATCAAGATTTATTTACCAACCAACAAAGATCACACAATCTTCGACGCACAAGGCCCGATGGGAGGAACTCCATCAAAACGGTCCCGAGAATGAACAAGACGAAAAGTTTTATAGTCAACACGAGGTAAAAGAGGAGAAATTATGGCGAAAATTAAACGATAAGTTACTTCTTATCGTCCCTCAAGCGCTGACCGCCCAAGTCATTCACCTATTTCATGAGTCCGATACCCAGCTACATCCCGGCAGGGATGAAACGATCCGGCAGATGCGAGGAGAATATTACTGGAGGTCGATTCATAAACAAACCGCTTGGTATATAAAGAACTGCTTCACTTGCGCAGCAACAAAAACACGTTCTTAAATATCAGATTTAAGTTTACCTGTGTTTTAACTAAACTTTATAAAAAGAATCTAAATAAAAGCTACAAACACAACGTAGTTTGGGTCCTACCACTTTAAAACTAGACGATCACATTAAATGGACAAATTCGTATGTTCTCTTTCTACGGAAAGAGATTAATAAACATACGAGGGGGTGTCACACTGGTACCGTGACCAGGATATAGAGTCGTAAATTGGTATTATTTTTATTTCGGGATTTGCGGGCACTCGACATATTTGTTAGTCATACTTTAACGTTAGAGTCAATTATTTTAAATTTTATATTCTCCAAGACTATCACTAAATCCTTACGCAGGATAATTAAAGTAAATTCAAGATTGTATTTATAATTCTCCAGAATAGAATCCTGTGGCCGGCCAGGTAGGTACGGCAAATTAAGCAGCGAACTGGAGTAGCAGTTTTATTCTGGAAGTACCTTCGATATCGTTTAGTGAAAGTAGATTCGGGAACGATTCCTGTTATCGAAGGATCGGGTAGTTTTGTTAAGTGATAGTTTTGGAAAAATTTATTTCAGTGTTTTTGCTATGAATTAAGAAAACCAAAAAAATAGAAACGGTGCCATAAATCTTAGTTCGGTTTTGTTATGATTTATTATTTTCTATATATTTGTTTTTGATACTGCCTCTGTTATTTACTAGCTACCGATGATTCCCCCGAACCGAAAAGCATACCAACCATGGAAATGGGAAATGCCGCCCTTCCATTGCCATCATCATCCTTGGAGGAAACAGTGGATGCCCTTTCCGAAGCGATAAAGGAGATCCAAGAGGAAAAACGCCGCCTACATATCCAACTAGGCAAAAGTTTGCATGCCATGCATCGGGAACATCACAAATCCACCCAGGACCTGGCCCGACGAATAGACGAAGTTACCAATTCCAGAAGCACAGCCACAGCACCCTGTGTTTCACTATCGTCCATCAAAGACAGCCGACCCATATACATTATACCCAGTCCAATCATACCGATTTTCAAAGGGAGCAACAAACACCCTGTAAAATACCTAGTCAAACTTGAGTCCTACCTGAGCAAGATGAATGTAACCGAGGAGAAGAACTTGTGGTCCACGAATTGTTGATGGGAGAAGCACAAGATTGGGCAGCGATATATCAAATATCCTGGAGAAATTTCGAAGATTTCAAAGTTGATTTCCTCAGTAGTTATTGGTATTATTGGTCTGAGGGAGAGCAAAATAAACTCCGACAAAACATAACGACGCACCGTTGGTCTCGAAAAAGTGGTCGCAATATGGAAACCTACTTCACTCATTATGTAGGATTGGCACGCCTGCTAACTAACCCGTTACCAGAAGCCACTGCTGACCGAATTGATGAAACATTTTCCCGCAAATATCCAGTCATTATGGCAGCTGAAAAAAAGTAAATCGATTGCTGGAGCTATTGAATTTCTTCGACGCCAGGAAAACATTATATCCCCCAGCACATCCAAGCGGCGCTCGATCCACCAACAATTGACCATATTCCAAGCAAACGATTTCGTTGGGATAAGGGAGATCGGCGCATCTCGAACTAGGAGCAACAGCGATATGCTCGCTGTTGCAAAACAAACCAATCGATCAGGAGACAGACATTGGTAAATTTAGCGGAGTCTGTACTCTTGACCATCATCTTCACCACCCAAAACCAAGCTGAGTGACCTCTTGTCCAGAAGCACGGAAAGACGCAAGAATCGGAGAAGACGTCAAGTAACGTTCATTTGAGTCTACCATGTACCACGCAAATGGGAACATCAACATCTTTCTCCGATTTTTATTTCACTATATTTTTTTTGCTATCATTTTAATTTTTTATATAATAAGGTTAGTTTGGTTAGGGTAAAACAAATGATTGTCTTATTTTTCCCATAAGGAGATCAGTTGGTTAGAGACAATATTAATGTAACAGTACCACAGTTGAACGGTTCCGCGGTTCGTGGCTCATATAATCATTAGCTTCACAATAATTTTATAATCCACGTGGGGGAGAATGAGACACCACACGCATTACGCGCATTTTTCCTAAATTTATATTATTTTAAATGTTATGAGATTTCGGTGAATTACAATACGTTATATTTTAAATAACTCGGTTCATTCTAATTTTAAAAATCGACGACAACCGAGCTTATAACCGCAAAGGAATGCAGAAATTAATCTTGCTAAATAAACAGAACCTATCTTCACGGGAAATTAGTCACTATGCAAGTCTCGGTTAGTAATCCAATGCCCGGCCACACATCTGGCACCAGTAGAGCGAGGTCCTAAGCTCTTGGCGTAGGAATGTAAAAGCTAATCTTTTATTATATAAACAAAACCTATCTTCACGGGAAACTAGCCACTATACAGCCGGAGACTCAGGTCATAATCTAATGCCGGGACACATATGCCTTCTTTGTTAGCTTCACGCGAAATAGGTAATACGTCATAGGGAAAAGGCATATAAATACGGAATACAAAACCCCGATCAGGAAGACTTCCCAAGACTCCATAGTGACTAGTTGAGTCGTGAATCGACACCTGTCACGCTTCTTCATAAAATTCCTACCGAGGAGACGGACTTAAAACCCCGTTGTGACAAGCTGGTATCGTGAATCGACACCGGTCACACTTCACCCTCGATACTACGCATCGTATATAATTTTCCACATCGTTCGCGACGACGTTTTTGTATGAAAACAGATTATACGCGTACGCGGAGAGGTTATCTCTAACTTCTCCGTAGTTCCGAGACTAGGTGAGACATACCAATTTACGTATTCAATATTAACTTCGCGAAGTAAAAATGACAAATTACGACTCTATCAATTTATCGTCGCTCTGGTACTATTTTACAATTTTACGATTTTACTATTTTACTATTTATGTCTGTTCATTTAACTCATATTTAAGGGAATTTATTACCTACTTAACCATCTGGTATCTGGGCCGTTATGCTAAATGTTGTATAGTTTTTAACACCAGTTATCTCTTGTACCTTCATTGCAAGTACGAGTGTCGATGGTCGATCTGTTGAGTTTTACAAGCCTCCAACACGATTTTGAAATATGCCATCTGGACTATTGCTGACCGACCCTTTTGGTTAACAACGAGCGTCCTTTAGCGGTAATCTTAACTACGTGTTTATTTTTTGGAATTAAGCAGTTATTACTAAATGTTGACTGACAAGCGTAGAGTTTGAATAAATGACTCTAGGATTAACGTGGGTGGGTATGAATGTAGAATATAAGTATTGCAGGGTGAACAGGATAATTTTCGGGCCGTCCGTGATTTGAACTAGACAGAGCTGACGTACATTATTCACAATTATTTTATTACCCTCAACCGACACTTTTATATTATATTTTTTTTAGACATTGACAGATAACGATCACGATAACTTGCTTTTTTATTATTATTTTTATTCTCGCTCTGTGAACGCTGCAACACCCGACCTTTTGGAAGGCTGCTTTGTCAAGTTTACTAGTCTACCTTATCTAATTCATACAAGGGTCTTAAATCTACTTACTAACTATCTATGACTACTTAATTTACACTGATTCACTTGGGCGTCTTTCCGCGGCACTGGTACTTACTGACTTAGTTCACCATTTCGCACTCTGATTCAGTGTAACACTGTCAAATTGGCTCGAAGTCGTGGAGGCATAGTCTGCATCGGTGGTTGGTCTTCCCGTTGGCTGGTCTATGCTCGTTACTCCGTGACTTCTTCTGAGGGCTCTTCCGGGGGTTCTGGCACATCTATGATTGAGGGCTCGGACTCGGCGGCTTCATCCACGTCTTCCCAACGTTGGGGATTTTCCTCGTGTAGTGATTGTGTCTCGGACTCGGTTTCCGGTTCAGAGTCACCCTCACTCGAGGATGATTCTTCTTCGCTACTCTCGGAATCTCTGTCAACTCCTTCAAGCTGGTTCCCATCTGGGGTGGGCCTGAGATCGTCGACGTGAAGTATCGTGAATTTGCCATTTCGATCGATTTCATATACCTCATCCGAGATTCGTCTGGTAACTGGGTGTGGCCCAGTCCATTGGGGTCCGAAATGTGGTCGTTGTCGGTTTGCATGTTTGAGCTGTTTGGCTAACACTAGATCTCCTGGGATGAAAGTGACTTTGGGTGGCAGTGTTCGTGGAGTATACTTTCCCTGATAATTAATTCTTTTGTCTAGCTTCGATCTCGTCAAGGGGCATACGAGTTGCAGTTTCTCTCTCTTAATGCCTGTATTGGTATCTCCCAACTCCCTTGGGATTGGTAGTTCATAGCCTAGCAAGACCTTGCTAGGCGTCTCTTGATTTGCCGCATTCCGTCGTCTCCTGAGTGCAAATGTGACCTGGTGAATATGTTGATCCCATGTAATTTCTGGTTTTGTGGCAAGGGCTACCCTGAGCATCTTCTTAACCTCCTGGTTTCGCCGTTCCACTGGATTAGCCCTTTGGTGTTCTACTGCCGAATGAAATATCCTGATCCGTGATTTCTAGCATAGACTTTGATATTTACTGATCAGAGAGCATGGACCATTATCTGAAATGATCGTTTTTGGATACCCGTAATGGGCCACGATTTCCTCTTCTAGGAATTGCACCAGAGTTCCTCCATTCGCTCGGGGGTATGGTTTCGCTTCGGCCCATTTTGAGTAGATATCTTCAGCTACAAAAATATATCGATTGCCTCGTCTAGTGGTTACGTATGGACCAAGCACGTCTAGACTGATTACTTCAAATGGGGATATCGACTCATGGGCTCTTTGCGGAGCTACTGGTTGCACTTGTCTTGTTTTCGAAGATGCACACGTCAAGCAATTTTTATATACCTCCCCACTTGCTTATGTAGCGATCTCCAGTAATAGGTTTTTTTTATTTATCGGATGGTCTCATCCCGTCCGGGGTGTAATTGAATTTCGGCTTCGTGATAAAAGTGGATCACTTTTCCAGTTAGGATTCGAGGCACGATTAGCAATCTTTCTTCGTTTTTCCTTCTCCATAGTAATCCATCTTTAACTTCATGCCGTCGATAATAGAGTTCGTCAGTCTGATTTTACGATCCTTCCAAATTAATTCCTTCCCAGGGTTGAGGGTCTCGACGCAGTTTTCTGAAGCGCTGTTGCTGCTCCACTATATCCTGGTATATATACTAAGCTGGTCGATTACGTTTATGTCTGAGTTCGGGCTTGGTGTCTCTGGTGGCAGCATTCGGCTCTCATTGATTGCGTCTCGTACATCGTTATTCTCGAGAGAGTTCTACTCAAAAAATCTGGAAGTTGATTGTCTCGTCCGGGGCAGTGCTCTATCGTGAATCGAAACTTTTGAATCTTGATGTTTGTTCAACCACAACAAGGCACGACTGTCCGTCTTCAATATAAAATGAACGTCCTCCAATATGTGTCTATATCTTTTAATCGCCCATGCTACGCATAATGCCTCAAGTTCGTTGATGTGATACTTTTTCTCTGTTTTGTTCAACGTTGTGCTAGCATAGGAGATTATATATCGGCTTCCGTCGTCATTCTGGTGATACAAAACACAGGCCATGCCCGTCGTACTGGAATCCGTCTGTAGCGTGAACTTCTTGCTGTAGTCAGGCCTATGCAGTTTCATCGGTTGTGCTACTTTATCTTTCAATGCTTCGAAGGCTCTCTGACATTCCTGGTTCCATTTGAAGTTGACGTTTTTTTGTAAAAGTCTAGTCAGGGGTTGTGTAATACTGGAAACATTTTGAATATATTCCCTGACCCAATTAATTGTGCCTAAAAAACTTTGAAGTTGACTTTTAGTCTTTGGGGTTGGAAATTGGTGTATCACATTAATATGCTTCTCCTATGGGGTACTAATCTTTCCATCGATGTGGCATCCAAGATAGTCTACCGAGGTGGAGGCAAACTTGCATTTTTAGGCCGATATATGTAGGTTATGGATCTCCATTCTCTCGAGGACTAGTCGGATGTGCGTGGTATGCTCTTCTGTGGTTGTGCTATAGATTAAAACATCATGCAAGTACACCTTGCAGAAATTATGTAAATAGCCAGGTAGCACTTCATGTGTCATAAGGCGTTGGAAGGTTGCTGGCGCTCCATTAAACCCGAATGGCATGACTGTGAAGTGATACAGTGCCCCGTCTGGAGTTGAGAAGGCAGTGTATTTTTTTGTCTCGGGACTCATAGGAATTTGCCAGTATCCAGCCTTTAGGTCCAAGAGCGTAAAAAATCTGGCACTTCCGAGGTCTTCCATATTGTCCGAGATTCTGGGCAACACGGAAGGATCATCTTCGGTGATCTCATTCAACTTCCTGTAATCAATACAGAATCGTGGCTTCTTGTTATCCCGCTCGATTATAACTGGTGGAAAACTGTATTCAGAATTAGATGCTTCTATTACTCCGGCATTTAACATTTCTTGGTACTGTTCATAGAGTATGCGTTTCTTGGTTGAAGTCATAGGATAGGACCTTTGATTTATTATTCGCTGTTCTTTTATTCGGATTGTATGCTTGGTGGAGTGGTCCTCTGCATGGGCGTGTCCGTAAATAGGTGTCCATATACTTGTAGTACAGGTAACAATTATTGCTCCCGGTGCTCGCTGAGTATTTTCAAGGTCGTTGGGATTGCTTAAGAAGGTTGATTCGTAGGTCTTTCCATCTCCCAGTAAACAGTTTTTCTTTGACTTGTGCCGAAGTGGAGACACTTCCGTTTAAAATCTATAATCACCTCCTCGTTCTGTAAGAAAGGAGCGCCAAGGATAATTTCTTCATTCAGTTCCTGAATGCTTTGATATCATTAATGGTTACTGCAATTTTTACTTCTCCGCTAGTACTGATAGTGTGTGATCCACAAGCGAGTTGAAGATTTTGTTGTCTCATTTGTCGACTGGTGGATGGCAACAGCGTCGCTCTTATAACATTCATCGTCGCTCCTGAGTCAACTAAGACGATTAGGACTTCTCGGTTAACCCTTACTCGGATTCTAAATAATTTTGACTTGGTGTTTTCTCGAACTATGGTATTTGTATTGTTGTCAGCATCTTGATGGAGGCGTACCACGTCCATGGCAATGAACGGGTCATTCTCAACTTCACCTGTCTGGGTAGATTTGTTTGTTTGGTTAGTTTTTGGTAGGATGAATAAGTCGTTGGAAATGCAGTAACTGTTGAGTTTATGAAATAACTTATTATGGTCAAGTCTATCGAATGCTTTTGAAAAATCCGTGTATATTACATCCGTCTGCATTTGCATGTCTATAGATTCAGATATATATTGCGTAATGCACATAAGATTAGTCACAGTGGATCGACCTTTCATAAAACATGCTGCAGATGCGTTATCGCATCTTTTACATGAACATAAAGAGCATCGTGCAAGAGAAATTCAAAAACTTTGGAGAAATTGCAAATAACTGTGATCGGACGAAAGTTAGTGATTTCGGTTTTGTTTCCTTTCTTATAGACGGGACAGACTTTGGAGTATTTCCATGCTTTTGGAAAGGTATTATTTTTCAAGGAGAGGTTAAATAAAATAAAAAGTGGATATGCGAATGCGTTAGAGCAATATCTTAATATGAAAGCAGGGACCTGTAGTGAATTTGGGTTTGATGTGCTTAATGGCCTGCAGCCTGTTCTTCAGAAAATGAGTTAATTATTAGATTGCTATTGATTCTGTAACTATTATAGCTGATGTCGTCCGCTTGATGAATAACAGTGTGAGAATACGACTCTTCAAAAAAATTAGCAAACGCATTAACAATATTATTAGGATTATTTATAGTAGATTCATTGTACATCATAGCATTGGATATATTGGTGACTCCTTTCTTGCTGTTAATATATGACCAAAACTTATTAGGATCAGATTTAATAGAGCCTTCTATACTGGTAATATAATTTTTAAATGATATCTGTATATCTATTTTTATTTTGGCCCGTAACCTTTTAAACTTTTCCAAAGAGGTCACATTTTCCGTCTTCTTGAAAGTTCGCCAAGCTTTTTCTTTAAGCCTGATGTCTTTCTTAATACTCGCATTGAACCACGGAGGAAAAATTCTGTTGCTGGTAGTCTGAATCTTGGGAACGTGATTATCAAATATTTCCGTCAGCAAACTATAAAAAGCAGCGCAGGCATCATCAACATCATTAAAATCGCGTAACACATCCCAGTTGGTATTAAGAATATGTTCATATAAAAGAGGGTAATTAGCTTTGCGGACATTATAAGTATTGGTAAAGTTAGGGGGAGAGACAGGGTGTGCATCTGTCTCATTTTTGATGTTGAAAGATGGTGAACGTCCTCTTTTAATAATACGTCTTCACATCTCTCAACAGAACATTGATAATTAGATAGGACAAGGTCAAGTAATCTATTATTATTATTAGGTACAAAGTTATATCGAGATAAATTAAGAAAGTTCATAAAATTATTTAGGGCCGAAACTTGAGGATTTGCTTGATTATGTAAGTAACTAGAATAGTAGCTGGGAATATTAAAGTCTCCAACGATTAATATAGCGTCATTGTGGATAGTGTTTAGACCGCTGATGCTATCAAAAACGAGTTCTAACTCTTCAATATTAGTGGTTGGTGGTACGTAGATTACAAAAATGTAAACTACACGATGGTTTATTACAACTTTTACACCTAAAATATCAATATATGTGGCAAAGCGTGCATTAGTTGTACTAAGATCTAGTTGGCTTGCATTAAATTGGCCACTAACTGCGAGTAGTACTCCTCCACCGCGACAGGTATTGGTAGATCTAAAATCACGATCCGCGCGGAATACATTGTAAGTATTATTGAAAAACTCATTGTCAAGAACAGAGGAATTTATCCAAGTTTCAGTAAACGCTATTATAGGCCAACAGCAGCTAGAAACAGAGTTAAACAGTTCAATCGTTTTGGTATTTAACCCGCGAGTATTCTGATAATAGATAGACATATTATTGTCACACGATACTGTAGGCGGGATGAGAGCCACGCTAGATTATGATTGCTATTGATGGATAAGTGACAGATCAGTGCGCAATTTCTCCAAAGCTTGAATGTAGGCTGTGCACTTTTTAGTGTCCCACACAGCATGGGTAATTTCAATATCGTCCGATTTTAATTTATCTTTAAGTGTGACACAATTGGTACATTTTAAAGTATTAGATTGACAGCTACTTACATCATGATTTTCTCCGCATCTGGGACAAGTGCGGGGCTTTTTACAGAATTTTGAGGAGTGGTGAAATTCATTACAGTTATAACACCGGTTAATATTAATTGCATCAAAAACTGCACAACTATTATAACCAACAAACAAATTACCTACTTGCATTACTTTTTCATACGAGATTTTATCAAGCTGAATTATTGCTTGGTAGACACTGATATTTTTCTTTGTCGGATAAAACTTAATTATTTTACATTGATCAGAATTGATTAGATCACTGTTCATATTACATATAATATTTGGTAGCGGACTTTCACATATATCTTCGCTGATGCCCACTACACGCACCCTAGTGTTAAGGCCTTTTGCTTCTTTAACCTCGTAGTTAGGTAATTTTTCGACAGCTAGTTGTTTCAATTTTTCATTTTGTTCATTACTCTTGTAACCGATTACAATACCATCACCTCTAATATTTTTAACCTTGGATAGTTGTAAATTTGCGTCAACGGGGTTTATATTCTGCATTATTTCCTGTTTGGTTTGGAAGTTAAGTTGTTCCTGGTTTTTAGGTTTGATTATAACGACTGGATCTATTTTGTTCTTAACAACATCCGAATATTTAATACGTTCAGTTGTAGAAGGCATGTTATGTACTGCGAATTTTTCAAAAAGTTCCTTTTTTAGCAAGTTAAATTGTGAGCTAAGGTCAGTTATTGCCTTTGTCACTTTTTCCTCAATTAACTCATTGAGTTTAGCATTGTCGATGAGAAGGCAGTTTTTTACGCAAGTAGTGCATTTCCATGAGAGACCATCCACTTTATGCAAAATATCTTGAAGGTCGTCAGCACCGTTATAAACTCATAATTTGAATTTTTGCATTCTTTATTCCTATTGGAGGAAGCTTCCGCCGCTTTACATATTAATTTATAAAACTAAAATGAAGTTTTTATAAATCATACGTGGATACATATATTTTAACATATTTCTTAAATGTGAATTAGGTATTGGAAGTCCTTAAATAGTCTTTCAACATACAGAAATACTATAAAATTCCCGACCATGTTTTAGTACTATATATTATTGTCCTTATGGACAACGCAATACGGGTCAGATTCCCGTATTACAGTTTCGGCCGTAAACTTTTATACCAGTAGAAGTGGGGGTCGTGACGTCACAACTAATGGAGTCTATTGTCTCGGTTATCATCCTCTCGTTGGTGTCGTGATCCAGTCGAGCGAATAATCCTCTTTTACGAGTAATGAAGAGAGTTACTTGTTCGGTTTCTTTTTGACGATCCCCGTATAATTTGGATCTTGCTATGGCTAGGGTGGACGTAGAATTATATTTGTTTACTAGCCGGTCTTGAAAGTTCCGGAATGTAAGAGGCAATTGTTTATACGGTTCAAACCAACTGGCTGCGTCATCTTTGAGTTGTTCTGAAGCTATTGATACTTTATCGCTGTTTTCATCTATTCGATTTTTTCTAAAATATTCCCTTAAACTGTTGATAACATTGGTCGGGTCTTCGTGGTCGCATCCTCGGTATTCAGGTAATGATCTATAGACTGGGGTTCTATTTTCGATCCCCATGACGTTATTTAGTGCCTGCGCAAACGATTCTGCTAAAGTTTTCCCTAACTGATCCATCTTACTGGTTTCCATCGATTCTGCCTGGGCCCGCATCGATCTGGGGTTTGGGGTTTTGGTTACTCTTTTCGGATTTGGAGTAACGCTATTCCTAGTTCTGAATGACCAATCACAATCCGGGGATTCGTTTTGCTCGATTGATTGGCTTTCTGGTAATAAATGTTGTGATAGGTTTAGTAAATTCGTTAACTACGCTATTCTTCTAGTTAGGTCTTCTTGCTCCTTCTTTTTATTTAACCCGTCTATTCTTACATAGACCCTGCTCGATCCAAGACTATACAAAAACTTTTTGGCGTGAAAATTTTTTGATTTCTCTACTTACTGTAATTTTCTTCGTTTTTGGGTCCCCTATGTTTCTCTAACTTGGCTGCCTAATTTTCGCACAGCCTCACGTTGCTGGTCGCCATAACTACGTGTTTCTTTTTTGGAATTAATTATTCTACTGGCAAGTAACTGAATTATTTATTGGTAAAATCGTTCCCTTGATAGGTAGTAAACTTGAGCAAAGCAGTTATTACCAAATGTTGACTGACAAGCGTATAGTTTGAATAAATGACTCTAGGATTACCTGAGTTAACGTGGGTGGGTATGAATGTAGAATATAAGTATTGCAGGGTGAACAGGATAATTTTCGAGCCGTCCGTGATTTGAACTAAACAGCTATGGTATTTGTACATTATTCACAATTATTTTATTACCCTCAACCGACACTTTTATATATATATTTTTTTTTAGACATTGACAGATAATGTTCACGATAACTTGCTTTTTTATTATTATTTTTATTCTCGCTCTGTGAACGCTGCAACAATCTCGGTGGTACTCCGTCTAATGTATTTATGGCTACAGTATCTGTACACTTTCACTATGTTACTTCATGTCTACATACACTATAAAAATCTACGATTGGCAATAAGTGTTTATCTTGGTTTTGGGGGGTACTCACGTCAATAAACGAGAGACAGTTGTTTCTTATTTACGACGTGTTATGCGACTTATGGGTTGTTGCACCAACGTCATTTAACGGAGGTTTAATGCTAAACCAAGTTTAAACTGAAAATTTACGTTGCACCGGTTTTTAAAACCAAGTTTATTGGTTTAAACTCAGATTTACTTTAAACCACCAACTTTGGTAGTTTATCAGTAAGTTTAGTTATTTTTATCCATGTACCTACGCAAGCGTACAACAAAATTTTAGTTGTGTTGTGACTTGTGACAGCAGATTTAATGTTAAGCAGAAAAAACCTGAAAAAATGGATTTAAAATTTATATTTTGAGACAATATTTACCATCAAAGATTTGTCGTTATTTGTGAAGTTCGCCAATCTCTTTTTTCTATTAGCACCGAGATTAGCACCTTCCATCTCAACGAACTTGAAATTCTTGAAAAATGAATTTGGTTTGGGCACGATATAAACTGTGTAATATGTAAGGTGAATGTCAATATTGTCAATAACTGTCATGTTTAAGGTTATGTACAACAACGATCTGAAGTTAGTCATAGAAGAAACATTCCCAAAAGTTCGAATTTCCCCGTTTAACTAAATGACTTCAATTTCTATCCGGTGCAACGTCGAACAATTTGACTGAAGTTTATCTATAAAACGTAGTTTAATTAAACGTTCGTTAATAGGAAATTGGTGCAACAACCCATTAAAGAATCATAGTGAGGCTGTCAGCGACAAAGGCTCGGTAATTAAAAAGCGAGGCTTGTTTTACTTATCAGCCCATGGCGATGTTTTAACATTGGCACATCTGCCCAGATCTTATATAAATCATTTGTGACAGTTGTCTCTAATGCAAATAAATTTGTTTAACGGTTACATTATTTTGGCGAGAATTTCATTTTGGGTTGGGATTTTTTTCTCCCGATTTTATAATTTAGTAATTAGATATATTAAATAATGGGTATAGAAACATATTTCAGGTGTCTTTTGAACTGTCTGACACAAAAAAAATGGAAACCTGGTTGGAATTAAGTTCCGTCAAAAGTCAAGCGGTCCGTAATGGCGGTCCCTTTTGCAGGTTATAAGTCGTATTGTTTGAAGTGCGCCGTTCGCTAGTTATTCATTATAACGTTATATACGGTTACAAATGCACGTAATATGTCGTCTAGAGCAAAAAAAATATTATCCTTAGCTTTA
This sequence comes from Rhagium mordax, assembly GCA_963680705.1. Lineage (NCBI taxonomy): Eukaryota > Metazoa > Arthropoda > Insecta > Coleoptera > Cerambycidae > Rhagium > Rhagium mordax. The sequence continues at coordinate 45,620,170 of OY796660.1, read as the reverse complement.
TGTCGAGATTGCGAAGGCCAACCTCATTATTGTTTACCCTGTTTATATAATTTTTAGATTTACTTTCTATGTTTCATATATACTTTGTATTTTAGTTTCTGCTGTTTTTCATCAATATTTTATATTTTTCTGTGCGCACTTCTAACAAATAAATGTATTCAAAAAATAAAATTGGCTTTTCAAAAAAAAAAAATTTGTAAAAAAATCGAAAATTGCGGTATTGGAAAGTTAGCACCGCCCGGCGTTTCTGTGGACCGACAGCGGTCCCTTCAGTATATTGGACACTATTTAAAAGCGGTCCCCGAGCCTACATGGCAAGATTTGTTACTGTGCAGGACGGCGGTCCAATGGCCCATACGGAGATATACTTGGCGGTCCATGGGGCCCGCTGTAACCGCCAACGTGTTATCTATTTCGAGAGTATTCATTCACTAATCGTTTTTCTTTCAGAAGGTAAGTTAAAGGGTTCTTAATTATCAGATTTAAGTTTACCTGTGTTTTAACTTAAGTGAATTATATAGTAATTAAATAATATCAAACTTTATAAAAAGAATCTAAGTAAAAGCTACAAACACAACTTAGTTTGGGTCCTACCACTTTAAAACTAGACGATCACATTAAAAGGCCAAATTCGTATGTTCTCTTTCTAGGGAAAGGGATTAATAAACATACGAGGGGGGTATGGGGTGTCACACAATGATGGCTTGTTTTCCACATATAAGCTGGAACACTTCGGCTTTAATAAAACAATCAGCCATGTTTTACGAACTTTGGCGATGTTAGTGGCAGTAGTATCAAGTAAACATTGATCAAAAACTTTAAAGTTCTACTTTAATTAAGTACAAAAAATTGTTAGAAATAATTAATTTAGTAAGGTGTCATAGGATAAAGTTAACGTAAAAATAAATAATTGTATTCTGTGGTGACATCTATATTTTAAATTTGTGCTATAATTATGACATAGAAGCATAGAGAAAGCTATGCGAGATTATAGTTCGCTATTGAACCATTTGCAAATTATCTTTATTAGTAAATCTTTAGTGCCCTCTATGTTTTAAAGGCTACACTATGCCGCAGCTGATTCGTCTACTACCGTGGCTAAACTATAGGGTGCAACATAATCATATAGATAAACGTTTAGTTAAGCTAGAAATTCAATTAAACTAAATGCAATAAGAATAAAACGTTATTATCATCAGTATTAGCAAACAGAGTTTAGAACAAAGTAAGTTTCCGAAGAGGAGGATCCCTGGAACGCCCTGAAAAAGAACAACAAAGGTTTACAGCTAACCTTAGTAAGTAAATGCGTGTGATGTGGTAGTTATCAAAATAATAACCACAATACTTGACAATACATATACAGATAAATCATCTGCACTCAAGGTCTTCAGTGTATTTTTCAGTTCCTTACATGAATGTTTTTAATCCATTAATCTGTAAATTAATTTATATTATCAAACAGTTGCAAATTCCCTAACGATTATGCATAATGCAAATACACCGCAATTAGCATTCAGAACAGTATGCTTAAAAACACCTTGTCAGTTATATATTTTTTAAGGTTGTGAAAATTCTTTTGCTGCTGAAATTAGGAGAAATGAGTTTAATAATTTTTTACTTTCAGAATTACAAAGAAAAGGAGGCTGGCAAAGTAGTTGTATACACAACAACAATGGGTGTACTAAGGGAAACGTATCAAGCCTGCATGAAAGTAAAGCAAATTCTACGCACTCTTCTGGTAAAATTCGAAGAAAAAGATGTATTTATGAGTAAGGAGTATCAAGAAGAAATTCAAGAACGCATGCACTGTAGTCATATTTTGGTTCCACAAGTGTTTGTAGATGGTCAACTTGTTGGGGTAAGCAAAATTAATAACGTCACATTTACCTAGATACACGTTTCAAAGAACTACTTTTATTAAAGTGCAAGTGTCTTGACAATGTCAAATAATTTATTGTTGTTATAGGAAAATTTAGAGCAGGCGCCAAGAAACATTCCGTTTTAAAAACCGTTAGGATTGATTCGGGTGTATGATTTATATTCAGACAGATGTATAGAATGAAATTCTGAAGGTTGCCAAATAAAATTACTGGAAGTTTTTTTCCCACCCATATTATAGAAATTATTGGTGAAATCGCTGTAGCGATGAAGGAAATTGTTTATTTTTATTAAATAGTTTTTTTAAGAGTAGTAACATATAAAATCCAGAACAACATAAATATATAATATAAATATAATCCTCAACGATCACATCATAATGCTACCCTAGCGCATTAAAACCATTATTTATTTAGATAAAATATCCAACGGGTCAAAAAACCTAGTTACAGCATAAGTGACACAGTACAATAAGAAAAAAGAAGAATACAACTCAGACTAACGCACATTACACAAGTATACAAATTGCACGAAATAACGGATAGGTAGTTAAGTAAAAACATCAAATAATACAATATAACATAAAAATAAGTACATACAAAAGCACAAGCAAAACATACAGTCTTGATTAAAATTAAAGTTACATATTATATATTTTTTTAATATCATTGATAGTACAGAATAGTATATCAAGCCGAGATTCAATACTGGCGTAGTTGATAATCATTTGGTAAATAGGGGAACGTTTGTACATATTTGTTCTATGATTTTTCACGGAAAACAAGTGGTTACTTCTCGCATTATACCTAGGTACATGAAAGTCTAATAAAGCAATGATACTTTCGGATTTGAGTGTGTGATTGACAATCTTAAATAAGAGTATAACAGAGTGCATAGATCGTCTCTTGATTAGACTGCTCATGTTAAACCGTTCATAAAAGACCTCCTGTGGAGTACCTCTTTGAGGATAGAAATTATCCAAGGCATAGCTTGCAGATTTGAAAAAACGCCGCTGCACTCGCTCAATGGATGTTATGTATAAGTGGTATATTGGACTCCAGACGACTGATGCATACTCCAGTTTAGATCTTACAAAGGTTACGAATAGCAAACGCAAAGTGTCAAGGCATTTGAAGTCTTTCATATTTCGAACTAGGAAACCAAATCTCTTATAAGCAGCTGCTGCAGTATCGTCAATATGACTTGTAAATGAAAGTTTTGGATCAAAAATAACTCCAAGGTCTTTTATTATGCAAGGGCGACTTAAGATGGACCCGTCAAGAGTATATTCGTGTATTAGCGTGACATTTTTGCGACTGTACGACATAACATTGCATTTACTGACATTGAGAGGTAGGTGGTTATCGAAGCACCATGAGTAGATTAGATCTAGGCTTTCCTGGAGCTTAACACAGTCCAGAGAAGATTCAACCTCACAATATATCTTTAGATCATCTGCATACAAAAGAAAATCTACATCAATGTTTGTGGCAATATCATTAATGAAAATAACAAACATAAGAGGCCCAAGAATCGAACCCTGGGGAACACCCGAGGTTTGAGGAAAATTGATAGACTGGTAATCGTGGCATTGTACATATTGAGACCTGTCAGTCAAATAAGACTTAATAATGGCAACTAGGCTACCACTAAAACCGGTCCAGTCTATCGAAAGCTTTAGAGAAATCTGTATAAATAACGTCTACTTGGCCTCCCCGATCAAGGACTTTACTAAGAAATTGACTTTTGCACACTAGGTTGGTAACAGTAGAGCGTCCTTCAATGAAACCATGTTGTTCAGGTAAAATGACTTTCTTAACGTACACGATAAAAACTCGTGAATTAATATTTCAAACACTTTAGAAAAGTTGCACAAAATAGCAATAGGTCTATGGTTAGTGATCTCGGTCTTACAGCCTTTTTTATAGACAGGACATACTCGAGAAACTTTCCAAATATCTGGAAATGTACCAGTTTGTAGGATCAAATTAAATATCATGTACAATGGTTCACAGAAAAGAATAGCACAGTCCTTAATTAAAAAAGCTGGTATAAGGTCTGGTCCCATGGTAAAATTAGATTTAATTTTTTTATTGATCTTAATACGTCATCAGTGGTGATAGAATTTATGTTTAATACATTATTATTGCTGAGTGACACCTCATTAGTGTTCAAACTACTAGAATTGGTGTAGGTACTGGAGAAAAAATCAGCAAAGCTATTTACGATTATCTGTGGATCTTGTAAATGCTGATCATTATAAGTCATTGACGAAGGTATGTCTGTATTACCCTTTTTTGTGTTAATAAATGACCAGAATTTTTTAGGATCGGACTTAATATCGGTTTCGGCCTTGGTAACATAATTTCTGTAGGCTACATTTACTTTAATTTTTAAAGTGGATCTTAAACGATTAAAACTCTCGTAATTATCATCAGTGGGAGATGAGTGATACATTTTCCAGGCCCGCATCTTTTGTTTCACATGTGATATTATTTCACCATTAAACTACGGTGGATAATATTTATGTCATATTTTTTTTAGGGATGTGCTTTACAAAAATGTAATTAAGACTGTCATAAAACGCACAAACGGCCTAATTGACACTCTTATGCTCAGTTAAAGTCGACCAGTTACTAGAGGCTAATTCATGATATAGGGCCGGAAAGTTTGCTTTTTTAAAGTTAGAGCCTTCAATACTTTTTTGTGGAAATTCTCTATCATTACAATTAAACGTGGTTTCAATCATTAAAGGTGGATGGTGCTGATCTTCAGGCAATAAAATATCAAGTAGTGAGGGATAAGTGCATCCCTCTGGTGGTCAGTTGCTACTACCAGTCGAGACATCGAAGATGTCTCTGTGACCGATAGCGGCTTGCCAAGCAAGCACCAAGAGCGGCGACCTCTAGCCCTGATGGACTAAAACGTGCATGATAAATAGGATTTATAGGAAACAACTACTGGACGGGCAAAGGCCCCTACTCCCATTGAATTATACCTATAAATCGAAATTGGTAGCCAAATTTGTTATTTGTCTTTTCTCCACCAGACACAGACCGGTTTCGAACTCTTTATGTTCTCATCAGTGTGCCACAGGTAGCTGAAAAGACAAATAACAAAGGCAAACCAAACTAGTCTATGGCAGACCCAGCACAAGTAAGTAGTGAGGGATAAGTGCATCCCTTTTGATACAACATCCCACGAGCTTTTGTTACACTTGCTCGGATGTCTTGCGGTACCAGCAGCACTAGCGAGATGCATCGAACAACTGTTGCCGCTTTGGAGAACTCGCTTCACCATAACATCCGATGCCGAGCGAGTTTCGACAGAGTTGGTGACATTTAAGAGAGGAGTGTTTCAGGGTGACTCTTCTGCATCTCACTGCTGTCGCTATCTGTTGGACTCCGCCAAACCCGCGGGTATCAGTGTGGGCCACCCAGCAACCGGAGGCATAAGGTCACCCATCTATTTTATATGGATGACCTTAAACTCTATACCTCCGAAGAGCGAGAACTTCAAAATGCTCTCAGGGTGGTCGAGGAATACACGCGGGCAATTGGAATGGAGTTTGGGTTGGACAAATGCGCAGTCGTCCACCTCAAGAGAGGACGATGCGGGGAATTCCACGAAGATGCGCAGCTCGCAGACGGAAGCATCCTACGACATTTGGATGCCGGAGAGACCTACACATACCTGGGTGTGGAACAACGCCACATCCAGGATGTGAACCTAATAAAGGATTCTCTCCGTGGCAAGTACAGACACCGACTCCGAAAGATTTGGTCTTCTGAACTTTCGGGGAAGAACAAGGTGTCTGCCACTAATATGCTTGCCGTTCCGATTCTGCTCTACTCCTTCGGAGTAGTTAAATGGCGAGTAGATGAGCTGCGCCAATTGGACAGGGATACCCGCAAGATGATGAATATTCATAGGAGTATTCATCCTAGGTCGTCCGTTCCTCGTGTGTACCTCCCACGTCAACGGGGGGGCCGAGGACTCTTGAGTCTGGAGTGCATGCATGGCAGAGTGGCACTGAGTATGGCATGTAATGTCATCAGGAGCTCGGACCCACTCCTACAGTTAGTGAGAAATCATGAAACTGTGGGAGTTGGCGCTTTATTGTTTAGGGCAGCACAGAGGGCCGCAGATGAACTCGGTCTCGTGTTCGACTACAGACGAGGAGGCCGGCGAGGTGCTGATGTAGAGTCAGTTACTGAGCTTCCGCCGAATCGTCTGACAGCCCGCATTAAAGCTGCCGAACAGAGCATTCTGTTCAGGCAGTACGTCGATAAACCCCTGCACGGTGTTTTCTATAACAACATAGAAAGTCTCAATGACGACGCACGCAATGAATATGGGCGCTTTAGGTGGACGGATGGATTAAGGGATGACCTGCTGACCTGCTACGAGAGCAGCGAGCCTGAGCGCAGGGGGTACATGACGCGATTACACCGGTTGTGGTGCGATATGCACCCGGAGTATCGCGCCTTCTCTCAACAACATCTGAGAGATCAAGTATCCTTCCTGCGCAGAACAGGTTATGTAAGGGCACCTCGTCAGCGTGAGGAACTGCTAGCCGCAATTCCACCGCGGCAAATACCAGCTGTCGAAGAACATCCTCCTGAGTACACCGATAACGCTTTAAGGACGAGGGTTAACCTTAACACCAGGGTTAACCCAAAGCCACAAGACCTGGCACGAATGGAATCGTTGATTAGTGAGGAGCTTCCAGAAGATGCCAACATCTGGCAGATTAACAACGCGGTGTACGCTGCCGCCAAGCAACTCGTCCCACAACAGCGCCTGGCAAGCGCAGTTGATAGGGTCGAGAAAGCTAAGCGGCGCGTACAGAAGATCGAAGCGAAAATTCGATCAGTAAGGCAACACGCCTCTCGAATCCAGAGTGTGGTGGATTATATAGTCGCAGGTAGACCATTTACACCGAAGGTCCGGCTAGTGGCAGCCGGACTGAGACGCCAACACCACACTCTAAATCGCACAGTGCTGCAGACCATCAAGCAACACTGTCTAGATAGGATTCGAGCGCTTATGGCTATTAAGAAAACTTTGGTCAGGCGAATGCGGAGTTTGGAACAAAACAAATTGTTTCAAACAAACCCGTCTCGCCTGTTCCAAGAGCCACAGCGTGTCGTCGAAAATCCGCCGACTGTTGATAATGTCGAAGCCTTCTGGAAAGGAATCTACGAAGTCACGAGTCCATTCGATAATGACACTCCAGCTATAGCACACTTCGAGGCTCTCTGTCGTAGAGTCTTAGAAGAGCCAGACGAAGTGTGCCCGGCAATCAGTACGGAAGAGGTTCAACAAGCACTTGTTGGAACCAAGAACTTCGCTGCCCCGGGTCCAGATGGTATAAACAACTGGTGGTGGAAGAAGTTTCCTTCCACCCACCGCCATCTGGCCCGAGTTTTCAACTCATGGTTGAACGAGGGGCAGCAAATTCCGGACTGGTTTGTCGAGGGGCGAACTGTGCTAATTCCCAAAAAGGGGGATCTGTCTGACCCAAAAAATTATACACCGATTACCTGCCTCAACTCCGGCTACAAGTTATTTACTCGTATCTTGTATACCAGGATGTTGGGGTCTGTTGATCCGGTCTACCAACAGATAAACGAACAGCGTGGTGCCAAGAAGGGCCTGGCGGGTTGCAAGGAAAACCTGCTGATAGACCGCTGTATTACGCAGGATTCTGTGCAATACAAGCGAAATCTATCAATGGCCTGGATTGATTATCGCAAGGCATTTGATACAACATCCCATGAGCTTTTGTTACACTTGCTCGGATGTCTTGCGGTACCAGCACCACTAGTGAGATGCATCGAACAACTCTTGCCGCTTTGGAGAACTCGCTTCACCATAACATCCGGTGCCGAGCGAGTTTCGACAGAGTTGGTGACATTTAAGAGAGGAGTGTTTCAGGGTGACTCTTTGAGTCCGCTCCTCTTCTGCATCTCACTGCTGCCGCTATCTGTTGGACTCCGCCAAACCCGCGGGTATCAGTGTGGGCCACCCAGCAACCGGAGGCATAAGGTCACCCATCTATTTTATATGGATGACCTTAAACTCTATACCTCCGGAGAGCGAGAATATCAAAATGCTCTCAGGGTGGTCGAGGAATACACGCGGGCAATTGGAATGGAGTTTGGGTTGGACAAATGCGCAGTAGTCCACCTCAAGAGAGGGCGATACGGGGAATTCCACGAAGATGCGCAGCTCGCAGACGGAAGCATCCTACGACATTTGGATGCCGGAGAGATCTACACATACCTGGGTGTGAAGCAACGCCACATCCAGGATGTGAACCAAATAAAGGATTCTCTCCGTGGCAAGTACAAACACCGACTCCGAAAGAATTGGTCTTCTGAACTTTCGGGGAAGAACAAGGTGTCTGCCACTAATATTCTTGCCGTTCCGATTCTGCTCTACTCTTTTGGAGTAGTTAAATGGCGAGTAGATGAGCTGCGCCAATAGGCTTGTTCAGCATTTTTTTTATTTCATAAATCGAAAGTACAAGTGAAAAATAATGGATCTACAAAAAATCAGAATTTTATTCGCACATTTAATGCCTTAAAAATTATTACAAATCTCCACCGCGCGAGAGTGGCCCGGCCGGCGAGCGCGCTCGACTCCATGCTTTTTAGTTTTTACAGGTGTTTTCGGAGTGTTTTTTGTGTTGCGTACTGCTTGTTTAATTCAATATGAGTGCAAAAAAAAAAGAATTTTAAGTATTGTATAGTTCCAGAATGCACAAATACAAGTACAAAATAACAAAAAATATATAAGGAATCTTAATGAAAAATATAATATTGACACAAGAAGTTAAAAATATTCAGACAACAAAGATTACATTAGTTTAAATTATGACATAAAATTATGTAAATTAGAGAATAAGACTATATTTTGTAATAATTATAGAGGTTTTTAATTGTACTTTTATTTTTATAAATAAAAACTAGGGTACCTAGTCAGTTTTTAAAATGTTTTTCAATGTAGTCAACAAGTAAATGTAACTTCTAAAAAACTTTTTTGTATCTATATTGAAAATATTTTTATATAAAAGGGCTTTTTATATGTACTAAAATTAAAATGGACACTACAACAAGTTAAAAGTAAATGAATTTTGATTTCATTATCAAAATTCATTTACTTTTAACTTGTTGTAGTGTCCAGTTATAGGGTGTCCCAGAAATAAGTGCACAAAAAGAAACCACATATTCCCGAGGTCAAAGTAAATCGATTGGAGCCCAACTTACCTCTATACCAAAATGCTTCCTAAGGGAGCTACAGGCCCCTAAATGTGGGCCCCTGAAGACGGTTTTTATTTATTATCTCCGAAACTGTTCAAGTTAAAGTAATGAAATTTTGCACATCCACTAAACTTTCTAAGCCTAACAAAATGAGGTAAATGTCATCTCAAAATTTTTACCAAGGGTGGGTCAAGCTGTTGGGGTGGTAGGTAAAAATTACCGGAACTTTTTTATTTGTAAGTTTTTTTGAGTTTTGACTTCAAATTATGAATTGTCAGAGCTTTTCACAAAGGAAATACCCTCTTGTGCAACTTCGATCGGAGGCACCGTTTTCGAGATAAATTAATTTTAATATTCAAATGCATGCTCTAAAATGAATCAGATCTCCGCATTGCACGTTGCCATGCTCTTCTTAGCTTTTGGTCGCTTGGCAAACAAATAAATAATTTTTCCGGAGCATTTATAGCATCCGGTGATAGTAATAAGTGGAAAATCTTTAGACAGAAATATTCCAGCCTTTAAAAATTTTGTTGACATATCTTCTGACAATATTTTTAAAATATTGTTTTCTAACTTCAAACCATGCGATATGGCTTCCGTCTGAAATATTTTTATTAAAATAGTCCATAATCATAAACATGTCAACTTCAGGGTAGATTACCAGAATCAGCTTTACTAAATCCAACTTCAATTGAATACATTTTACCAAAATGTTAAAAACACAACAACGAAACAACAAAGCACGTTTCATCGGAACGGCTGTTTAGCGGTCGCGGTCTGTATCTCCGAGTCTAGCAGCGGCAAGTTGCGTATAGTGACGTCACGAGCAGACGCACTGTTTTGCGACTATTACAAATTTCAATCTCTTATATTTCGAAAACGGAAACAGTTAATAATATGAAATTTTAAGGGCATAATACAAATATCGAGTACTATACAAAAACGTATAAAAACCATATAAAACGAATTTCACGGAACAAGCCTATTGGACAGGGATACCCGCAAGATGATATCCATAGGAGTATTCATCCTAGATCGTCCGTTCCTCGTGTGTACCTCCCACGTCAACGGGGGGGCCGAGGACACTTGAGTCTGGAGTGTATGCATGGCAGAGTGGCACTAAGTATGGCATGTAATATCCTAAGGAGCTCGGATGCGCTCCTACGGTTAGTGAGAGATCATGAAGCCGTGGGAGTTGGCGCTTTATTGTTTAAGGCAGCACAGAGGGCCGCAGATGAACTCGGTCTCGTGTTCGACTACAGGCGAGGAGGCGGGCGAGGTGCTGATGCAGAATCAGTTACTGAGCTTCCGCCGAAACGTCTGACAGCCCAAATTAAAGCTGCCGAACAGAGGAATCTGTTTAGGCAGCACGTCGATAAACCCCAGCACGGTGTTTTCTATAACAACACAGAAACACTGGGTTTATCGACAGAGCTGACCTTCGCATTTTTAAGGTCAGCGGGGCTGAAGTCAGAGACCGAGGGATTCATTGTGGCCTGCCAAGATGGTGTTATTAACACATTGGTCTATCGGAGTCGCGTCATGGGTGTAGAGGTTCCTGATATCAACTGCAGGACCTGCCGTCAGGCGCCGGAGTCGCCCATGCGTCTATTATCTGCATGTCCGATTTATGCGACTTCGGTCTACATCAAACGACATAACGCGGCTTTACGAGTGCTATATTACCATCTTCGGCACTCGTACAAGATAGACCAAACACCAGTGCTGCCTTATATCCCCGGAGATATCGAGTCCGTTGTCGAGAACGAGAAATGCCGGATTTACTGGAACTACTCGTTCCCGACCGTCAGGCGAATTCAAGCCAATAAGCCTGACAGTCCTCCTCGACCATCAGACCAAGGTGATGTATGTCATCGAGTTCTCAGCACCGGCTGAGACAAACATCGCCTTGAAGGCGGAGGAGAAACGGACTAAATACAGAGATCTCCGGCACGAGCTCCAAGTGCTATACCCAGGCTACTCTGTCAAAATGGTCGTCCTGATAATCGGTGTACTCGGAGGTATGAAGCCCACGCTGCTCTACGCATTGAAGACCATGCCTGCCTGCCAAACATCGGCAGAATGGTTGGCTGGTCAAATGCAGAAAGCGGTCATCCTGGGATCCCTTCGTCTACTTAGGGCATACGAGTCTGAAATCTACAGTGACTAACCCTGCAGGATGTGGGGAGTTGCTGTAGATTATTCGCTGGCGCTCTCTCTGTGTGGGAGACTGTCCAGCATTAGGTTCGGGAAACCGAAAAAAAAAAAAAAAAAAAAATAATAATAATAATAAGGGGTGCGAAATGCGGACCGGCAAGGGGTGCGATATGCGGACCGGCAAGGGGTGCGATATGCGGACCGGCAACCTCCTCGCGGTGCACCCTGGACAGGGAGGGGCAACCCTCTCTGACAAATGTCGGACGTGGGATTTCAGGGCTAACCACCCTGTAATCCCAAAATCCTCTGGTTCAAGACCAGAACAGAGGACAGGCCCCTCACAATCGACCCCAGTCGGATGAGGGTCAAAGACAGGTGGGCGGGGCCTTATCGGACGGTCTCATTAATGACGGACTTGCTATGGAACATGGACGCTTTAGGTGGACGGAGGGATTAAGGGATGACCCGCTTAACTGCTATGAGAGCAGCGAACCTGGGCGCAGGGGATACATGGCGCGATTACACCGGTTGTGGTGCGATATGCACCCGGAGTATCGCGCCTTCTCTCAGCAACATCTGAGAGACCAAGTATCCTTTTTGCAACGAACAGGTTACGTAAGGGCACCTCGTCGGCGTGAGGAAGTACCAGCCGCACTTCCACCGCGGCAAATACCAGCTGACGAGGAACATCCTCCTGAGTACACCGATTTCACTTTAAGGACGAGGGTTAACCTTAACACCAGGGTTAACCCAAAGCCACAAGACCTGGCACGAATTGATTCGTTGATTAGTGAGGAGCTTCCAGAAGATGCCAACATCTGGCAGATCAACAGCGAGGTGTACGCTGCCGCCAAGCAACTCGTCCCACAACAGCGCCTGGCAAGCGCAGTTGATAGGATCGAGAAAGCTAAGCGGCGCGTACAGAAGATCGAAGCTATAATTCGATCGGCAAGGCAACACGCTTCTCGAATCCAGAGTGTGGTAGATTATATAGTCGCAGGTAGACCATTTACACCGAAGGTCCGGCGAGTGGCAGCCGGACTGAGACGCCAACGCCACACTCTAAATCGCACAGTGCTGCAGACCATCAAGCAGCACTGTCTAGATAGGTTTCGCGCGCTTATGGCTATTAAGAAAACTTTGGTCAGGCGAATGCGGAGTTTGGAACAAGACAAATTGTTTCAAACAAACCCGTCTCGCCTGTTCCAAGAGCCACAGCGTGTAGTCGAAAATCCGCCAACTGTTGATAATGTCGAAGCCTTCTGGAAAGGAATCTACGAAGTCTCGGGTCCATTCGATAATGACACTCCAGCTATAGCACACTTCGAGGCTCTCTGTCGTAGAGTTTTAGAAGAGCCAGACGAAGTGTGCCCGGCAATCAGTACGGAAGAGGTTCAACAAGCACTTGTTGGAACCAAGAACTTCGCTGCCCCGGGTCCAGATGGTATAAACAACTGGTGGTGGAAGAAGTTTCCTTCCACCCACCGACATCTGGCCCGAGTTTTCAACTCATGGTTGAACGAGGGGCAGCAAATTCCGGACTGGTTGGTCGAGGGGCGAACTGTGCTAATCCCCAAAAAGGGGGATCTGTCTGACCCAAAAAAATATAGGCCGATTACCTGCCTCAACTCCTGCTACAAGTTATTTACTCGTATCTTGTATACCAGGATGTTGAGGTCTGTTGATCCGGTCTACCGACAGATAAACGAACAGTGTGGTGCCAAGAAGGGCCTGGCAGGTTGCAAGGAAAACCTGCTGATAGACCGCTGTATTACACAGGATTATGTGCAGTACAAGCGGAATCTGTCAATGGACTGGATTGATTATCGCAAGGCATTTGATACAACATCCCACGAGTTTTTGTTACATTTGCTCGGATGTCTTGCGGTACCAGCACCACTAGTGGGATGCATCGAACAACTGTTGCCGCTTTGGAGAACTCGCTTCACCATAACATCCGGTGCCGAGCGAGTTTCGACAGAGTTGGTGACATTTAAGATAGGAGTGTTTCAGGGTGACTCTTTGAGTCCGCTCCTCTTCTGCATCTCACTGCTGCCGCTATCTGTTGGACTCCGCCAAACCCGCAGGTATCACTGTGGGCCACCCAGCAACCGGAGGCATAAGGTCACCCATTTATTTTATATGGATGACCTTAAACTCTATACCTCCGGAGAGCGAGAACTTCAAAATGCTCTCAGGGTGGTCGAGGAATACACGCGGGCAATTGGAATGGAGTTTGGGTTGTACAAATGCGCAGTCGTCCACCTCAAGAGAGGACGATGCGGGGAATTCCACGAAGATGCGCAGCTCGCAGACGGAAGCATCCTACGACATTTGGATGCCGGAGAGACCTACACATACCTGGGTGTGGAACAACGCCACATCCAGGATGTGAACCAAATAAAGGATTCTCTCCGTGGCAAGTACAGACACCGACTCCGAAAGATCTGGTCAGCAGATCTTTCGCGGAAGAACAAGGTGTCTGCCACTAATATGCTTGCCGTTCCGCTTCTGCTCTACTCCTTTGGCGTAGTCAAATGGGGAGTAGATGAGCTGCGTCAATTGGATAGGAATACCCGCAAGATGATGAATATTCTTAGGATTATTCATCCTAGATCGTCCGTTCCTCGTGTGTACCTCCCACGTCAACGGGGGGGGGCCGAGGACTCTTGAGTCTGGAGTGCATGCATGGCAGAGTGGCACTGAGTATGGCATGTAATGTCATCAGGAGCTCGGACCCACTCCTACAGTTAGTGAGAGATCATGAAACTGTGGGAGTTGGCGCTTTATTGTTTAGGGCAGCACAGAGGGCCGCAGATGAACTTGGTCTCGTGCTCGACTACAGGCGAGAAGGCCGGCGAGGTAACTCAGTCACTGAGCTTCCGCCTAATCGTCTGACAGCCCACATCAAAGCTGCCGAACAGAGAAATCTGTTCAGTCAGCACGTCGATAAACCCCTGCACGGTGTTTCCTATAACAATATAGAAGCACTGGGTTTATCGACAGAGCTGACCTTCGCATTTTTAAGGTCAGCTGGGCTGAAGTCGGAGACCGAGGGATACATTGTGGCCTGCCAAGATGGTGTTATTAACATATTGGTCTATCGCAGTCGCGTGATGGGTGTAGAGGTACCTGATATCAACTGCAGGACCTGCCGTCAGGCGCCGGAGTCGCTCATGCATTTAATATCGGCATGCCCGATTTATGCGACTTCGGTACATCCAACGACATAACGCGGCTTTACGAGTGCTATACTACCATCTACGGCACTCGTACCAGATAGACCAAACACCAGTGCCGCCTTACGTCCCCGGAGATATCGAGTCCGTTGTCGAGAACGAGAAATGCCGGATTTACTGGAACTACTCGTTCCCGACTGTCAGGCGAATTCACGCCAATAAGCCTGACATAGTCCTCCTCGACCATCAGACCAAGGTGATGTATGTCATCGCGTTCTCAGCACCTGCTGAGACAAACATCGCCTTGAAGGAGGAGGAGAAACGGACTAAATACAGAGATCTCCGGTACGAGCTCCAAGTACTATACCCAGGCTACTCTGTCAAAATGGTCGTCCTGATAATCGGTGTACTCGGAGGAATAAAGCCCACGCTGCTCTCCGCATTGAAGACCATGCCTGCCTGCCAAACATCGGCAGAATTGTTGGCTGGTCAAATGCAGAAAGCGGTCATCCTAGGATCCCTTCGTCTACTTAGAGCACACGAGTCTGGAATCTACAGTGACTAACCCTGCGGGATGTGGGGAGTTGCTGTAGATTATTCGCTGGCCCTCTCTCTGTGTGGTAGATTATTCGCTGGCGCTCTCTCTGTGTGGTGTCGGAGGCCACGGGGAGACTGTCCAGCACTTTCTGTCGGAAACGAAAAAAAAAAAAAAAATAATAATAATAATAATAATGTAATGTCATCAGGAGCTCGGACCTACTCCTACAGTTAGTGAGAGATCATGAAACTGTGGGAGTTGGCGCTTTATTGTTTAGGGCAGCACAGAGGGCCGCAGATGAACTCGGTCTCGTGTTCGACTGCAGGCGAGAGGGCCGGCGAGGTGACTCAGTCACTGAGCTTCCGCCTAATCGTCTGACAGCCCACATCAAAGCTGCCGAACAGAAAAATCTGTTCAGGCAGCACGTCGATAAACCCTGCGTGGTGTTTTCTTTAACAACATAGAAGGACTGGGTTTATCGACAGAGCTGATCTTCGCATTCTTAAGTTCAGCGGGGCTGAAGTCGAAGACCGAGGGATTCATTGTGGCCTGCCAAGATGGTGTTATTAACACGTTGGTCTGTCGGAGTCACGTGATGGGTGTAGAGGTTCCTGATATCAACTGTAGGACCTGCCGTCAGGCGCCGGAGTCGCTCATGCATCTATTATCTGCATGTCCGATTTATGCGACTTCGGCCTACATCCAACCTCATAACGCGGCTTTACGAGTGCTATACTACCATCTTCGGCACTCGTACAAGATAGACCAAACACCAGTGCTGCCTTATATCCCCGGAGATATCGAGTCCGTTGTCGAGAACGAGAAATGCCGGATTTACTGGAACTACTCGTTCTCGACCGTCAGGCGAATTCAAGCCAATAAGCCTGACAGTTCTCCTCGACCATCAAACCAAGGTGATGTATGTCATCGAGTTCTCAGCACCTGCTGAGACAAACATCGCCTTGAAGGAGGAGGAGAAACGGACTAAATACAGAGATCTCCGGTACGAGCTCCAAGTGCTATACCCAGGCTACTATGTCAAGATGGTCGTCCTGATAATCGGTGTACTCGGAGGTATGAAGCCCACGCTGCTCTCCGCATTGAAGACCATGCCTGCCTGCCAAACATCGGCAGAATGGTTGGCTGGTCAAATGCAGAAAGCGGTCATCCTGGGATCCCTTCGTCTACTTAGGGCACACTAGTCTGGAATCTACAGTGACTAACCCTGCGGGATGTGGGGAGTTGCTGTAGATTATTCGCTGGCGCTCTCTCTGTGTGGTGTCGGAGGCCACAGGGAGACTGTCCAGCATTAGGTTCGGGAAACCGAAAAAAAAATAATAATAATAATAATAATAACTGGAGTGTATGCATGGCAGAGTAGCACTAAGTATGGCATGTAATTCCTAAGGAGCTCGGATCCGCTTCTACGGTTAGTGAGAGATCATGAAACCGTTGGAGTTGGCGCTTTATTGTTTAAGGCAGCACAGAGGGCCGCAGATAAACTCGATCTCGAGGAGGCAGGCGAGGTGCTGATGCAGAATCAGTTACTGAACTTCCGCCGAATCGTCTGACAGCCCAAATTAAAGCTGCCGAACAGAGGAATCTGTTCAGGCAGCACGTCGATAAACCCCTGCACGGTGTTTTCTTTAACAACATGGAAGCACTGGGTTTATCGACAGAGCTGACCTTCGCAATTTTAAGGTCAGCGGGGCTGAAGTCGGAGACCGAGGGATTCATTGTGGCCTGCCAAGATGGTGTTATTAACACATTGGTCTATCGGAGTCGCGTGATGGGTGTAGACTCCGGCGCCTGACGGCAGGTCCTGCAGTTGATGTCAGGAACCTCTACACTGTAGAGGTTCCTGACATCAACTGCAGGACCTGCCGTCAGGCGCCGGAGTCGCTCATGCATCTATTATCTGCATGTCCGATTTATGCGCCTTCGGCCTACATCCAACGACATAACGCGGCTTTACGAGTGCTAATTTAGACCAAACACCAGTGCTGCCTTATATCCCTAGATCGGTAGGATCTGTACTCAGCTCTGAAAGAGGGCGTGAATTTAGTAATGCCTCAATTTGGGCCAAGACTGTATATAACTCTTTGTTCACCAATGACTCTGTACAGATGTGTTTTTACAGATTTAATTCCTGCCTCCGACAGGCCACCGAAATGTGGAGCAGAAGGAGGATTAAATTGCCATTTAATTTTTTCTGACTCGGCAGCGTTTTTCATTATTTGAGCAAGATATTTGTTAGCCCCTACGAAGTTGGTGCCACAGTCACTATGAATGCCAGAACAACGACCCCTTCTGGCAATGAATCTACGTAATCCTGCAAGAAACGCTTCAGTGGACAAATCCGACACTAACTCCACGTGAATAGCCTTGGTCGCGAAGCAAACAAAGAGACAAATATAAGCCTTTTGGGATTTGCAACCACGAGATATACCGATTATCGCAACGAAGTCTTTCTACTTTTAAATTAAACTTTGCTTCAACCATCTTGATATATTCTTTAAATCGATCTAGAACTTCGCTTTTATTTCTAATTAGATAACAAATAGTAAAATGGGAGTAATGGTCAATAAAACTCACATAATATAGTTTTCCATCATAAGTAGAAGGATTTATCGGTCCACAGACATCACTTGACACAACTTCTAAAATTCTTTTTGGCTTCCTTTGGTCTTCAATTTTTCTAAATGGCTGTCTGGACTGTTTTGCTTTTAAACACGTTTCACATATACCTGGGGGGTATGAATGTCCCATTTTTCTGTGTAGTAACATACTATCAGCAGTTTCATAAGCAGTATCATCACGATTTTGGCTCAGCTTTAAAGTAACAACATACAGATTTCCATATAATTTTCCCTTTAACAAAACTTCATCATTTTTAAGTACGAAAACTTCTTTATTTTCAAATACAATTTTAAAACCTTTTTCTTCGAGTTTTCGTACTGATAATAAGTTGTGTATTAGTCCGTTACACATAAATACATTTTTCATCGTTAAGTTCTTACCGGTTGATAACTTGAAATGTAAATCACCTTGTACAGTGGCTTGCAGTACTTCTCCTTTTTTTGCTACACTTATCATGTAAAATCTTCTCATTGTTTTTTAAATACTTTCCTGTGCTCTGGTTAATCAGATGATTCGTGGCTCCACTGTCAATAATAAATTTTACTTCTGTGCTTTGTTCTTCTATACAAGTCAAAGAGCTTTCTAATGCTGTCATAAATGTTACATTTTCTTCATCTTCAACTACAACTGTTTCCACAGTATTTGCTTTAAAGTTACTTTTTCTTATTTTTGGACAGTCATATTTCTTATGTCCTACAATTCCGCACCCGTGACATTTAAATGGAAAAACAACATTTTTTTCTTTTTCATTCTGGTTGCCTTTTTTATTCCATTTTTTTGTGAATTTCTTTTTGTAACCACTAAAAGCAGCATCATTACAACAAACTTCTGTTGTCGTTTTTGCTTGCCTTGCTTCTTCGGCTAATAATTTACTCTTTACAAAGTCTAAAGTTATTTTTGACTCGTCCTGGCAAAACATAATATCGATCGCCGTAGTTACTGCTTGTTCGGCTAATAATTTACTCTTTACAAAGTCTAAAGTTATTTTTGACTCGTCCTGGCAAAACATAATATCGATCGCCGTAGTTACTGCTTGGAAAGATTCTGGCATGCATGATAACAAATGGGAAACGATTTCAGTGTTTTCAATTTTTCCACCAGCACTTTTAAGTTCATATACTGTCTGCTCAAACTCCGTTAAGAAAACATTTAATTGAGTACCATCAATATACTTGAGACTTCGCAACTTCCGTTGCAGCTGTACCTGTGTAGAAATGCCTTTTCTTGTATACGTTTTATTCAAAGCTTCCATGATTTCTTTTGCCGTAGTTTTTGTTTTTATCATTTCTAATATATTGTCAGACATACACTGTACCAATATATTACGGGCTTTTGTGTCATTCTTCTTGAATTTTTGTAGTTCCTCACCTTCAGTTGGTGGATTAGCATTTAACACGTCCACAACTCCAGCTTGCTCGAGAATTAACTTTACTCTAAATTCCCAATTAGAGAAATTAGTTCCATCAAAAGGTTTTATGTTTAACAATACATTTCCTCCACCGACTGCAGCGGCCATCTTGAACGAAACTTTCGAACTTTACAACAGCACCCCTGCTTGGCTTCTTACTTCTACAAACTGTTCCGTTTTCACTGTATTAGTTCAATATCCCTGGGCCCATAACCTATGGTATTCTTCAGTCTAGTTGATAATGAAACTAATCAGATTTTGTACAGTTTATATTTTTAAAGATATAACATACACTTTTATATAAATAAGTATTGTCAACATTAACAGTAAAAACAAACGTTGCTATGCAACTACTATAGAACATAATTGCATAATTGCATACTAGATACAGCAGCACACATTAACATTTTCTGATATATCAATTTCACTCCTTCTCATGGTACGTAGCCATAATTTTCGTTTTTTCTTTAAGCGCTTGATCGTATATTGGTAATGAGACAAATCTTTTTTCTGGTGTTATTCTTGTGGACGACTGGCACTGAGGTATTTACCTTGAATGCTTATATCAATAATATCCTTCTTTTCCATTGCAAAATACTACATTAAACGCTATTTTAACGAGTTTTACACAACATCAAACATCAGACATTAAATGAAAATGCCAGTGTCTGACGTCACAACACGACAGCAACCATTTGCATAACGTCACTGTCATTTTTGCGACTCGTTAAAATCATGATACTAAAAGAGTAGGTTTTAGTATCATGCATTAAAATAATCATTTTTTGTTAATTTTTTTGGATAATGGGTTACATTTTAGCCGTTTTTTATTATTGCGATAGCCATTTATAATCTGTCTCACCAACAGATGCAAATAGACTCCTCCCCAAAAATGCCCGCTAAATTTGAATGGAATTTCTCTATTGGTCGTATTTATAGAACCCGAATTACAAAGCAATCGCTAGATTTGACCTACTAAGGCCGGCTCTACAAGTACTCGCGTAAAGCATTAAACTTTTACACATTTTGCAACAGACCAATCAGAACGCATAAAGGCGAAACGTATGAAAAACGCGAATAAATGGGGAGCCGGCGTCAGACGGCGTGACTGTCAACTGTGTTATTAGTTTTTGTGACATTTCATCTGGGAGTTAAATAAGGTAAGTACGTAAATGCAAACGATAATTCAGACATTTTTCGGTGGAAGATAAGGGAAAGGTGCTGAACATTTTTAAGACCTACGATAGGGAGAATCCGGAGAAACCAAAGATGGAATGCATGGAGTTCACAGCAAAGGCAGCAGGTGTGAGTGTTCGAAGTGTTTCTAATACTCTTCATGAATACAAGCAAGCACACCAACTTCAGCCACCAATAGTGTGTCACCGACAAAGGGCAGTTTTGGACAATATCGATGAAGGAACTAAATGTTCTCTCAAGCGTATAATCCATTCCTTTTTTGAAAGAAATGAACCACCAACTGTAAACAAAATTTTATCAGCGGTGCATGAAGGTGATTATTTACATCATCTTAAACGGAGTACTTTGTGGAGATTAATAAGTAAAATTGGCTTTCGGTGAGTGAACGGACTCTATTTCTTCGTGTTGTAATGTAATATTATTGTATTTGGCATTATAGGTTCTCAAAAAGGTCACGTAATAGAGCCCTAAGGGAAAAAAATGAGATTATCGTTTGGAGGCGAAGATTGCTGCGAGACATCAGGAAATTCCGGGAAGAACATAAGAAGTTGCACTTTTTAGATGAGACTTGTGTGAACGCTGGCCATGCTGTAAGTAAGGTATGGAAGGACGTTTAAAAGATCCATCGGGCAAGGGAAGTCATCTTATAGTCCTCCACATAGGATCCGAGGACGGTTTCGTTGAGAATGGTTTGTTATGCTTCGAATCAAAGAAAACTACCCTTTGTCGATGGTACACTTTTGGTGACTTAAGTTGGCGTGCTTGTTTGTATTCACGAAAAATATTACAAGCACTTGGAACACTCACACCTGCTGCCTTTGCAGTGAACTCCATGCATTCCATCTTTGGATTCTACGGATTCTCCCCATCGTAGGAAGATGTTCAGCGCCTTTTCATTACCCTTCACCGAAGAATGTCTGGCCAGTCGTGTTTTTCAATGGAGAAATAGGAACTGCTCGCCGGTTCTGACTGCTCAGTAGTGTTCAGTGTAAAAAATAAAAGTGATATCATATATTATTTTTCCAATTATATTATATACGTTTATCGTATTAGTTATCGTTGTTTTAATTTATTTACAAATTTATATATGTATATGTAGGGCTTTTAAAGTCTATTTTTTTCTATTGATTGAGTAGTCGGTCAAATCTAGCGGTTGCTTTGAAATTCGGGTTCTATAAATACGACTAATAGAGAAATTCCATTCAAGTTTAGCGGACATTTTTTGGGGAGGAGTCTATTTGCATCTGTTGGTGAGACAGATTATAAATGGCTATCGCAATAATAAAAAACGGCTAAAATGTAACCCATTATCCAAAAAAATTAACAAAAAATGATTATTTTAAAGAGTCGCAAAAATGACGGTGACGTTATGCAAATGGTTGCTGTCGTGGTGTGACGTCAGACACTGGCATGTTTATTTAATGTTTGATGTTTGATGTCGTGTAAAACTCGTTAAATTAGCATTTAATGCAGTATTTTGCAGTGGAAAAGAAGGATATTATTGATATTAAGCATCCAAGGTACTGTTAAATACCTCAGTGCCAGTCGTCCACAAGAAAAACACCAGAAAAAAGATTTGTCTCATTACCAATATACGATCAAGCGCTAAATTAAAGAAAAAACGAAAATTATGGTTACGTACAGTAAAGATAACTATGACAAAACATTTAACTGAAGCGCAAAAAGCGAGGGCTATAGCTAAATTGGAAGAAAATAAGTCTTTGAGTGAAGTGGCTGCTGATTTAAATGTTGGTAAAAGTTGCATACTTTATATAGAAAAAAGCGCTGGCAGGAAGAACAAAGACTGCAAAGATCTATTATATAAGGCAAGGTATAGGGAAGGTCCGATGAGAATAAAGACAATGCTCTGGTCGAATTTATCCATCAGAATCCTTTCGAAACCGCTGTCAAAACTCAAGAAGAAACATTATTCCCAGGGTCTTTCAGAATAGCACAAAGACATCTTAAGCTATCTGGTCTGACGAATTTCTGATTTTTAAATATAGACATTAGTTTTTACCATTTTTATTTTATTAATGTTTTTCTGAATTATAAATTATTATTAGGTAGGTATGTGTTGAAATATATTAATTACTGTTAATACGCTAGTTTGTGTCATTTTATTTCTCACAATCGTTAAACATGAATGAATTAAAGGAATAATTAATATTAACCTTCTTCCACTAACATGTAGGTCATATTAGTTAATTATTTTGCTAACTTCTTTTATATTATTCGTGTCGGCTTCCGTCCTTCCAATTACTATTATGGTAAGAGAGAATAATAAAAGTAATATTATTTTCTGTCAATATATTCTCGCTGTATTACGCCACTAAACAAAGTCTGACTTACTACAATGAAATTCAGAAGAAAATTTCATGACAACTAAAATGCGTTCACATTTTGGTGGCGCCGACTGTACCACGAGTAGGGGTGAAATTGATATATCAGAAAACACTAAAGGGGTTGTACGTGGGGATCATTTCAACGTAAGTGAGATTTTGTACCTTTTTAAAATCGCAAAATTTTAGGTTATGTATTTTACTTTTTTTTCAATTAGAGGAAGATTTAGAAAACTATATGATGTTTAAATTAATGAGTAGTTACATACATTTAAAAGTTCATGTATTTTGATTGTCAAGCTGATAGAAAAAGGCGTCTTCCACCTAAATGTAGTACAGCAACAAGGAAAGCAACATTGGCCAAATTATCTATCTGGGCCTTTACAAAATCTGTTCCACTCACTTTTCCGTGAAAAATGTTAATATTTAACACCGAAATCGCACATTGAATCTACACATAAATAGTATGATATATGCACAACGGCGAACATAAAAGATTCTAAAGTTCTGTCAAAAAGAAAAACAGTGATTGACGTCACGCCCAGCACGGTGAGATGCGAATTCCATCGTTTGTTCTCGGTCAGTGGTCGTAAACTTAAAAATAATATAAATTTTAATTAACAAGTACATAAATTTAGGGTACATTGTTGATAAAATTTTATTGTTATTCATTTTTTTACAGCACTAACTATCTTTTATAACCAATGTTGCTTAAAAATCTAGCATATTATGCGCATACCCTATGGTCAGTTTGAATTGTCACATCAAAGTGACAATTGTCACTTTGAAGTGACAATTGTCACTTCGATGTGACAATTGTCACTTTGAATTGGCAATTCCATATGTTTTTAAAAAAATAAAGTTGTTGGCCCCTATACGCCTTCGTAAAAACATACATAAATCACATAATAATTATTGTAATGTACATTTTACTTACCAATTTCTAATTTATGCCAACACACAAAACACTATCAAGAAAGTGCAATTACCTAGTATTCCCAGTTCACATACAAAGCTGTATCTACCATCGTTGCCGAATATCGAAAATTGGAAATATCCAAGAATGTATGCACGTAGCATAAACTAAATAAAAATCTGGGAAGTTAATATAAATCTGTTGACCCATAAATATATAAATCAAATATATTCACAATCATTTATTCTAGGTATGATTTTGTAATGAATCAACCATAAAATAGTGATAATTCATTTAACATATTTTGTTGATAAACCTGATAACATGGTCGTTAGTAGTCGGTATTTGGCGCCAAGAATAATGCAACTCTGTACTTTACTCGCTGAATTCGCATCTAGTAAATAATTTATCCAAAAGATGTCGCTTTGAATTTTCCAACTTATAACTATTTCATTGGACATCATGGTTATAACATTTATATTTAAATTTAATAATATAAAGCATAATTGTATTACGTTTGGATACATATTTTGTATGTTTCCAACACTACCTAATCATTTTAGAGCACGCATTTGAATATTAAAATCAATTTTACTCGAAAACGGTACCTTCTACCGAAGTTACACAAGAGGACATTTCGTTTGTGGAAAACTCTGACAAAAAGTAATATTTCTACGATCGTGCAAAAAGCATTAACTTTTTACAATATTTACAGTGCAAAACTAGTGCAAAACGTAAGTTTGTTACTAGGCAACGAAAGTTTATTCATAATTATTTATGGATGACGTTTGATGTTTGACAGTGACAATTTTTATAATTGTCAGTTTGACATTTGAATATTTTGTGTAAATGTAATATTCTCTTCAACAAAATTTAAAGAATAGTTATTTTCCTAACAAGTGCGGAAAGTGGTACTTTTCCGCATGCGACTGCCGTTGACCGAACGACGCGAAGCGGAGTTCGGTCAAGCAGTCGAGTGCGGAAAAGACAATGTCCGCATGTGTTAGGAACGATATTTATCCTAGAAGCGTGATCACATTTTCAAAATGTAATTATAACTCACCCAAAAGTGCAAATAAAAATATAATTACTTTTCCGCACGCTTGTTAGTTTCGAAAGTTGCACTTTTCCACACTAGTGCGGAAAAGTGCAACTTTCGAAACTAAAATGCGTGCGGAAAAGTGGTATTTTCAGCACGTTTGTAGGAAAAATCTATTTAATTCGATCGTAGAAAATAGTATATTGTGCGACAAGTGCAGAAAAGTGCAAATTTCTCACGAGTTTGAAGAAGTTGTGGCATGAGCAAATGCGAGTACCATAATTCAAACGAGTGAGAAATTGCATTTTTGCACGTGTAGCACACTATACTTTTTCTACAACCACACTTTTCCTCCAAAAATAAAAAATTAATAGATTTTTTGCCATTAATAAGTTTTTCTTGAAACTATGCAGATAAAATTTTTGCGGCACAGTTATGTCACTTTGCGGCACGCTTATGTCACTTTTTAAGTGCTGTAAGAAATTATCTAGTTTGCGTACAGTAAACAATGCACAAATTCGTGTTTTGGATAGTGGTAGTAGAAAAAATGTTGTGTGCAACACTTGCAATGAGTGTACTCGCTTCGCTCGCGTTGCAAACTTTATGCCTCATGCAACAAATATGCACTTTTTGCACTAGTTACACAAATAACTAGTTTCCACGATCCTATATAATTACAAAAAAGATATACTTTGTTGCACTAGTGCAAAAAGTAACTTACTACTGCAAAAAGTAACTTACTAGTGCAAAAAGTACTTTTGCTAGTGAAAAAAGTACTTTGATATTCTATATGGAACTACTCGTTCCCGACCGTCAGGCGAATTCACGCCAATAAGCCTGACATAGTCCTCCTCGACCATCAGACCAAGGTGATGTATGTCATCGAGTTCTCAGCACCTGCTGAGACAAATATCGCCTTGAAGGAGGAGGAGAAACGGACTAAATACAGAGATCTCCGGTACGAGCTCCAAGTGCTATACCCAGGCTACTCTGTCAAAATGGTCGTCCTGATAATCGGTGTACTCGGAGGTATAAAGCCCACGCTGCTCTCCGCATTGAAGACCATGCCTGCCTGCCAAACATCGGCAGAATGGTTGGCTGGTCAAATGCAGAAAGCAGTCATCCTGGGATCCCTTCGTCTACTTAGGGCACACGAGTCTGGAATCTACAGTAAACTAACCCTGCGGGATGTGGGGAGTTGCTGTAGATTATTCGCTGGCGCTCTCTCTGTGTGGTGTTGGAGGCCACAGGGAGACTGTCCAGCACTTTCTTTCGGAAACAAAAAAAATAAATAAATAAATAAAAAAATAAAAAAATGTCTTGATTGATAGTTTAAGTTCCAGTTGTAAATTAAAAATAATCTATTTAATTCGACCGTAGAAAAAATGTGCGCAACATATGAAAAAGTATATTTGTTGTACTTAGCCATGACTGCAGCTTTCAACTCGAGCTGCAAACTTCATGCTGCGTGCAACAAATATGCACTTTTTGCACTAGTTGCACATATAACTATTTTCTACAATAGTGAGTAAAGTAGTAGGTATTTTATGCACTCCTATCAGAATATACTTTTTTCACTGTTTTCCAAAGGTCAGAATTTCAGATTTTATTATAGAATTGTAAAAAATATTGTATGAAATACGTGGCGAAAATAGTGTTTTTTTTTCGCTCGTTGTAATAATTCTCTAACTCTCTTTTGCAACTTTTTGCACAAATACCTAGCTCTTAAGTGTTATCTAAAAATAAGAGTTTAATATTTCGAAAATCGTAAAGTATTCTTTTAAAATAATAGAGAAATGAAGTCGGCACAAACGAAATTTTTGTGGCACAATACTGCACAAACGTAGCACAAACGAATGTGTAACTTTAGATTTTGAAATATTGAATCTGGGGGCTAGCGTGAAGTTAGCCCCTCACATTTTATATTTCTTTTAATAGCGGAAGGAATCCGGCACAAACGAATTTTCTTCTGGTACAATACAGCACAAACGTAGCACAAACGATATGTAATTTTTTTTTGGAAAAATTCAATAAGGGGGGCTACCGTGAAGTTGGCCCCCCCAAACGATTTTAGAAGGATGCCGGCACAAACGAAAATTTTTTTGGCACAATACAGCACAAGCGTAGCACAATCCTTTACAATAAAAAAAATATTGAATTTCTAAAAGAGGGGGGCCAACTTCACGGACGTAGGATTTTGGACCTTTTTGAATATGGGTGGGAAAAGAAAAAAAGGAGTACTTTCACCAATAACAGCCACTCAAGAACCTATTCCTAACGAGTTACGGGAAGTTCTTGATTTGTTTTGTAGTGAAAAAAAAATGCGATAGTTTAAAATGTGTGTCAAGGAGGGAATTTTTTGTTCTCCAGCGTGTGTGAATGTTCTGATT
The DNA here is from genome assembly GCA_963680705.1 of Rhagium mordax. Lineage (NCBI taxonomy): Eukaryota > Metazoa > Arthropoda > Insecta > Coleoptera > Cerambycidae > Rhagium > Rhagium mordax. Next base: position 45,593,218 of record OY796660.1, on the reverse strand, counting down.
TATGCCAAAATAATAATATTCAAAGTCAAAGATTCGACGAAGAAAGTGGGGATGAAAATTATTAATTTAGCTTCTTTATAACTTACTATTATATGCTTAAATATATTATTACATATTATAATGGACTACAATTACCTACTTCCATTTCTTCAAGTTAAGTTTTATAAAAAAAATTATAATTAATTGAATAAATTTAATTATTGTTTAATTATCTCTAAATCAAACGTCTTATAAATCATTAACAAAATGAATAGAGTCCAATAGTAATGAATTTACGCAACCGAGGTGGCGAATATTGTCTTCGTAACGGGTAGTGCGGTTAGGGTAAGGCATGCGAAGTAAGGTGTAGCTGCCTCGGTTTTTGTGTTCTCCTGCCTTTGTTTTTGAAAATAAGTGCATTTACTAATCGAGTCAAATGGTCCTTATAAAATTCTGCGTCTCGTCACGTGTACCGATTTTTGCATTTTTATTGTACAAGAAAGTTATTCGATGATGAATCTCAATTTTCACCCAGTTAATTTCACCCATATTGCACGCGCTGATATAACACTAAATTAGGGTTGGAATGAATTTATTGAGCATAATCTAATATATGTCGTTCGAAAGAAGACATTCTACATTAAATAATAGCGAAAGAATCATCTCAATATCTATAGCGGTTTTCAAATAAAAGCAAGAGAAGGAAGCACTTTAAGTTATTGCAAAAAATGTTTTTTTTTTTTAGTTCTTCCCCCAAAACTTTTGTCTCGACCAACGGAGGATGTCGTAACTTTTATTTCCATATTCAGGGTTTAAATACGAATACGAATACGGTTGATGAACGTTTTCACCGATCATCCGCTCGTCTAGTAAGGCCAATTACCAGTTTAATTTTCGACACACATTTAAGACTCACCCTGTATATATAAATTCGTAATTTGTTAATAACAATTATTACTAACAAGAAAATTAAGTTTTATTATACACAAGGCAATACTATACGCTTAAGAGGAATACCCTTGAGTGAACCCCTCCGTAGTCTCAGATACGACGACCTGTTTTACCCCCAGCAAAAGCAATTGTAGGAGAAGTAATGTACCGCCTACCTTTCGACTTTATTTGACTTCTCTGAACAGTCGACATCAGAACTCGAAGGTAGAGTTTTAAAAAAATAAATTTAAAAAAAATATGTACACTATCCAAAATGACCTGGCGGATTCGAATCCGGAAAGCGGGATGCTGTCCAAGATTGCAAAAAGGCAGAAAAAAATATTTCCCAAAATTTTTGTAATACCTGAAAATTGATTTATTTTCTCTTTACATCGTACCCCTAAGCTTGTTTTTCAATATTTTTAAAAAATTCTTGCACCAGTAGAAAGCTCATTGTTGCTGATTGCTACAGTCTCAAAATAATATTAAAATTGTTGTTAACAAATGCTACATAATTTGTTTAAACAATACATGCCAGGAACGTGTAGTGTAAACTTCGGCATCTAGGTACTTTTTAAACTATTGCAAATAGCTATATAGTTAATTGAGACAAAATACGCAAAACAGAATATAGAAGTTTTTTTTAAAGGACATTTTTTCTATTGTGATTATGGTGTAGGAGATACGATTTTTATAAAGCGCGCGGCGGTCCAGAGCCATGAATTTTTGTACTACAACCGCGCTCCTGCAAAACAGCAAAGCGATCCGCTTATTCGGATGTAGATACTAATCCATTCAAAAGTACTCGTCACTCAAATACATGTTATAAACTAGTTATTAGCCCAGTATTTTTTTTACTTTACCCATTTTATTGTTATTAATAATGCATTGAATGAAATGTACCGCTTTTAGCGTCTTTTTCAGAAACACTGAAGTGTATATGGAGATAAGAGATAACATTTGTAGTTGAAAAGATGACAAGATGAAAATTACGCAATGCAATGTCGAAAGTATCTGCTTTCACTATGTGTAATTTTTTTTATCGAAAAGTATCACATTATTATGATAAAAAATTTGTTACAGAAAAACCCGAAATTCTGCACCGAGATGCGAATATTTTGCATCTCGCTCTCTCTATAAGATACAACTTTTATTTTTTACTTTTTACAGGTATTTCGAATAATTTTACAAATATATTGTGGGATACGTATTTCTTATAAATTTTGTAACATATACTGGAAGAATTATGGTCATATGATAAATAGGTGCAGAATTTCGATTTTTATCGGGTCTTACGTAAAAAATGCGTTTGCACAAAAATGTGATACTTTTGAATAAAAATTGTTTCACAAAGTGAAAGCAGATATATGTATTTTCGACCTTGTATTGCATTAATTTTATTTTGACATCTTTTCAACTAAAAATGTTATAGCCCTATAAACTTCAGCGTCTCTGAAAAACACGCTAAAAATGGTACATTTCAATGCATTATATTGAATAACATTAAAATGACTGTAAGCAATAAAATGGAACTTGGTGGGTTGTAACTGGTTAAAAACATGTATTTTTTTCAATTTATTTCGCCCCTTGGTCTCTCTGCTAACAGCTCTCAAAGTGAGGAGCCAGCAATTTTGAAACGCATAGTAGCATATTGCACGTCATTATTTACATACATATCTATAGATTTATATTTACATATTTTTAAATAAAACAAAAATCCTTTGTCTCACAACTCCTTTTATTTTAAAAAATGACCGGTTTCGAATACCTATATTGACTGTCCATCCTGAAACCAACCACAGGAGTAGTTTTATTTAGAATACAGGGTGTCCCAAATTGCTTGATTTTGGCTGGTTTTCCTATTTCCAGACCAGGTAGAGAAAAACTGACATATGAATCTAGAGCTCGATTTTTGTGAAACGCCGATTGATGAAAACCACATTTCGATATCTCTAACCGTTTCCAAGATATCGGCAAATATTGACATTTTACAGATTCCGAAAAACTGTTAACTTTTTTATTTGTAGATATTTTTTCAAATGGTAAAAACTTTCTATAGGCACTTTTTGACGTAGAATAAGATGCATATGTCAAAAAAAATATATCTCTTTTCGATTGTTTGATATCAAAGCATACTTTGTTATTTCAAATGGAAACCATAGTTGGCTTCGACTTTAGAAAATAGGAAAAAAAATAGCTTTCCAAAAATAAATATGGAATCTGTAAAATGTCAATTTTTGCCGATATCTCGGAAACGGTTAGAGATATTGAAATGTGGTTTTCACCAATCGGCGTTTCACAAAAATCGAGCTCTAGACTCATATGTCAGTTTCTCTCTATCTGGTCTGGAAATAGGAAAACCAGCCAAAATCAAGCAATTTGGGACACCCTGTACATTTTTCGACTTTTTTTTATTTGTTCTAGAATTGACCTACTCACATGCGGGCACCCTTCAGAACAGAAAACATGTCATTTTACAGTAATTGAATGTGAAACGGTCACACAAATATACCAAGTTACTGATTTCAGAAATATATACAGGGTGTCCATTAAAGAATGGGCCCAACTGCAACAGTATTTTCCCTGAATAAAATTAAATCGAGTTAGCCAAGCATACCTTAGTACCATTTTGCTTCCCTAAAAAGTTATGACCAGTCAAAAACAATTATTTTATTTAAATTTTTTGTTATAGCTCTGTCACTATTTGTGCAATTTGATCAAAATTTGATACATGGGGGTTTCTTGAACCGCTAAAAAAGAACGCGTCATTAGTAAAGGTGATTAATGTAGAGGGAGCTGGGAACACTTAATGTTTTCTTTTGCTTTGGGCATTTATTTCTTGCTGATAAACTTTTTAAAAATGTAATACATTTTTCTAATGCAACATTAGGTTCTACGGAAAGAAAGCATACTTGTTTTATATCCGTAAAATGCATCATTTTCGGGACACATGTGCCCAAAAATTCTGGAGCTAAGTCTACATGCAAAAATAAGAAACAAGTTAATATAAGAATATGTCAAAAAATGCTTTCTGAGGGAGGGAGTTAAAGTCTTTTAATGAGAGCGAAAAACCAGTTTCAGGGATATTTCTTTAAAAGGCTGATGTAGCTCTCTTATATAGACAATTTTTCGACATATGTTTTTGTGAACTTTTTATCTTATCTTTACATGTGGAATTAGCGTCAGAATTTCTAAACAGTAATTTAGAAACACCCTGTATAGGTATATTGTGCGGCAGGAAATTGAAATCATTATTTCTCGAAAACGGCATATTTTATGGATATAAAACAGGTATACCTTTTCTACGTAGAATTTAATGCTGCATTAGAAAAATACATCAACGATGAAAAAAAGTCAATCAACAACATGCTCTTTTTTAGCGGCCTAGGAAACTCACAATACCCACATGTACCAAATTTGGATCAAGATAACCGTAGATAAATAGTGACAGACTCGGTGACAGAGCTATAATATAATATGTACAGGGTGATTGACAAGGAATGGGTAATATTTTACCTGCAGGTTCTATAGTGGAAAATATTAATCTTTTGCTTAATAACTGGGGGTCAAATATTAATACTGAGATACAGGGAGATAAAATTATAAAAATAATTCAGTAATGTTGTTTTATTTCAGTTATTTTTTCACACATAAAAGTCGGTTCAATTAGGTTTTTTGACGTGAGAAATTCGAATAAGAATCATTTTTTGTATCACAAGGGCGCTACCTACGTAAGCTATCTTGTTTTAACAGAATCCGTCATAACGTTTTTGTACTTCGTTCATTTATAACCTCATCGCAATTTTTTAATTTAACCATTAATTTTAAACAAAAAAGGATACTTGTTTTGTCTTCGTACAATGAACCCCTATCGAGATCCCGATTAATTAAAGGGTAAGTGCTAAAAATGTTTAACAAAGTGTGCTATGGAAATAAGTGAAACATACTGGCACAGAAGAATAACTGAAATATAACACATTATTGAATTATTTTTATAACTTTAACACCCTGTATCTCAGTGAGAATTAATATTTGACCCCCAGTTATTCAGCAAAAAAATGATATTTTCCGCTATAGAATATGCAGGTACAATATTACCCATTTTGTTTGATTTACTCTGTATATACAGGGTGATTCATAACTCGAGGCAAAAATTAAGGAACATATACAGTACACAGAGACATATTCTTGTTAAAAAACGTAAAATAATTTTTTTGCCGGAAGGGCTTTGTTTCCGAGTTATTGGACCTCAAAGTTTGCGCACGTGCGATATCAATTTTTAAATTTAATAACTTAAATGATATAATAATTTGAAATTTATTAATAGCAGGCCATGAGTGACATGACAAAAATAGTGGCATTTGCTTTAAATTATTATTATTTTTTTAAATTTCCAAAAACAGAAATGTTACCTATTTTATTTTCATTGTTTCTGTTGTTATTGTTTACCTATTTCTAGTATATTTCTAAATAATAGCTATTTATGTAACGTGTTACATACAAGACTTTTTCTAATTTTAAACATCTAAAAATAAAATTATTTAAATAAAATGTTAAAAAATCATAAAAATTAAGTATTCAAGTAATCATAGTTACCTTTGTTTCTGTTAAATTTAATATTACTGTCAAAAGTGACAAATGACAAATGTTATTAATTTAGTGCATAATGTAGCGCATAATATCATGGCAAATGCAACAAATAAAACTTCTTCAGAAGTTAATTTAACAAATTTCACAAATTGTATAGTTAATATTTTAAATAAAAAAATAATAATTCCTATAAACTTGTATTCGGTTTTGAATATACGTTGTTTCTATTTCTTCTTGAGAGTTCTTTATTTTTCTTAACTGGTCTCAAAAGTAGAACGTTTTGACACTTCCGTCAGTTTTGAGAAGCGTAATTTTATGTCAAAATTAGAAAAATTATATTATTTTTGTATACATTCCATTATTTTTTGCTTCGCGTTAGGAAAAATGCATGTCACGTGCATAAACTTTGAGATCTAATAACTCCGAAACAAAGCCCTTCCGGCGAAAAATTTATTTTACATTTTTGAACAAGAATTTGACTATGTATATTATGTTCCTTAATTTTTCGCCTCGAGTTATAAATCACCCTGTATACATTATACATATATAACTTCTTTTTTGCAGCATTACATCTACCCATTTTTATTTTCTAATGTTTTAATATAGGTATCTTCAGTATCCACTCGGTATACAAATTTTAAACCACCTTCCGATAGAACTATTTGAAATTTGAAGTAAATAAAACATCGCGCGAGCCACGGGACAGGAGTGAGACAAGCTATCGAGTTAGACAAAGATCCAACTCGTATATGTTCCGCCTAGCTGGAAAGTAGTGGTGGTACAGCCGCAAATATTGTCTGAATATATTTTATAAGTTTGTTTTCATTATAACTCCTAAACAAATTAAAAAAAATTAATTCTGCTTAAAGTAGCACGTTAACAAAAGATCATAGATCGTTTTGACCGATTTGTATTTTAAAATGTTATGCGGAAGTATATTAAATTAAAATAAATATGAAACACTCAAATATGAAAAGTTTGTGATTTTTTTACAGAATGTTGGTTGAATGGATTTTTTAAAAAATCAGTCAGTTACTAGTAGAGGTTCCTAACTTTGCCTGGAAAAAAAATTGAAGAGAAATTTATAAAAATGTAGCTGCTAGAGCGTCGCTAGTTTACTATATTTTGTGTATACCGTCCGAGCGTCAATATTCCTCTTAATGCAGTGGGATTGCACCGAGAGATAACGAAACGTACATTCAGAAATGCCGACAGCTGCCTGCCTCAACTGGTACACGCGTCGACTTTTTACACTCTAGAAAGTTTATTATTACCTTGCGTGAGATAATGTTTTAACAAAAAATGTTCTATATACAATTCTGCAGTTTTTCAAACCATTTACTTTAATTTAAAAATTGTCCATAAACCATTTATGATGAGAAATATTAAAATATTATCTGTCAAATTTGCGCGGCCAATATTTTAAACAATATTTGTCATACCTTTCGTTAAGACAATTGTACAAAATTATACATTAGATGAAAGTTTGATGTTTAAGCTATAAAATAAAAAAAAATTATCACTATACCGTTCTTGGTTTTTGAGTTATGACCCATTGTATTTTAAATAGTTCCCTTGTAACTTTTTTAAGTTTTCACCCTGTAGATTCTTTCACGACCAACGGAGAGAGTCGTGAGTTTTGAAAACATATGTAAAATAATATTCTCAAAAAGATGGTTAGGGTCTCAATAAGTTCTACTTCATGATTGGGTAGGTGAACGATTTGGACGGACAGGTCCCCGCTCCACTAAATCGATTTCGGGTTTTACTTAATACTAGTAATTTAAAACCAGAAAAAGTACAAATTGTAACTTTGGCTTGCATAGTTTTGCACAATTTTTTAAGAACAAAATGCCCTTCTATATATGAAGTTGTTCGTGATAGTGATGTTGATCGCAGATATATTTTTAAATATGGATTAAGGCAATAGGGAGGAAACAGGTGTAAACAATCAGCAATGGCAATTAGGGATGAATTCGTGGAATATGTTAATGGAGTTGGAGCTGTACCATGGCAGAATAATTTAGCTTTAGAAAATGTTTAATCATAATATAATGTATAATACAATAATAGGTTTATTTGTTAAGAAAAGTATAATATACCAAAAAAAGCAACGAAACATCTGCAGCAGCATTTATTTTCTAATAATCGAAATACCAAACTATATTACTCATATATGTATTTATACGGCTTCTTCGTCCTGCATGTCCAAAATGGCATTAAAAATGTTCCTCTTAAGCTGTCGAAGTCGAGAGAGGTCCTTTATTTTTCGTATTTCGTGCACTATAGACCTTTAACATATAAATAAAAAGTTATTATACATTGGATACTTATACATACAGGGTGTCCCATTTTTTAGGGGTAGGACTTCAGGAGGTGATAAAACATCAAAAAATAATAGTACTTTCTCAAATGAACTATATGTCGGAAAGGCGTATTCTTCGAGATACAGGGAGTTGAAATTTGGAAAAAGAAATAGTTTTTCTTTTTTTTTTCTATTATTAATTTGTAGGTACCTGAATATCAAATTTTGTTCTTGATAATTATTTATTATTAATCTATTGAAGATGGAATTGCATTTTGATTTTTTCTAAGAAATTAATCTCAATCAACAATTTTGGACGAACATACAAGAACACCTACTTTTCAATTTTTTACGAAAACGGAATTTACTAAAGGATCAGTTCTTGTTAAAAATTCATCAACAAATTCAAAAATATTATAATTTTGTCGAACCGGTCATTGGCGTATCATATTTTCTACAGAAGGAGGTTCAGCATACCCTAAGGAAACGCCCCTGGTAAACGATATTACGCGTTCCACCGAGTTTTACATGAAGCTTGATACCAGTGGACAATACACCAAATTTCAGTTCATAACTCCATCCGTTTGGGCTAGAAAGAAAGAAAAACTATTTCTTTTTCCAAATTTCAACGCCCTGTATCTCGAAAAGTACGCCTTTCCGACATATAGTTCATTTGAGAAAGTACTATTATTTTTTTATGTTCTATCACCTCCTGAAGTCTTACCCTTAATAAATGGGACACCCTGTATACAGGTGTCTAAACGTATAAATAAGAAGCATTTTGTGAGTTACTTGCAAGTATGTTGGAAACATAGACATATAAAAGGAGAGGCCCAACCATTCATTCATAATGTCATGTATTTTAAGTCAATAACCCCGCACTAATCAAGTAAAGTAACAAAATAAAATTAAATAAAAATTAAATTCCATTCGAAACAGGCAAAAGTGCATATTCTTTCTGACAAAACTAACACGAGAAACTTACATAGCATACTCAATTAATTCATAAATGTACAAAGGATATAAAGTCTTGAAACCATTCGTTGAATCAGCTGTGTAACACCTGTTGAATCGAGAGAGGTCAACGACAGTTTTCTGTGGTATATTTTAAACAAGAGTTTGAACGATTATGAGCTACTATTAAGCAAAGATGGACATCATTTATGTAAATTTTAACAAAATTGTAAGCAATTAGTTTTAATACAAACCTGTAAAACCTCCAGTCCAGTCAAAAGACCAGACTCCATGTAAATTAGTCCATAAGAAAGAAGTGCAGTGATGTGCAACGAGTGTTTGTGATTTCCCGGAGCATCCCAACGGCAGAGGAAAACTTCCTATCAGGAAATATCGACATATGGGTATCCAAGGATTCGTCTTAAAATAAAGAAGCTAAAAATACCATCATATCACTGAAAAAATGCATATTAAATGGAAAATGGAGAAAATGCTATAATTGACATGTCAAAATCCAGAAAACCATGATTTTGTACATTTTCGGCCGGTCCATAGCGACGAAACAAAATAGGAGAGTTGTTGATAAGCCATAAAGAAAGCAACCCCACGCCCAGATCGCTCCTGAAATAGATTGGAAATTAGAAGAAAAAAATTAAATACTTGTGGTACATGCATAGTCGAATAATGGCGCAATACCAAGAACGATAAGGAAATATAAATTCAACGTCAACTTACCAGAAAATAAGGTAAAAATCATCATAAATATTAAGCAGCCATATGATTGGTCGAAATCCAAGTCGGTTTCCAAGGCCTATGTAGTTTTCCAGAGCGAACAAACTAAGCTCAAATAAACAGTCAGCAATCATAACCATGATTCGTGTCACCGACGTTATATGTCAAAATTCAAATCCAGCACTGCCAATTTTATATAGTTAAAGTGGCCCGAAAACTTAAGTGTCCGAAAACTTAAGTGTCCGAAAACTTAAGTGTCCGAAATCTTAAGTGTCCGAAAGTATCGGGACTATATTCGAAATTTTTAATATAGGCAAATCATTGTTTACAAGGACTTTGTCCTAATTATGTCATAGAATAAGTTAATTTAAGGTAGAGTAGGGACTTAATTTAAGGATCATTTTGCTTACAAACCTTTAAATTAGATGAATAAAAGCAAATTTTGTCAGTTCCATCTCTGTTTAATAGTAGTAACTAAACTTTAATAACCGTCTCGACTGCACCACAGTGTCGATGCAACAGCAGAGACATCTATCAGTCAAGAGACTAATTCAAGTGCAAACTCTGAAAGATCTCTATCTTTAAAAGATCCATACAGATCAGAATAGAATAAAACAGTTAAAACATAAACAAATCTTTATTCAAGGAGTATACAGTAGTTGAATCAACAGGTAAGGCATTTCTTCAATAGGAGAAGGGAACTCCAAAAGGCCCTGAAAGGTAAAAGAGAGATATAGCAAATCTATAGTAAGTTTCTCAGTTATTTATCAAAGATCATACGCTCTGTCGCTTATAAATTTAAAATTAGTGGAGAATCAAACCCAGTGGCGGGCTGATCGCATGTAAATAAAAAAATCGACAATTCAGAAAGCTATATAGAAATACTTGATAAAATTAAATTTAAAATTCAAAAACTAATCAATTTATATACTAGAGCATGCATAAAAACATATTATTATGTGAATAAAATTTAAATATCTAAACGTGCAAATATTAAATAGTAAATATAACTAAGAATATCTTAAATATTAAAATTAAAACTTACCTTGTGCAAATTAATAAAACCAAAATAATTATTTCAAAAATCAAAAATCAAAAATAAAAATTAATAAGAAAACTCCTAGTATCCCCAAACCCCCACAAAACATAACAATAAATAGCCCTTTGTTTTGTATCAATCATTTGCGTGTGTAAGACAAGAACATCAGAGAGAGAGCTCGACATAATTCCGACTTCGCGCAACATTGTTAAAGGACTTCCGAGCAGCTTGTTTTTAAGGGATTATTAAGAAAAACAATAAAATCACTAAAATGTATTTCATGTTGATTATTAACCACCGAAACAAAGTAACAAAATAATATTTTGTCTTTTTTAGATAATTGATTACGTTGTATGTGTAATACACTGAAGGAGGAGGATATACGGGGTGTGCTCTAAAAAATGATTTATGTAATAAAGGGGTTTCCAATAAGAACTACCTGATTTTATTGTTAAATAAAACAGACATTTAATGAGAAAATTTCAATATCTTTCTTTTAATATGTACTTAGTACAATAGATTACAATAATGCGTAACACAAACCTAAATATTGCATTATTTAATATAAGATCTCTAATAGCAAAGTTTAATAATTTCAGGGAACATATTGAACAATGTAATTATGATATTGTTCTGCTTACAGAGACTTGGTTACACAATAATATTTTAGATGAGAATATATTTCTGGATGGATATACAGTTTATCGCCATGATAGAGAACAAGGTAGGAGGGGTGGGGGAGTGCTTATATATGTCAAATCAAATATAAGATGTCAGGTAATAGGAGACTTGCCGCCAAGTAATGTAGAGCATTTATGGTTGTCGTTTTCAATTAATAATATTACTTCATGTATTGGTGTAATATACAGAGCACCGCAATCCTCTATTGTCGAATTTATTCAACATTTTGAAGATGTATTAAGCTTTCTCTCCCCCAAATTTGATAATGTGTATTGTGGTGGTGACTTTAACATGGACCTTTTAAATTTTTCTGCTTTTTACTATAATACTTTTATGACTCTCTTAGAGTGTTTTGGTTTGATTCAAATAGTCAATGAACCTACTAGGGTTGGCCCTACTAATGCCACACTACTTGATTTAATTATTTGTTCGGATCATATTAATGTTGTAAATTGTGCTGTAAGAGACTTACCTAGTATGTCTGACCATAGTCTCGTATCGTGTACTATTCCGTGTAGTATTGATGGGCCTTCCGAGTTACTTTACACTTACAGGAATTTTAAACAATTCAATCATGATCAGTTTTATCGGGATTTAATGTTAGCTAATTTGGATCAAATTTTTTACATTGAGGATATCAATACAAAAATTTCCACTTTCAATAATTTGTTAATCAATTTATTCGACAAGCATGCTCCTGTCAAAACTTCTAAAATAACAAAAAAATTTGCTCCGTGGTTGACAGAAAATCTTAAGCTAATTCTGAAAATGAGAGATAAAGCCTTAGCCAGGTATAAAAAATCCAAAACTAACACTGATTGGGAGGATTTCAAAAGATTAAAAAATTTGGCGAATCGAGCAATAACACAAGAAAAAAGAGGATATTTTCAAAGTAAACTTAATGCCGATAAGAAATTTATTTGGAAAACCTTGAAAGATTTGAATATTTATTCTAATAAAAATAATGTAACTATTCCTTATCACATCTCAGACGTCAACGTAATTAACCATTACTTTGTAAACACAGCAGATGGTGCAAAAAGTCCGAATGAAGATACTTTAAACTTTTATGCTAATAACTTGATGCCTAATGTAGGCGTATTTTATTTTAGAACAGTTGATTCTGATACTATTTTAAGAACTATTTACTTAATATAAAAACCAATTCCACTGGTCCTGATAATATTTCTGTACGTATGCTTTTGCATTGCTATCCGTTTATTATTCCTCACCTTACACACCTCGTAAATTACTGCATTGAATGTAATGCTTTTCCTTCGCTCTGGAAAATTGCACATGTTGTACCTTTACCTAAAACTCGGAATCCTATGGAGTTAAAAGACTTAAGACCAATAAGTATTTTATCAGTATTGTCTAAATTACTGGAATATGTATTAAACGGTCAAATAAGAGAGTATCTTAGTCATTATAGTATTTTGCCGGACAATCAGTCAGGTTTTCGTCCCAGTCATGGTTGTGTCACAGCCTTATTGAAAGTAAGTGATGATATCCTGTCGGCTTGTGATAATAAAAAACTATCAGCTTTAATTTTATTAGACTATTCTAAGGCTTTCGACAGGATAAATCATCGGTTACTTTTATCTATCTTACATTATATTGGATTCACTAACAGTGCCTCATTAATGATTGATAATTACTTAAATAATAGATACCAATTGGTTAAAATAGGCGAAACCTTGTCAGATCTGTTGTCTATTAATAGCGGTGTTCCCCAGGGTTCGATATTGGGGCCGTTATTGTTTACTTTATATACTTTTAAATTTACATCTTTTTTATCTAATTGTGAATCCCATTATTATGCAGATGATGCGCAGATTTACTTTTCTTTTAATTTTGAAAATACAGAAAATGCGCAGTTTATTATTAACAACGATCTATCCAAATTACTTGTAGCTTCGGAGCATCATTGCTTGTCAATAAATCCCGATAAATCTAAAGTTATTTTATTTGGAAACAAAATACAAAGACTGCATTGTCTAGAAAATTTCAAGCCTGAGATGGACTCGGTTGAACCTCAACTTGTTGATTCTGCTCGGAACTTGGGTCTCCATCTTGATTTCAATCTTCGGTTCAGTGAACATAATACTAAAAATGTAAAGAAAGCGTATTGTAATTTAAGATTGTTATATGGTTGTTCAAGTATAGTTGATAGGAATTCTAAGGCAATGTTATGTAATGCATTGGTCTTGAGTCATTTTAATTTTGCGTATATAGTCTACCATCCATGTCTCACTAAGCCAGATCAGGCAAGGGTTCAACGTGTGCAGAATTCATGTGTCAGGTTCATCTTCCGAATCAAAAGATATGATTCTGTCAGTGATAAAATCAGGGAATTAAAGTGGTTAACAATGCATCAGAGACGTATCCTGCACACTGGCTGTTTTTATCATAAATTGGTATGTACCCAAATACCTCGTTATCTATTTGATAAAATTGTAACGAGAGGCAGTGTTCATAGCTTAAACACAAGAAATCGATCCTTGTTAACTCCACCACCTCACAGATCTGCCTCTATCAAAGATCTTTTTCTTACACAATTACCAAGCTTTACAATTCAATACCTAATTCTCTGAAACTATTGACTTATAAAAAATTTAAGTTATCAATGAAAAATCTTATATTTATCAATGATTTCATTGTTGATTAAATTCGTAAGAGCCACTTCATCGATTTCAGTAATTTAATTGGTGCGCTTAATTTTTTACTAATTTATCTTTCAGACTTTCTCATAGGTATTTAATTTTTTATTTTATTTTATCATATTTATCTCATTCTTAGTTTACTTTCATTTTTTTTCTTCCTTGATTTTTACTATAGAACTTGTCTTTATTGAGTATCTATGGTTTCTTTTTGTTAATATCTTGTCAGCCGTTATGTGCAAATATAATATGATTATAATTTTATTTACGTATTGGGTAAGTGGTAGAGCACCGTGAGGTGAACTTCGCCTTTACCTTTAGTATAGAACTGGTATATTTTAATTTAATTTAATTTTATTTATTATAATTCATATACTATGGTAATAAAGACATTATTATTATTATTATTATTATTATTATTATTATTATAATATGAGTAAAAAAATAGCTGCCAAGTGTTCGCCGCGGTTCCTCTGGCCCGAGAAAACCGTTTAGGAAACATTTTTGATTTAGTTTTTAGTTTGTGAATTGTTGACTTATATGCCTTACTTTTCACGTAGCCCCACAGAAAATAATCTAATGGAGTTAATATAATATTATTCTAATCTATTGTACTACTTATTAAGGCTCGTTGCTGGCATGCAATTTTTAGTTGTGCAACGGTTTGGTTGCAATTGCCACTACGAAGAGCTTTTATGAGAGTGCGCCAGTTGCAAGTGGGTGTGCTCTCATATAAGCTCTTGGTAATAGCAATCGCAACCAAACCGTTGCACTACTCAAAATTGCATGTCAGTGACCAGCCTAAAAAAAAAAATATTGAAATTTTCTCATTTAATGTGTATTTTATTTAATAATAAAATCGAGTATCTTGTTACACTTGAAAATTTAATTAAGCCAAGAAATATAGAAAATGTCATACGCACGTAATGTACCGTAATATTTTATAATCTGTTTCTTCTATCAGTGACTATTATATATTATTTTATAACTTACGATGGGAAAAACAACAAAACATTCCAGTTCGCTCTTTTATACCAATATAAAAACAATAACAGCTAGGAGTACTTACTTTGATATTTTTCATTATCATTTATCCTTACAATAATGCATTACATTGCTTATTAATCGGTTTATAAACATCTCATATCAGATTAGGTTACTGGTGTTTCTGTCGAAGTGTCAAAATACGGATCCTTTACGCAGTGCTAGCTGCCGCTACACTCGAAAACAGCTGACCGCAAGAACGTAAGCCAGGTAACAGAGCCGCATTTAGATAAAAGTTCGACCTGCTGCCGTAATTCGGGATTATTTATTATTTGATGAGACATCCAGGGGGCATAACCTTGTGCATGGGTCGTCATGGCTTATAACATATATAATGTTGTCGAAAATAGGGACAATAAGACAAATTAATATCGGTGGGCTTACGATCACGGCCTACTTCGGTCCTGCGCATCGCCAAACGGTAGCCTTCGAATGTTAGTTGTTTACTTGATTCCCGTGGTTTCATGGTATTTTCATGTATAATTCGAATTTTACCTTATGAAGTCTTTAAGTCTTCAGTTTCAAATATATTACTTATTTGTTACATATGTTATATTAATATTAAAGGTACATTATGTCCGTTATTCACTATTCCCAATTGAGACGATTAACAACTTCAGTTGTATATTTGCACTTCCTTTCTTCGTTGGTTTTTGTGAAATTTTTTTGTTTTTGTAATTTTTCCGCTGGAGCCACATTTATTCGTAAAATTGCTCTGCATGAAACCGCACGTCTCTTGGCGAGATTTACCAATTTGAAATTGGGATTAATTGTGGTTTTGTGTGATAGTTTGTGTCTATTTATGGTCAAATTTAATAGACATAAGTTTCTTTGGATTTTTGCAATTTTGGGGTAAGTCGTCTTTTTTTTTTGTCCCGTAGACGGGAAATTTCGTTAACGGCATTAAAATCCTTGCAGGTTGAGGATACTCCTCCAGCATCCTGCTGCTGCAGAGACCACTTCTGAGCCGCACGACATCCAAGTAAGTTGTGCACATTGTTTTTTTTATTACGTCTCGTACAACGAAATTTTATTTTTTTTCCAAGGCTTTTTTTCCCTCTGCTTCTCTCCTGGTTTTTTTTTTGTGTAGTACTTTTACTATTTCGGGGTTCACTGGTTCATTGGTTACATAGCGAAGATATTCGGTGTTTTGTGTTAGTAGATACGTTTTTGGCGGTTTTTTTTTCTGGTTAGGGGGGAGGACTTTGTAAAATTTCCTTGTTTTTTTTTATATAATATTAAGTATTGCATTTGGTTTACATATAATTTGTTCTTCAAAATGGAAGTAAATCGGTTGCTTAGCGACGAACTGTCGTATGAATTACGCGTGCGCGGTGCACCCAGTGCGGGTGGTGTCGATGAAAAACGACAACGTTTACGTTCACGTTTAAGAGCTGAAGGACTTGACTCTGATATACAATATGATGTAGCTGGTCTTGACCCTCGGTTAGAACTTCAGATATGCGAGACAAAACTAGATGATTTGGAGAGCGCTATTAAGGACTTTGATTCTAATAATGCAATAAATGAGAATACCAAGTTTCAGACGCGAGTAATGCATATCATTGGGAGAGTAAATCGTATTGGCGATCCAACAACACACCTAGCGAAAGGTCATCTGTTAAACCGCTGCAGATGTTTAATGGATACCTTAGGGTTAATCATGTATAATATCACTAATAGGCGGGATTCAGTTCAAGAGAGATCCATTCTGGATGAACCGAATATGCTATTGCCAGAGGTAGTGTCAAGGACAAGTACCTCAAGAATATCAGACGAAGTTCCAATAACGAACTTAGTATATGTACCGGTGAATATTAATAACCAACATTCGCGTGCTGATAGCTTGATATCTAACACTCATCACTCGTCTCCTATGCGCGTGTGTAATACGGAAGATCCAAATAACATTGACCAAGGTCATTTATTTCAAGCTTTGTTGACTTCACATACAGCGTATCAACCGGCCAATAATGGTTCTCTTCCATCTGGCGTTGGGCAACATACTGGTATTACCAGATGTTCGTATCAGGGCATGTTTAGACCTCAAAACACAAGTTGTACATATACCACAGCAAATAATGTACAGCAAATAATGTCGCGATAAATACTCAGAGTCAAGATTTTTCTTCTCCTAGACGCGAAAATTATGCCGCTCATAGGAATACGGATCAAGGTATTACTTTTGCCCCGACTGTAAGTCAGTACTTCCCTCAAGCACCGATTGTGTCTAGTGAAGCACCCCAAAATATTAATTTTAACGTGAATCAGTTAAGTTCTCGGTCAAATATTAATCCGGGTTTGGTACGATCGGAGGAGAATCCTTACTTAATTTCAACACAACCTATCTACTCACTGGGAGAGGGCGTAGCTTCAAATTCCGCGAGGCAAGTAAATTCTGGGAACAATTTAAATTCCACTTCAAATATTAATAACAACTTCCAGAATTCTTTCGAGCGTCAAATTCGCGCATTAAATCTTAACAATGATACTACTATGCCAACTAAGGGACAGCATTCGCAGACCGAAAGTCATTCACGTCCATCAGGGGTGGATGAGCAAGCACGTTGTTTTTCTGTCGTTTCTAAGTGGAACGTTAGTAAATTTACCGGTTTTAACAATGTCCTGGACTTCTTAGAAGAAGTAGAGGAACTGCGGATAGCTTGCGGTATGTCTAAGGAACAATTATTGCGTTGCACTACAACCTTATTAACAGACGCGGCCTTAGTATGGTTTCGGGGAGTCAAGTCAACGATAAACTCCTGGGATGAGTTTGTTCTGCTATTGAAGGATACATATTTGCCGACGGACTATGAAAAACATTTATTAGCTGATATACAAGCGCGAACTCAACACTTTAATGAAAGGTCAGCCATATATATCGCCATTATGGAGAATTACTTTAATAGACTTAAACGTAAGCCCGTTGAGTCCGAACGTCTACAAATAATGCTCGACAATATGTTACCGGAAATTCAGAAAAAGCTTGCCATACGACCGGTTAATTCTATTTCCGAGTTAGTCGCAAAATGTAAAGGCATTGAGGACGTCGTCTGGCGTACGGAACATTGGCGACCACCGCCAACTAACCCTCGAGTAGTTACAGAAGCCAACCTACTCTATCGTCGGCCCAAGGTACATGAAATACAACCTGTTGATGTAGTACCCAGTGATCCGTCCACTGCACAGCAAAGTTCTAGCTCTAGGATTCAACCTCGAGTAGTAACTTGCCGCCAACAAGGACGCGTAAAGAGATATTGTAACCACCGTCCCTCAGTGCACTGCTACAGATGTGGTAGGGAAAATGTAACTATTCGAACGTGTTCGTCATGTTCGGGAAACAACCCACCGGGTCACAATGGGCTCATTTCGTGATATTTGCTTTTTAATTTATTTTAGCATTTTCCGTAAGTATTTCATCCTCTAAGTACATAGTGAAAAAATTAGATCGCCAGCGTTAATATTAACCCTAATATTTGATTTCAAATTCGTAACATATTTGAAACGGCTATGACGTCACACCACCCGACTCCACTGGTTCTGTGAGTTATGCGGATATATGGTATTTAGATTTCGCTGTACCAAAGACGAAGCACTTAAAAGATGAACGAAATTACCACTTCCGCCGTGTGTAGTAACTGCCGCCGGTATGAAACTATAGGAAACAAGCTAGCGGCCGACCGCTGCGAGTGGTGTGACGTCACATCGCTCTATTTTCATTATTTATTTTAAGGGAGAAGCAGTTGAAAAAAAAATTTAACATTTTGCACATTTACTAATTACAAGGTGTACTTTCGGAATATGAATTAAAATTTTTTTCCGAAATGAGCCCATTAGGTCGAGTAGTGAACCCGGGCGGCATTGAGAACTCGCTATTATCAATGAAAGTATTTCAAATAACCTCGATTATGTACTGTCTAACGTTGTCGGTGACGAGCGGCCATACCTCAGAGTCAGTGTGTTTAATAAAGAATTTCTTGGGTTGTTAGACTCTGGTGCATCTAGGACTGTCCTTGGAAGTAAGTCTTTAAACCTCGAACTGTTACCTAGTACAGTCAAATATTGTGGAGTTGCCAATGGAGATCAATGCTCAGTGATTGGTAGCTACAGTGTTCCATTTTGTGTTCAGAACAAGATCCGAGTGGTCGATGTGCTGGTAATACCATCAGTACCGCACATGTTGATCTTCAGACTTTTGGCGCAGGATGGGTGTAACGAAGTGATTTTCATCTGTCAAGGATTGCCAGTTTTATTTCACTATCTCCGTCACTTGGGTACACCCTGTAACTCTGTCATTATTTAAGTTATAACTAGGTTAGGCGGCGCCAGACCCTACGGGTCTGGCTTGCCTAACCTATCTCTGCGAGGCTGACCCTCTATATCAGTAGTTTCATCTCGGGGTTTTTAGTTGAAAGACGGTTTTTAAATTTCGGGAAAAAGTAGAGTCCGACATGGGGTCGCGGGGTCGGGAGTTGGAAAAAATTCAGGATTTTAGGATTAAAATTTGAGAAAAAAAATAAAAAGTTCAGAGCCCCTGCGGGGCTCTATTTAAGATATAGTAATGGAATGGCCCCTGCGGGGCCGTAGAAATAGTGAGTTCTAGACTAAAATTTTTAAACATTTCGATGACAGCTGCCAAATAAAGGTCAGTGACGTTTTTTTGGTAAAAAAAATTTTTTGGATTTTTTTTTTGGTGGGGGTGTCTAAAATGGGGGAAAATTTTTTCGAAACTTTTTTAATTTCGGCCCCCTTCGGAAAAATTTTTTGGGCGCCCAATTTCAATTTTTTTTTCGACCCCAATGGGGAAAAAATATGATGCCGTTCTTTAAAAAATATTTAAAAAATGGCTCCTGTGGGATCGTAGAAATAGTAGGTTCTAGACGGTCCAATATAGCAAAAATAATAATGACCGTACGCATCAAGTAGTTTTGGTAAAAAATTTGCAAAAAAAAAATGAGTCCGACATAGAAGTCTTGAATAAAAAATAAGGTGAGAAGGTTATCGGAAATGAAGCGTATGGTGTATTTTCGTAGGCGTTCTCGATTAGTTAAAGGATTCGGGCGTTTTAGTTGGATTCGGCCGAAAAGCTTCGGGAAAGATGCAGAGCCCGACAGAGAATTTATAGATAAGGTGGAAATGAGGCGTTTCGTGTATTTTCGTGGGCGTCTTCGATTAGTTAAGGGATTCGAGTAATTTATTTGGATTCGGTGGAAGAGTCTCGGGAAAGATGTAAAGTCCGACAGAGATGCTACTTGAAAAGTAGAGGGTCATCGGAAATGAGGCGTTTCGCGTATTTTCGTAGGCGTGTTCGATTAGTTAAGGGATTCGGGCAATTTAGTTGGATTCGGCCGAAGAGTCTAGGAAAAGATGTAGAGTCCGACAGAGATGCTACTTGAAAAGTAAGACGGTCATCGGAAATGAGGCGTTATGCGTATTTTCGTAGGCGTCTTCGATTAGTTATGGCATTCGGAAAATTAGGTGGATTCGGAGGAAGAGCCTCGGGAAAGATGTAGAGTCCGACAGAGATGCTACTTGAAAAGTGAGAGGGTCATCGGAAATGAGGTGTCTCTGGTATTTTCGTAGGCGTCTTCGATTAGTTAAGGGATCCGGATAATTTAGTTGAATTCAGTCTAAGAGTCTTGGGAAAGCTGCAGAGTCCGACAGAGATGCTACTTGAAAAGTGAGAGGGTATCAGGAAAGCGGCGTTTCGTTTATTTTCGTAGGAGTCTCCGATTAGTTAAGGGATCCGTGTAATTTAGTTGGATTCGGTCTAAGAGTCTCGGGAAAGCTGCAGAGTCTTACAGAGATGCTACTTGAAAAGTGAGAGGGTCTTCAGAAATGAGGTGTGTCGCGTATTTTCGTAGGCGTATTTGATTAGTTAAGGGATTCGGGCAATTTAGTTGGATTCGGTCGAAGAGTTTCGGGAAAGATGTAGAGTCCGACAGAGATGCTTCTTAAAAAGTAAGAGGGAATCAGGAAATGAGGCGTTTCGCGTATTTTCGTAGGCATCCTCGATTAGTTATGGGATTTGGGCAATTTAGTTGGATTCGGTGGAAGAGTCTCGGGAAAGATGTAGAGTCCGACAGAGATGTTACCTAAAAAGTGAGAGGGAATCAGGAAAGAGGCGTCTCGTGTATTTTCGTAGGAGTCTTCGATTAGTTAAGGGATTCGGGCAATTTAGTTGGATTCGGCCGAAGAGTCTAGGAAAAGATGTGGAGTCCGACAGAGATGCTACTTGAAAAGTAAGACGGTCATCGGAAATGAGGCGTTTTGCGTATTTTCGTAGGCGTCTTCGATTAGTTATGGGATCCGGGTAATTTAGCTGGATTAGGTGGAAGAGCCTCGGGAAAGATGTAGAGTCCGACGGAGATGCTACTTGAAAAGTGAGAGGGTCATCGGAAATGAGGTGTCTCGCGTATTTTCGTAGGCGTCTTCGATTAGTTAAGGGATCCGGGTAATTTAGTTGGATTTAGTCTAAGTGTCTCGGGAAAGCTGCAGAGTCCGACAGAGATGCTACTTGAAAAGTGAGAGGGTCTTCAGAAATGAGGGGTGTCGCGTATTTTCGTAGGTGTTTCCGATTAGTTAAGGGATTCGGGCAATTTATTTGGATTCGGTCGAAGAGTCTCGGGAAAGATGTAGAGTCCGACAGATATGCTACTTGAAGTGTGAGAGGGTTATCAGAAAAGAGGCGTCTCGTGTATTTTCGTAGGAGTCTCCGATTAGTTAAGGGATCCGGGTAGTTTAGTTGGATTCGGTGGAAGAGCCTCGGGAAAGATGTAGAGTCCGACAGAGATGCTACGTGAAAAGTGGGAAGGGCATCAGAAAAGGGGCGTTTCGCGTATTTTCGTAGGCGTCTTCGATTAGTTATGGGATCCGGGTAATTTAGTTGGATTCGGTGGAAGAGCCTCGTGAAAGATGTAGAGTCCGACGGAGATGCTACTTGAAAAGTGAGAGGGTCATCGGAAATGAGGTGTCTCGCGTATTTTCGTAGGCGTCTTCGATTAATTAAGGGATCCCGATAATTTAGTTGAATTGAGTCTAAGAGTCTCGGGAATGCTGCAGAGTCCGACAGAGATGCTACTTGAAAAGTGAGAGGGTCTTCAGAAATGAGGTGTGTCGCGTATTTTCGTAGGCGTCTTCGATTAGTTAAGTGATTCGGGTAAATTAGTTGGATCCGGTCTAAGAGTCTCGGGAATGAAGTAGAGTCATACAGAGATGCTACTTGAAAAGTGGGAAGGGCATTAGGAAAGAGGCGTTTAGTGTATTTTCGTAGGCGTCTTCGATTAGTTAAGTGATTAGCGTAAATTAGTTGGATCCGGTCTAAGAGTCCCGGAAAGATGTGGAGTTCAACAGAGATGCTACTTGAAAAGTGAGAGGGTTATCAGAAAAGAGGCGTCTCGCATATTTTCGTTGGCGTTTTCGATTAGTTAAGTGATTCGGGCAATTTAGTTGGATTCGGTCGGAGGGTCTCGGGAAAGATGTAGAGTCCGACAGAGGTACTACTTAAAAAGTGAGAGGGCATCAGGAAAGAGACGTCTCGCGTATTTTCGTAGGCATTTTCGATTAGTTATGGGACTCGGGAAATTTAGTTAGATTCGGTCTAAGAGTCTCGGGATAGATGTAGAGTCCGACAGAGATGTTACTTAAAAAGTGAGAGGGCATCAGGAAAGAGGCGATTCGCGTATTTTCGTAGGCGTCTTCGATTAGTTAAGGGATCCGGATAATTTAGTTGGATTCAGTCTAAGAGTCTCGGGAAAGCTGCAGAGTCCGACAGAGATGCTACTTGAAAAGTGAGAGGGTCTTCAGAAATGAGGGGTGTCGCGTATTTTCGTAGGTGTTTCCGATTAGTTAAGGGATTCGGGCAACTTATTTGGATTCGGTCGAAGAGTCTCGGGAAAGATGTAGAGTCCGACAGAGATGCTACTTGAAGAGTGAGAGGGTTATCAGAAAAGAGGCGTCTCGCATATTTCGTAGGCGTTTTCGATTAGTTAAGTGATTCGGGCAATTTAGTTGGATTAAGTCGAAGAGTCTCGGGGAAGATGTAGAGTCCGACAGAGATGCTACTTGAAAAGTGAGAGGGTATCAGGAAAGCGGCGTTTCGTTTATTTTCGTAGGAGTCTCCGATTAGTTAAGGGATCCGTGTAATTTAGTTGGATTCGGTCTAAGAGTCTCGGGAAAGCTGCAGAGTCTTACAGAGGCTACTTAAAAAGTGAGAGGGCATCAGAAAAGAGGCGTCTCGCATATTTCGTAGGCGTTTTCGATTAGTTAAGTGATTCGGGCAATTTAGTTGGATTAGGTCGAAGAGTCTCGGGGAAGATGTAGAGTCCGACAGAGCTGCTACTTGAAAAGTGAGAGGGTATCAGGAAAGCGGCGTTTCGTTTATTTTCGTAGGAGTCTCCGATTAGTTAAGGGATCCGTGTAATTTAGTTGGATTCGGTCTAAGAGTCTCGGGAAAGCTGCAGAGTCTTACAGAGGTGCTACTTAAAAAGTGAGAGGGCATCAGGAAAGAGACGTCTCGCGTATTTTCGTAGGCATTTTCGATTAGTTATGGGATTCGGGAAATTTAGTTGGATTCGGTCGAAGAGTCTCGGGGAAGATGTAGAGTCCGACAGAGATGCTACTTGAAAAGTGAGAGGGTATCAGGAAGGCGGCGTTTCGTTTATTTTCGTAGGAGTCTCCGATTAGTTAAGGGATCCGTGTAATTTAGTTGAATTCGGTGGTCTAAGAGTCTCGGGAAAGCTGCAGTCTTACAGAGATGCTACTTGAAAAGTGAGAGGGTCTTCAGAAATGAGGTGTGTCGCGTATTTTCGTAGGCGTATTTGATTAGTTAAGGGATTCGGGCAATTTAGTTGGATTCGGTCGAAGAGTTTCGGGAAAGATGTAGAGTCCGACAGAGATGCTTCTTAAAAAGTAAGAGGGAATCAGGAAATGAGGCGTTTCGCGTATTTTCGTAGGCATCTTCGATTAGTTATGGGATTTGGGCAATTTAGTTGGATTCGGTGGAAGAGTCTCGGGAAAGATGTAGAGTAGGACAGAGATGACACTTAAAAAGTGAGAGGGCATCAGGAAAGGGGCGTTTCGAGTATTTTCGTGGGAGTCTCCGATTAGTAAAGGGATCCGGGTAATTTAGTTGGATTCGGTCTAAGAGTCCCGGGAAAGGTGTAGAGTCAGACAGGGATGCTACTTGAAAAGTGAGAGGGTAGTCCGGAAATGAGGCGTTTCGCGTATTTTCGTAGGCATCTTCGATTAGTTAAGGGATTCGGGTAATTTAGTTGGATTCGGTGGAAGAGTCTCGGGAAAGATGTAGAGTATGATAGAGATGTTACGTCAAGAGTGGGAAGGTAATGAGAAATGAAGCATTTCGCGTATTTTCGTATAAGTTTTCGATTAGTTAAGGGATTAGGGTAATTTAGTTGAATTCGGTGGAAGAGTCTGGGGAAAGATGTAGAGTTCAACAGAGATGCTACTTGAATAGTGGGAAGGTCATCAGGCAAGAGGCGTTTCGCGTATTTTCGTATTAGTCTTCCATTAGTGAAGGGATTCGGGTAATTTGGTTGGATTCGGTGGAAGTCTCGGGAAAGATGTAGGGCCCGACAGAGATGTTACTTGAAAAGTGAGATCATCGGAAATGAGGCGTTTTGCGTATTTTTGTAGGCGTCTTCGATTAGTTAAGTGATTTGGGTAAATTAGTTGGATCCGGTCCAAGAGTCTCGGGAAAGAAGTAGAGGTCTATAGAGAAGCCACTTGAAAAGTGATAAGATAATGAGAAATGAGGCGTTACGCGTATTTTCGAAGGCATCTTCGATTAGTTAAGGGATTAGGGTAATTTAGTGGGATTCGGTCGAAGAATCTCGGGAAAGATGTAGAGTCCGACAGAGATGCTACTTGAAAAGTGGGAAGGGCATTAGGCAAGAGGCGTTTCGCGTATGTTTTTTAGGCATCTTGGATTAGTAAAGGGATTCGGGTAATTTAGTTGGATTCGGTGGAAGAGTCTCGGGAAAGATGTAGAGTTTAACAGAGATGTTACTTGAAAAGTGGGAAGGTAATAGAAATGAGGCGTTTCGCGTATTTTCGTAGGCGTCTTCGATTAGTTAAGTGATTCGGGTAAATTAGTTGGATCCGGTCTAAGAGTCTCGGGAATGAAGTAGAGTCTTACAGAGATGCTACTTGAAAAGAGGGAAGGGCATTAGGAAAGAGGCGTTTAGTGTATTTTCGTAGGCGTCTTCGATTAGTTAAGTGATTTGCGTAAATTAGTTGGATCCGGTCTAAGAGTCCCGGAAAGATGTGGAGTTCAACAGAGATGCTACTTGAAAAGTGAGAGGGTTATCAGAAAAGAGGCGTCTCGCATATTTTCGTTGGCGTTTTCGATTAGCTAAGTGATTCGGGCAATTTAGTTGGATTCGGTCGGAGGGTCTCGGGAAAGATGTAGAGTCCGACAGAGATGTTACTTAAAAAGTGAGAGGGCATCAGGAAAGAGGCGATTCGCGTATTTTCGTAGGCGTCTTCGATTAGTTAAGGGATCCGGATAATTTAGTTGGATTCAGTCTAAGAGTCTCGGGGAAGATGTAGAGTCCGACAGAGATGCTACTTGAAAAGTGAGAGGGTATCAGGAAAGCGGCGTTTCGTTTATTTTCGTAGGAGTCTCCGATTAGTTAAGGGATCCGTGTAATTTAGTTGGATTCGGTCTAAGAGTCTCGGGAAAGCTGCAGAGTCTTACAGAGGTGCTACTTAAAAAGTGAGAGGGCATCAGGAAAGAGACGTCTCGCGTATTTTCGTAGGCATTTTCGATTAGTTATGGGATTCGGGAAATTTAGTTGGATTCGGTCGAAGAGTCTCGGGGAAGATGTAGAGTCCGACAGAGATGCTACTTGAAAAGTGAGAGGGTATCAGGAAAGCGGCGTTTCGTTTATTTTCGTAGGAGTCTCCGATTAGTTAAGGGATCCGTGTAATTTAGTTGGATTCGGTGGTCTAAGAGTCTCGGGAAAGCTGCAGTCTTACAGAGATGCTACTTGAAAAGTGAGAGGGTCTTCAGAAATGAGGTGTGTCGCGTATTTTCGTAGGCGTATTTGATTAGTTAAGGGATTCGGCAATTTAGTTGGATTCGGTCGAAGAGTTTCGGGAAAGATGTAGAGTCCGACAGAGATGCTTCTTAAAAAGCAAGAGGGAATCAGGAAATGAGGCGTTTCGCGTATTTTCGTAGGCATCCTCGATTAGTTATGGGATTTGGGCAATTTAGTTGGATTCGGTGGAAGAGTCTCGGGAAAGATGTAGAGTCCGACAGAGATGTTACCTAAAAAGTGAGAGGGCATCAGGAAAGAGGCGTCTCGTGTATTTTCGTAGGAGTCTTCGATTAGTTAAGGGATTCGGGCAATTTAGTTGGATTCGGCCGAAGAGTCTAGGAAAAGATGTAGAGTCCGACAGAGATGCTATTTGAAAAGTAAGACGGTCATCGGAAATGAGGCGTTTTGCGTATTTTCGTAGGCGTCCTCGATTAGTTATGGGATCCGGGTAATTTAGTTGGATTAGGTGGAAGAGCCTCGGGAAAGATGTAGAGTCCGACGGAGATGCTACTTGAAAAGTGAGAGGGTCATCGGAAATGCGGTGTCTCGCGTATTTTCGTAGGCGTCTTTGATTAGTTAAGGGATCCGGATAATTTAGTTGGATTTAGTCTAAGAGTCTCGGGAAAGCTGCAGAGTCCGACAGGGATGCTACTTGAAAAGTGAGAGGGTCTTCAGAAAAGAGGGGTGTCGCGTATTTTCGTAGGTGTTTCCGATTAGTTAAGGGATTCGGGCAATTTATTTGGATTCGGTCGAAGAGTCCCGGGAAAGATGTAGAGTCCGATAGAGGTGCGACTTAAAAAGTGAGAGGGCATCAGGAAAGAGACGTCTCGCGTATTTTCGTAGGCGTTTTCGATTAGCTAAGTGATTCGGGCAATTTAGTTGGATTCGGTCGGAGGGTCTCGGGAAAGATGTAGAGTCCGACAGAGCTGCTACTTGAAAAGTGAGAGGGTATCAGGAAAGCGGCGTTTCGTTTATTTTCGTAGGAGTCTCCGATTAGTTAAGGGATCCGTGTAATTTAGTTGGATTCGGTCTAAGAGTCTCGGGAAAGCTGCAGAGTCTTACAGAGGTGCTACTTAAAAAGTGAGAGGGCATCAGGAAAGAGACGTCTCGCGTATTTTCGTAGGCATTTTCGATTAGTTATGGGATTCGGGAAATTTAGTTGGATTCGGTCGAAGAGTCTCGGGGAAGATGTAGAGTCCGACAGAGATGCTACTTGAAAAGTGAGAGGGTATCAGGAAGGCGGCGTTTCGTTTATTTTCGTAGGAGTCTCCGATTAGTTAAGGGATCCGTGTAATTTAGTTGGATTCGGTGGTCTAAGAGTCTCGGGAAAGCTGCAGTCTTACAGAGATGCTACTTGAAAAGTGAGAGGGTCTTCAGAAATGAGGTGTGTCGCGTATTTTCGTAGGCGTATTTGATTAGTTAAGGGATTCGGGCAATTTAGTTGGATTCGGTCGAAGAGTTTCGGGAAAGATGTAGAGTCCGACAGAGATGCTTCTTAAAAAGTAAGAGGGAATCAGGAAATGAGGCGTTTCGCGTATTTTCGTAGGCATCTTCGATTAGTTATGGGATTTGGGCAATTTAGTTGGATTCGGTGGAAGAGTCTCGGGAAAGATGTAGAGTAGGACAGAGATGACACTTAAAAAGTGAGAGGGCATCAGGAAAGGGGCGTTTCGAGTATTTTCGTGGGAGTCTCCGATTAGTAAAGGGATCCGGGTAATTTAGTTGGATTCGGTCTAAGAGTCCCGGGAAAGGTGTAGAGTCAGACAGGGATGCTACTTGAAAAGTGAGAGGGTAGTCCGGAAATGAGGCGTTTCGCGTATTTTCGTAGGCATCTTCGATTAGTTAAGGGATTCGGGTAATTTAGTTGGATTCGGTGGAAGAGTCTCGGGAAAGATGTAGAGTATGATAGAGATGTTACTTCAAGAGTGGGAAGGTAATGAGAAATGAAGCATTTCGCGTATTTTCGTATAAGTTTTCGATTAGTTAAGGGATTAGGGTAATTTAGTTGAATTCGGTGGAAGAGTCTGGGGAAAGATGTAGAGTTCAACAGAGATGCTACTTGAATAGTGGGAAGGTCATCAGGCAAGAGGCGTTTCGCGTATTTTCGTATTAGTCTTCCATTAGTGAAGGGATTCGGGTAATTTGGTTGGATTCGGTGGAAGTCTCGGGAAAGATGTAGGGCCCGACAGAGATGTTACTTGAAAAGTGAGATCATCGGAAATGAGGCGTTTTGCGTATTTTTGTAGGCGTCTTCGATTAGTTAAGTGATTTGGGTAAATTAGTTGGATCCGGTCCAAGAGTCTCGGGAAAGAAGTAGAGGTCTATAGAGAAGCCACTTGAAAAGTGATAAGATAATGAGAAATGAGGCGTTACGCGTATTTTCGAAGGCATCTTCGATTAGTTAAGGGATTAGGGTAATTTAGTGGGATTCGGTCGAAGAATCTCGGGAAAGATGTAGAGTCCGACAGAGATGCTACTTGAAAAGTGGGAAGGGCATTAGGCAAGAGGCGTTTCGCGTATGTTTTTTAGGCATCTTGGATTAGTAAAGGGATTCGGGTAATTTAGTTGGATTCGGTGGAAGAGTCTCGGGAAAGATGTAGAGTTTAACAGAGATGTTACTTGAAAAGTGGGAAGGTAATAGAAATGAGGCGTTTCGCGTATTTTCGTAGGCGTCTTCGATTAGTTAAGTGATTCGGGTAAATTAGTTGGATCCGGTCTAAGAGTCTCGGGAATGAAGTAGAGTCTTACAGAGATGCTACTTGAAAAGAGGGAAGGGCATTAGGAAAGAGGCGTTTAGTGTATTTTCGAAGGCATCTTCGATTAGTTAAGGGATTAGGGTAATTTAGTGGGATTCGGTCGAAGAATCTCGGGAAAGATGTAGAGTCCGACAGAGATGCTACTTGAAAAGTGGGAAGGGCATTAGGCAAGAGGCGTTTCGCGTATGTTTTTTAGGCATCTTGGATTAGTAAAGGGATTCGGGTAATTTAGTTGGATTCGGTGGAAGAGTCTCGGGAAAGATGTAGAGTTTAACAGAGATGTTACTTGAAAAGTGGGAAGGTAATAGAAATGAGGCGTTTCGCGTATTTTCGTAGGCGTCTTCGATTAGTTAAGTGATTCGGGTAAATTAGTTGGATCCGGTCTAAGAGTCTCGGGAATGAAGTAGAGTCTTACAGAGATGCTACTTGAAAAGAGGGAAGGGCATTAGGAAAGAGGCGTTTAGTGTATTTTCGTAGGCGTCTTCGATTAGTTAAGTGATTTGCGTAAATTAGTTGGATCCGGTCTAAGAGTCCCGGAAAGATGTGGAGTTCAACAGAGATGCTACTTGAAAAGTGAGAGGGTTATCAGAAAAGAGGCGTCTCGCATATTTTCGTTGGCGTTTTCGATTAGCTAAGTGATTCGGGCAATTTAGTTGGATTCGGTCGGAGGGTCTCGGGAAAGATGTAGAGTCCGACAGAGATGTTACTTAAAAAGTGAGAGGGCATCAGGAAAGAGGCGATTCGCGTATTTTCGTAGGCGTCTTCGATTAGTTAAGGGATCCGGATAATTTAGTTGGATTCAGTCTAAGAGTCTCGGGGAAGATGTAGAGTCCGACAGAGATGCTACTTGAAAAGTGAGAGGGTATCAGGAAAGCGGCGTTTCGTTTATTTTCGTAGGAGTCTCCGATTAGTTAAGGGATCCGTGTAATTTAGTTGGATTCGGTCTAAGAGTCTCGGGAAAGCTGCAGAGTCTTACAGAGGTGCTACTTAAAAAGTGAGAGGGCATCAGAAAAGAGGCGTCTCGCATATTTCGTAGGCGTTTTCGATTAGTTAAATGATTCGGGCAATTTAGTTGGATTAGGTCGAAGAGTCTCGGGGAAGATGTAGAGTCCGACAGAGATGCTACTTGAAAAGTGAGAGGGTATCAGGAAAGCGGCGTTTCGTTTATTTTCGTAGGAGTCTCCGATTAGTTAAGGGATCCGTGTAATTTAGTTGGATTCGGTCTAAGAGTCTCGGGAAAGCTGCAGAGTCTTACAGAGGTGCTACTTAAAAAGTGAGAGGGCATCAGGAAAGAGACGTCTCGCGTATTTTCGTAGGCATTTTCGATTAGTTATGGGATTCGGGAAATTTAGTTGGATTCGGTCGAAGAGTCTCGGGGAAGATGTAGAGTCCGACAGAGATGCTACTTGAAAAGTGAGAGGGTATCAGGAAAGCGGCGTTTCGTTTATTTTCGTAGGAGTCTCCGATTAGTTAAGGGACCCGTGTAATTTAGTTGGATTCGGTGGTCTAAGAGTCTCGGGAAAGCTGCAGTCTTACAGAGATGCTACTTGAAAAGTGAGAGGGTCTTCAGAAATGAGGTGTGTCGCGTATTTTCGTAGGCGTATTTGATTAGTTAAGGGATTCGGCAATTTAGTTGGATTCGGTCGAAGAGTTTCGAAAAAGATGTAGAGTCCGACAGAGATGCTTCTTAAAAAGCAAGAGGGAATCAGGAAATGAGGCGTTTCACGTATTTTCGTAGGCATCCTCGATTAGTTATGGGATTTGGGCAATTTAGTTGGATTCGGTGGAAGAGTCTCGGGAAAGATGTAGAGTCCGACAGAGATGTTACCTAAAAAGTGAGAGGGCATCAGGAAAGAGGCGTCTCGTGTATTTTCGTAGGAGTCTTCGATTAGTTAAGGGATTCGGGCAATTTAGTTGGATTCGGCCGAAGAGTCTAGGAAAAGATGTAGAGTCCGACAGAGATGCTATTTGAAAAGTAAGACGGTCATCGGAAATGAGGCGTTTTGCGTATTTTCGTAGGCGTCCTCGATTAGTTATGGGATCCGGGTAATTTAGTTGGATTAGGTGGAAGAGCCTCGGGAAAGATGTAGAGTCCGACGGAGATGCTACTTGAAAAGTGAGAGGGTCATCGGAAATGAGGTGTCTCGCGTATTTTCGTAGGCGTCTTTGATTAGTTAAGGGATCCGGATAATTTAGTTGGATTTAGTCTAAGAGTCTCGGGAAAGCTGCAGAGTCCGACAGGGATGCTACTTGAAAAGTGAGAGGGTCTTCAGAAAAGAGGGGTGTCGCGTATTTTCGTAGGTGTTTCCGATTAGTTAAGGGATTCGGGCAATTTATTTGGATTCGGTCGAAGAGTCCCGGGAAAGATGTAGAGTCCGATAGAGGTGCGACTTAAAAAGTGAGAGGGCATCAGGAAAGAGACGTCTCGCGTATTTTCGTAGGCGTTTTCGATTAGTTAAGTGATTCGGGCAATTTAGTTGGATTCGGTCGGAGAGTCTCGGGAAAGATGTAGAGTGAGACAGAGATGCTACTTGAAAAGTGAGACGGTCTTCAGAAATGAGGTGTGTCGCGTATTTTCGTAGGCGTATTTGATTAGTTAAGGGATTCGGGCAATTTAGTTGGATTCGGTCGAAGAGTTTCGGGAAAGATGTAGAGTCCGACAGAGAAGCTTCTTAAAAAGTAAGAGGGAATCAGGAAATGAGGCGTTTCGCTGATTTTCGTAGGCATCTTCGATTAGTTATGGGATTTGGGCAATTTAGTTGGATTCGGTGGAAGAGTCTCGGGAAAGATGTAGAGTAGGACAGAGATTACACTTAAAAAGTGAGAGGGCATCAGGAAAGGGGCGTTTCGAGTATTTTCGTGGGAGTCTCCGATTAGTAAATGGATCCGGGTAATTTAGTTGGATTCGGTCTAAGAGTCCCGGGAAAGGTGTAGAGTCAGACAGTGATGCTACTTGAAAAGTGAGAGGGTAGTCCGGAAATGAGGCGTTTCGCGTATTTTCGTAGGCATCTTCGATTAGTTAAGGGATTCGGGTAATTTAGTTGGATTCGGTGGAAGAGTCTCGGGAAAGATGTAGAGTATGATAGAGATGTTACTTCAAGAGTGGGAAGGTAATGAGAAATGAAGCATTTCGCGTATTTTCGTATAAGTTTTCGATTAGTTAAGGGATTAGGGTAATTTAGTTGAATTCGGTGGAAGAGTCTGGGGAAAGATGTAGAGTTCAACAGAGATGCTACTTGAATAGTGGGAAGGTCATCAGGCAAGAGGCGTTTCGCGTATTTTCGTATTAGTCTTCCATTAGTGAAGGGATTCGGGTAATTTGGTTGGATTCGGTGGAAGTCTCGGGAAAGATGTAGGGCCCGACAGAGATGTTACTTGAAAAGTGAGATCATCGGAAATGAGGCGTTTTGCGTATTTTTGTAGGCGTCTTCGATTAGTTAAGTGATTTGGGTAAATTAGTTGGATCCGGTCCAAGAGTCTCGGGAAAGAAGTAGAGGTCTATAGAGAAGCCACTTGAAAAGTGATAAGATAATGAGAAATGAGGCGTTACGCGTATTTTCGAAGGCATCTTCGATTAGTTAAGGGATTAGGGTAATTTAGTGGGATTCGGTCGAAGAATCTCGGGAAAGATGTAGAGTCCGACAGAGATGTTACTTGAAAAGTGGGAAGGTAATAGAAATGAGGCGTTTCGCGTATTTTCGTAGGCGTCTTCGATTAGTTAAGTGATTCGGGTAAATTAGTTGGATCCGGTCTAAGAGTCTCGGGAATGAAGTAGAGTCTTACAGAGATGCTACTTGAAAAGAGGGAAGGGCATTAGGAAAGAGGCGTTTAGTGTATTTTCGTAGGCGTCTTCGATTAGTTAAGTGATTTGCGTAAATTAGTTGGATCCGGTCTAAGAGTCCCGGAAAGATGTGGAGTTCAACAGAGATGCTACTTGAAAAGTGAGAGGGTTATCAGAAAAGAGGCGTCTCGCATATTTTCGTTGGCGTTTTCGATTAGCTAAGTGATTCGGGCAATTTAGTTGGATTCGGTCGGAGGATCTCGGGAAAGATGTAGAGTCCGACAGAGGTGCTACTTAAAAAGTGAGAGGGCATCAGAAAAGAGACGTCTCACGTATTTTCGTAGGCATTTTCGATTAGTTATGGGACTCGGGAAATTTAGTTGGATTCGGTCTAAGAGTCTCGGGAAAGATGTAGAGTCCGACAGAGATGCTACTTGAAAAGTGGGAAGGGCATTAGGCAAGAGGCGTTTCGCGTATGTTCGTAGGCATCTTGGATTAGTAAAGGGATTCGGGTAATTTAGTTGGATTCGGTGGAAGAGTCTCGAGAAAGATGTAGAGTTTAACAGAGATGTTACTTGAAAAGTGGGAAGGTAATAGAAATGAGGCGTTTCGCGCATCTTCGTAGGCGTCTTCGATTAGTTAAGTGATTCGGGTAAATTAGTTGGATCCGGTCTAAGAGTCTCGGGAATGAAGTAGAGTCTTACAGAGATGCTACTTGAAAAGAGGGAAGGGCATTAGGAAAGAGGCGTTTAGTGTATTTTCGTAGGCGTCTTCGATTAGTTAAGTGATTTGCGTAAATTAGTTGGGTCCGGTCTAAGAGTCCCGGGAAAGATGTGGAGTTCAACAGAGATGCTACTTGAAAAGTTTGAAGGGCATCGGGAAAGAGGCGTTTTGCGTATTTTCGTAGGCGTCTTCGATTAGTTAAGCGATTCGTATAAATTAGTTGGATTCAGTCTAAGAGTCTCGGGAAAGAAGTAGAGTCCTACAGAGATGCTACTTGAAAAGAGGGAAGGGCATTAGGAATGAGGCGTTTCGCGTATATTCGTCGGCATCTTGGATTAGTTAAGGGATTCGGGTAATTTAGTTGGATTCGGTGGAAGAGTTTCGGGAAAGATGTAGAGTTTAACAGAGATGTTACTTGAAAAGTGGGAAGGTAATAGAAATGAGGCGTTTCGCGTATTTTCGTAGGCGTCTTCGATTAGTTAAGTGATTCGGGTAAATTAGTTGGATCCGGTCTAAGAGTCTCGGGAAAGAAGTAGAGTCTTACAGAGATGCTACTTGAAAAGTGGGAAGGGCATTAGGAAAGAGGCGTTTCGCGTATTTTCGTAGGAGTCATTGATTAGTTAAGGGATTCGGGTAAATTAGTTGGATCCGGTCTAAGAGTCTCGGGAAAGATGTAGAGTCCAACAGAGATGCCACTTGAAAAGTGATAAGGTCATGAGAAAAGAGACGTTTCGTGTATTTTCGTAGGCATCTTGGATTAGTTGAGGGATTCGGGTAATTTAGTTAGTTGGATACGGTGGAAGAGTCTCGGGAAACATGTAGAGTCCGACAGAGATGCTACCTAAAGAGTGAGAGGGTCATCGGAAATGAAGCGTTTCGCGTATTTTCGTAGTCATCTTCGATTAGTTAAGGGATTCGGGTAATTTAGTTGGATTCGATGGAAATGTCTCGGGAAACATGTAGAGTATGATTATGATAGAGTTGTTACTTGCAAAGTGGTAAGGTAATGAGAAATGAGGCATTTCGCGTATTTTCGTATTAGTCTTCGATTAGTTAAGGGTAATTTATTTGAATTCGGTGGAAGAGTCTAGGGAAAGATGTAGAGTTCAGCAGAGATGCTACTTGAACAATGGGAAGGTCATCAGGAAAGAGGCGTGTCGTGTATTTTCGTATTAGTCTTCGATTAGTTAAGAGATTCGGGTAATTTAGCTGGATTCGGTGGAAGAGGCTCGGGAAGGGAAAGACGTAGAGTCTGACAGAGATGCTACCTGAAAAGTGGGAAGGTAATTAGAAATGAGGCGTTTCGCGTATTTTCGTATTAGTCTTCGATTAGTTAAGACATTCGGGTAATTTAGTTGGATTCGGCGGAAGTCTCGGGAAAGATCTAGAGCCCGACAGAGATGCTACCTGAAAAGTGAGATCATCAGAAATGAGGCGTTTTGCGTATTTTTGTAGGCGTTTTCGATTAGTTAAGTGATTTGGTTAAATTAGTTGGATCCGGTCTAAGAGTCTCGGGAAAGAAGTAGAGGTCTATAGAGAAGCCACTTGAAAAGTGATAAGGTAATGAGAAATGAGGCGTTTCGCGTATTTTCGTAGGCATATTCGATTAGTTAAGGGATTAGGGTAATTTAGTGGGATTCGGTCGAAGAATCTCGGGAAAGATGTAGAGTCCGACAGAGATGCTACTTGAAAAGTGGGAAGATCATCAAGAAAGAGGCGTTTCGTGTATTCTCGTAGGCGTCTTCGATTAGTTAAGTGATTTGTGTAAATTAGTTGGATCCGGTCTAAGAGTCTCGGGAGAGAGGAGGAGTTCAACAGAGATGCTATTTGAAAAGTGGGAAGGGCATCGGGAAAGAGGCGTTTTGCGTATTTTCGTAGGCGTCTTCGATTAGTTAAGTGATTCGGATAAATTAGTAGGATTCAGTCTAAGAGTCTCGGGAAAGAAGTAGAGTCTTACAGAGATGCTACTTGAAAAGTGGGAAGGGCATTAGGAAAGAGGCGTTTCGCGTATTTTCGTAGGAGTCATCGATTAGTTAAGGGATGCGGGTAATTTAGTTGGATTCGGTGGAAGTGTTTCGGGAAAGATGTAGGGTCCAACAGAGATGCCACTTGAAAAGTGATAAGGTCATGAAAAAAGAGACGTTTCGTGTATTTTCGTAGGCATCTTGGATTAGTTAAGGGATTCGGGTAATTTAGTTGGATTCGGTAGAAGAGTCTCGGGAAACATGTAGAGTCCGACAGAGATGCTACCTAAAAAGTGAAAGGATCATCGAAAATGAGGCGTTTCGCGTATTTTCGTAGGCATCTTCGATTAGTTATGAGATTCGGGCAATTTAGTTGGGTTCGGTGGAAGAGTCTCGGGAAAGATATAGAGTATGATAGAGATGTTACTTCAAAAATGGGAAGGTAATGAGAAATGAGGTATTTCGCGTATTTTCGTATTAGTCTTCGATTGGTTAAGGGATTAGGGTAATTTAGTTGAATTCGGTGGAAGAGTCTGGGGAAAGATGTAGAGTTCAACAGAGATGCTACTTGAATAGTGGGAAGGTCATCAGGAAAGAGGCGTTTCGTGTATTTTCGTATTAGTCTTCTATTTAGTTAAGACATTCGGGTAATTTAGTTGGATTCGGTGGAAGTCTCGGGAAAGATGTAGAGCCCGACAGAGATGCTACCTGAAAAGTGAGATTATCAGAAATGAAGCGTTTTATGTATTTTTGTAGGCGTTTTCGATTAGTTAAGTGATTTGAGTAAATTAGTTGGATCCGGTCTAATTTTCTCGGGAAAGAAGTAGGGGTCTATAGAGAAGCCACTTGATAAGGTAATGAGAAATAAGGCGTTTCGCGTATTTTCATAGGCATATTCGATTAGTTAAGGGATTGGGGCAATTTAGTTGGATTCGGTGGAAGA
Organism: Rhagium mordax; assembly: GCA_963680705.1. Lineage (NCBI taxonomy): Eukaryota > Metazoa > Arthropoda > Insecta > Coleoptera > Cerambycidae > Rhagium > Rhagium mordax. The sequence goes on along the minus strand of OY796660.1, from coordinate 45,557,077 downwards.
ATCTCGGGAAAGATGTAGAGTCCGACAGAGATGCTACTTGAAAAGTGGGAAGATCATCAAGAAAGAGGCGTTTCGTGTATTTTCGTAGGCGTCTTCGATTAGTTAAGTGATTTGGGTAAATTAGTTGGATCCGGTCTAAGAGTCTCGGGAAAGGTGTGGAGTTCAACAGAGATGCTACTTGAAAAGTGGGAAGGGCATCGGGAAAGAGGCGTTTCGCGTATTTTCGTAGGAGTCATCGATTAGTTAAGGGATTCGGGTAATTTAGTTGGATTCGGTGGAGGAGTTTCGGGAAAGATGTAGGGTCCAACAGAGATGCCACTTGAAAAGTGATAAGGTCATGAAAAAAGAGACGTTTCGTGTATTTTCACTGGCGTGTCTGTTAAGTTAAGCGATGATTCGGGTTATTTAGTTGGATCCAGTTTAAAGATTTCGGGAAACATGCGTACAGTCCGACAGAATTGTTACATGAAAGGAAATAAGGTTCAGGGAAAAGGGGTCTCTCGTATTTTAATTGCCTTCGCCGTTTCGTTAAACAATTCGTGTTATTTAGTTGTATCCGGTTTAAAGTTGTTTTTATCTTTTGCAGATGCCGCATTTTGCATTTGTATTATACCAACAAACATTGCTCCTGTTTCATAGTAAAAGTGCAGCATGTACCTGTTTTCTTTTCTTGTATTTTTGTTTGCATTAGATTTTTGTTAAAAATATTCTTGTGATTTCATTATTATTAACCAAAAGCATTTTGTGTAAACCCAAATGGTTAATTTCCAATACGTATCATAAGCATCAAATACTATAAAGTGAATCGCTGTTTTCTCAATACTCAATACTACTAATTAGATGCACCACTCTTGCTAATGAGGGCAGAATACAAAAAATGTATGCGACGCTCGGCATGGGTATTTAATAAGGGTGTCCACATCTTTGGTGACGTCACCGACGAATTTTCGGCGTGTCTTGGTAATTTAAAATATTCACCGCTTGGACGCCGGTGGAGATTAAGGAATGAAATTTTCAGGGACCCAAGAGGTAGGATGGATCTAGCTTTCCCGAAAGTCCGGGCGAAAAAATCCTCCGGTTAAAGAAGTTAGGGCCTGGGGAAAAGTAGAGTTTTTCTGCAAAATCGACCTTTTTAAAATATTCGTATCTCGGGTAATATCTCAGATGGACGAAAAAGAAAAAAAAGAGTTGTTCATTTGTCCTTCTTCTTGGCCGTCGTGCGTGTCGCGATCCTCTATATCCAAAGGGAAAGGCTGTGACGCGTTTCTAATGGGTAGGTGTCGGAGGAATCGTCGAAATCCGACAAAATCGCCGCTTTTCAAAAAATCATAACTTTCTTGGGAGGCAAAATCGAGAAAAACGATTTTCGACAGCGATTTTCTAAATTTTATCTAGTTTTCAAAAAAAAATACGTCGCCGGTGCGTCTCAAAGGAGTCGCGAGTTAATAAGCTCGGAAGGGGGACATGTTTTGAAAATTCGAAAAAATTGCGGAAACACGAACAATTTCAAACGTTATTTCCAAACGAAAGATCGCCGTCGGACCGCCGTTCTTGCGCGAAAACCGAGTTAGAGGATGCAACTTAAAACTACATCGCGAATAGCGCGGCCCCCCGCCGGTTTTAGACTCAGTAGGAGCGAACGAAAAAGCGCTATTTTGACGTCTATCTTTCAGAAAACGTCGGCCATTTTTTTTCAAATTTCTCGCGTGTCGTATCTCTTTCTAATTTCTCAAATTTTACAAACCTCTTCGACACGGTGCTATCGAAACGCCAATAACTTTTAAAATACTTGGCGGATCGCCACGAAAGTCCGCTATTCGATGGTCCCGACACGAAAACGTCCATAACGCACGGCGCTGCGCGGCCAAACTGGTTAAAAAAAAAGCCTTTAGCGCCGCAGAATGTGTGAAAAATCGGCGCCGAATTAGAGTGAGGAAGGGCTGTCAGATTTTAATAGATAGTAATTAAATTAATAGATAGTAATTAAGGTATCAATTTATTGTAAAATCAGCTGGTAAATTAATTGATTAATTTTCGATAGTCTCCTGTATAGCTAAAATCCGTTAATTGTTCAAAAATAATGTTCAAGCCGGAAGTAAAAATCATTAGTTACGAAAACTTGCTAAAATATTAATCCGTGTCCGTTTCAAGCCGGTTCTTTTTGGAATATAGTTTAAAAATTATCAGCAATGCATTTCCGTTTTCCGTTAGCCCGGTTGAATAAGATAAATTGCGTAACCCGCGCGGACCTAGTAAACCGAGTTCTACATTCAAGCCACCTGTCCGAGTGCTACATATGACATGAGCGCGCCGACCGCCTACGTCAGCGAAAAAAGATAATAAATTCACCGGGAACGGTAAAATCCAGATCAATCGAATTATCGATACCTACGGATTCGAAAGCAAAGTCCGACCCGAAACGTATATTTTGCAATTTTTTCCGTTGGTAAGAACACTAGTAATTCAACCGCTGCTCCGTAGCTTGAATAATCACCGAGATTCACTGCAGTTTGTATTGAGTAAATATCGCCGCATTGTAAATCTATTTAATCAAATCAGAGTTCGGTTTAAAGTTTCCGTTGAGTTGTATTTAATGTTATATCACACATTCGTCGGTTGTACCTTCCGATAATCAGTCTGGTAGTTGGGTACAGCCACCAACGAGTGTATTTTCAAAACGTGGATTTATCATACACTGGCAAAATAATTCGATAATCAGTCTGGTAGTCTTATGGCCCCAGTGTATGGTTTAAATCTTTATTTTTTGGTAAGGAAATATAATTCCTGGTTAACAAAACTCTGTATTTGAGGCCGTAGAAACCCGCGTGTTTTAAGTAGTTTTCAAATCTGAAATAAAAGTCAAAGAATCTCTGTGTCTTGTTCACCGCACTCCGTTAATTTGGTCTATCACTTGCTTTCCGTCAACGCCGGCCGATCCATTCAATAGCGTGTTTATATTTCGATTCTCTCGCACTGCGAGCCCGCGTTGTCCGAAATTTCATTGTACTTCCTTTACCAGCTGAAAATTAGTTGTCACATTTTTGTATATAGCCGACTGTGTAGTCAATTGAGGCTTTACTGCATTTTATTTTATGTTATTTTGTTTCACCATAAATCTTTGTATTAAACGTCCGAATTATACATTGAATAAATCTGTTATAATACCTTTCAGAAATTCCGAGTTATCATTTCTGTTAAATTTCTAATTAACCCGTTTGAGAAATTATTCAAGTCGTCCTGACATAATAGTCATCTCAAGACCCTCTGGCAAAAAACCGTATCTTCACTGTTAGCTATCTAGGGTTTTCCTGGACACCGCCAGGAAACAAAAGTGTTGTTCTTTACACTTCAAAAAAGGAAAGAACTATCTATTCATCGAAAAGAAGCGCCGTTACAAAGTGGCGCCCGAACAGGGACCGTGATTACGTTAATTAGAAATCCGAAATGGTAAATTTGTCCAGAAATTAATCCGTTCAAAAATTACAAGTATCGTGAAAATTAAATATTTCGCGAAATACCAGAAATTTGCAAATAGACGCCGATTTAAAATAAAACCGTGAAGCCTCGTTTTTCTGTCCGCAACGCCAGTAGTTTTTATAAATTCCAGTTTTTTTTTATTGATAAGGAATAAAAACTTGTTGTTTACAAGGCACAAGTGTTTTATCAATTTAAAATATATAAAACCGAATCGTTTTATTTCTAGCAAAGAAATAATATTCCGTTATCTTGCAATTTAAATTAAATAGCGTCTGTCCGTCTGCTGAAGAATAAAAACAGTACTGACTGCACTGAGGAATAAAAACATTTGCTATTGAACTCGGAGGATTTAAACAACGAAATAAAATTGAAATAAATTACGTCTAGGTTTTACATCCGTCCGTCTGCCTGTTAGTAACTTAGCCGAGTAATTGCAACTTCGCCTGTTGTGCAACCGGACTTGCAAACTCAACCGCGAGTAGTTAATCGGAATTTAGCGACTAGTGCTTGCACAGGCGCTGCCGAAAAATATTTAAGCCAATTTTGGGAAGGAGTTTTAAACAGTTATTTTGACGTTGCCATTGTGGTTAATACCCGCTACTCTTTGCGATGTTGAGTGGAAAGGCAACTTCAACATATTTGGTCCGATATATTACAGGGTGAATATTTCACAGTTACCGAATACGGAGTTAAAACAATCTTAGGATCGATTTTTTTTTATTGAACGTCATCAGGGTGTGTAAACACCACTGTTGTCTAACACCGAGTCGTTAGGCAATGCCAGCAATCCGCAACGCCGATTAATCGTACTATTACTACTACCTATCCGCTGGGTAGTGAACGCCAACGCACACCAACTTGTTGAAAAATTTTCGGATTCGGCAGGCACCGAACGCAACCAAATTTCTGCCAACCGCGGTGAATAAGCTTGCGACATGTCGTTTCTGACTAAATCGAACCTCAAGAACCGTTTGCGACTACTATTGTACCGATCCGAACCCAATTGAAGAAGTTATACTGAACTTCTTGACTTTGCCAGATTTTGAAGCCATATCGCGTTTTCAAGAACCAGTTTTCAAGAAGAGAGACAACGATTGTGCTTTCCGAACAGCTGAAGTATCCAAGGTCATCCAGGAAATACCCAAGTACAAGCCGGTCTTGTCGGGTATCATTTTCAGGGTAAGCCAACCTTCTGAATCGATTGGTGATACTTGCAACCCGATCCGACGCCCCTTTTTCGAAAGACGCCTACCGCCGCGACGCCTGAGGTTGAATACTATCCGAACCTGCCGTATTCAATAACTGTAGCCGCCATACAGCATCCGTATCGCCTTTTACTATTTTACTGGAGTTTGACCGGAGTATTTCGTGACTTCGGGGTCAGAATTCTCCGAGGGTGTGACCCCTCGTTTAATAGTAAACCGAGGACGCTAAAGCGATTGCCAATAGTTTCAACTCGTTTCAACCAGCCGTTCCAGACTTAGGTTTATCCTACTAATACCGTTCGTCCAATTCAACTTGAACCCGCTTTTACCGACCCGTTGGGATTAGCATAATGATTAACGAAGAGAATAAAGCCGACTTGCCTGTATTACCTGTCGACGAGGCCGCGAACATCGATATGGGAGATATCCGGTTAAGCTGGATCTACAAACTAAAGAAAGAACAAATCGATGATGAGTTAGGGAAATTTGGTCTACCTACAACCGGCACCGTAGACGAGAAGAAGCGCCGCTTGGTGAAGTTCATCAAGGAGGGGTGTTCTTCGCCTAGTCCAAATGCCGTCCCCCCTAGCTTTCCGCTGCCACCGCCACCGCTAGTAATACCACCGCTAACGAGCAACCCCGCTGAAGCAGCCGCCACCCTACCACGCGTAACAACGCTCGCGGAACCCGCTCGCCGGATGACAGTCAGCGCGGTGTGCGAAACCGTCCGAAAGTGGAACTTCCACTTTAACGAAAAAACCGACGCCGTGGAATTCCTCGAAATTTTTCAAGGCAACGCCTTGGCCTGGCACCGAAATAACCGCGACTTATGGACTAGTTGGGAGGACTTTCTCGCAAATTTTAAACAATTTTATTTACCCACCAATTACAAGTCAGTTTTGGAGGACCACATCCACAACCGCCGTCAACTCCCGAACGAGAGTGGGCGCGATTACGTGGTGGCATTACAAACACTACTGCGTCGGCATGGTGGTTACTCACCCGAGCAAGTTTTATACCGATTGTATGGGAACTTACGGCCGGAATACCGTCAGTATACCCGAAAGAGTGACATAACGAGTCTACGAGATCTTGTATCTCGGATTGACGAATACGAGACCCTCTGTCTCGAACTCACCGCATCGCAACCTGCTAGCCTATCCCCTGTACCTGCTGCCACCCGGAAGAAGTACGAACATCCGTCTAAACCAACCCCTCCAGTTCACGGAGACCGCGCTTGTGAACGTCCGTTGCGGACACCGCCGTCGGTTGGCAATGAACGAACAAGTACTGGGCCGCGCCCAGAAAAACCGCGAGAGAGACGCGAGGAGTCTCGAACCCCTCAAAACCAGCCGCTTACGGGACCAAACAGCTACCGCACCCACCACTGCCTCCTTCGATCGCAACAACATTTGTTGGCGCTGCGGCAAGACCGGCCACTTTAGAAGTGAATGTCGCTCGCCACCTCGCTTGTTCTGCTCCCGCTGTGGACGACAAGGCACGATGACCCGGGATTGCCAATGTGCCACTTCGGGAAACTAAACCGGGACCGCACCGTACCGAGGCCAGTATGGTCCCGCAATTTTGCCGCCTCGTATCCAGACCTGAAACCAGATCATGATAATCGTCCGCACGTCGTAGTAAGTATTCGTAACCGTACGTTTTCCGCTCTTGTGGATACCGGCGCCGTCCGATCATACGTCGGCGACAAGGTTAACGAGTACTGTACACAACTTGGGATTACACACCAGGCCGTTACCGCCCCGTCTGCGCAGTTAGCTAATGGGAATTTGGTTGCCGTCACCCGATCCTATCAGCTGAAATTTTCCATCGGTAGCACTCACTTCTCGGAGGAGCTATTCTATCTCGAACATCTCTCGTATATAGTTCTGGGAATGGACATATTAGGCAAATATGATTTTCTCGTTGCTCCAGGCACCGCTTCCGTCTCGCTAAATGGCCGCGTGGTGTCTCGACCACTAACCACGCCCACCAGCCCCTTGGAAACCGTTTCTTTAACTCTCACTCCAAGTGAGGAGCGCCGCCTTCAAAGCTTCCTGGATACCGAATTACCCAGCTTCCAAGACATCTGTGGTACTACCGATCAGGTACAACACCACATACGTCTGTCGCAGACCGAACCAATCAAGCAGAGGTACCGTCCGCAGAATCCCAAAATGCAAGAAATAATAAATCAAGAAGTTGACGAGATGCTTACAAATGGGATCATCTAACCGTCTCACAGTCCGTGCAGCTCACCAGTGGTGATAGTAAAGAAAAAAGACGGGAAACCTCGGTTTTGCATCGACTTCCGGAAAATAAATGAAGTCACCGAAAAGGACGCCTACCCGCTACCGTACATCAACCACATTCTTGATAAATTACGCCGAGCTCGATACATCTCTAGTATCGACCTGAAACAGGGATACTGGCAGATACCCCTCTCCGGTTCCAGCAAACCAATCACTGCATTTACCGTTCCTGTCCGTGGACTATTCCAGTTTCGAGTAATGCCCTTTGGACTGCATTCCGCCCCCGCTACGTTTCAACGAATTCTCGACAGTATCATTGGCCCCGACCTAGACCCTTACGCTTTTGCGTACCTGGACGACATAATCGTCCTAGGAGAAACCTTCGAGGAACACCTGGCCAACCTGAGAGAAGTTTTTCGCCGACTTAGAGCCGCGAACCTGCAACTCAACCCTGCGAGGTGTGAATTCTGTAGGAAGTCACTGAAGTATCTAGGTCATGTCGTTACGTCTGAAGGAATCAATACCGACCCTGACAAGGTGGAATCCATTCGTCAAATTCCGACGCCACGTAACGTCCGCGACGTCCGCCGGTTTCCGGGAGTTGCATCCTGGTACCGTCGATTTGTACCAGCCTTTTCGCAAATCGTAACCCCTCTGACCAGACTGCTGAAGAAAAATCATCGATTTAAATGGACTACCGAGCAAGAAGAAGCCTTCAACCGATTAAAAGGTTTTCTGACCGAAGCCCCCGTCTTAACCTGTCCAGATTTTTCTCAACCGTTCACGCTGCAGACCGACGCATCCGACCAAGGCCTTGGGGTGGCATTAACTCAGAATATAGAGGGACACGACCGAGTGATAGCATATGCTAGTCGCACCCTCTCACCTGCCGAGAAGAACTACTCCGTGACAGAGCGAGAATGTCTGGCCATCGTCTGGGGAGTTGAGAAGATGCGTCCCTACCTAGAAGGCTACCGTTTTACAGTGCTGACCGATCACCAATCTCTTCGCTGGCTGCACTCTATCAAGAGTCCGGCAGGACGCCTGGCTCGATGGAGCATCTTCTTGCAGCAGTACGACTTCGAAATCAAGTACCGCAAAGGCACCCTGAACCGAGTGGCAGATGCCCTATCCAGACAACCACTACCAGGACCATCATCCGCCCCAGATTCCGAGGGATTGAGCGCCCTGACGGAAGCAAATGACTGTTCCTGGTATGCTCGCAAAAAGGCAGAAGTCGAGAAGAACCCTGAGGACTTTCCCGACTATTGCATCAAAGGCGACCGCTTGTTCCGCCATTTTTGGAATCCGCACGACTTATCTGAACCTGAACTGTCCGACCCCTGGAAGTTATGCGTGCCAACCCCTCTGCGGGGTACCGTGTTGGCCGAGAACCATGATGCTCCGTCCGCTGGACACATGGAAATAGCCAAAACCATAGCTCGCATGGCTTACCGGTATTACTGGCCCGGCATGTTCCGCGATATTGCCAAATATGTACGGAATTGCCTCCAGTGCCAGAGGTACAAACCAGCCCAGCAACAGATAGCCGGGAAAATGCAACCATCCGTCAACCGTCAACCGTGGGAAACTGTCAGTACTAACCTGGTGGGTCCGCTACCTAGATCCAGTAAAGGGAATAATTACCTCGTGGTGTTTCAAGATCGCTTTACTAAATGGATCCAGTGCAGACCGCTCCGAAGTGCCACCGCCTGCACAGTGAGCCAGGCCCTGTATGATGAAGTTATCACTCGTTTTGGTTGCCCCCGTACCGTCATCAGCGATAACGGCTCTCAATATGATAGCCGTCTGTTTCGCCGTACATTGCAAGAATTAGGGATCCAACACCGCTTCACCCCACCTTATACGCCGCAGGCCAACCCCGTGGAGCGAGCGAATCGAACGATCAAGACAATGATCGCTCAATATTGCGAAGAGGACCACCGAAAATGGGATCAACATATAACCGACGTCCAGCTAGCCATCAATAATTCAAAACATGAGTCTACGGGATTTTCACCCGCATTTCTCAATTTCGGAAGAGAGCTAGACTTGCCCAAGTCCCTGTACCGAGAGGAAATCCGCCAACAAGGGGAAGAGATACCAGCCGCCGGTTCTACCCCCGCCGACCCTAGTAACCGACTTAGCAAAATGCGTGAGGTTTTTGAGCTCGTCCGCATCAACCTAGCCCGCGCGTTTTCTACGCAAAGTCATTACTACAATTTACGTAGGCATGAATGGCGTTGCCACCGAGGCGATCGTGTCATGAAGCGCGAAAACCCGCTTTCCTCCGCCGCCCGAGGATATGCCGCTAAATTGGCACCGAAATTTTCCGGACCTTACACGGTAACGCGAGTCATCTCTCCCGTCGTGTACGACTTAAAGAGCGATACCGGCAAGCAAGTGCGACATATCCACATCAAAGACCTCAAACCGGCTCCCGCAGTTCCTGCGGTGCGTAACGCGTAATGACCCACCCCCTGTGCAATACCGCCACCGCCGTACCGATAACCACCGTCTAAACCCGACCTGGAAAGCATGTCACCTTTTTTTTATACTGTGCTAGAAATATGTGGATAGATGCCGACTAATATCTCAGTGGAGATGGGGGTGGGTCAAATTTCGTAACCCTACCAACCAATAATAAAATATATATTATACATATATGAATCTTAAAAAGGGGCGCCACAGTAACTTACCACTTACCCTTTTTTTTTTTTTTTTTTTTAATCACTTATTTAACGTCGGCCTATTTCCGCTACGGAGGCCAATCACCGACGCCAGGAGACGAGCAACCCCCAACCTGGAAATTTTGCCGAACCTCTTATCTTACTAAGAGTAGGGATTTTTTACTTGCCTAACATTTAATAGACAAGGGACCGACTGCTTTACATCCCCTCCGAAGGATGGTATATCCTCAATACACCTCTCGCCTACAGTTGTATTGCTTCTGCGATATAGCTGATATACAAGCCGCTAGAAGTAGGGAAGCGAGACCGCGTCTTTCCGTGGATAGTCCCCATCCATGTACTACACGCGGTAAATGTTGCTTTACTCCTAATATCGCTATGAAGTGAGTGAAGTCAGTCCTCCGCTCGCTGCCCACCACTTACCCTTACTTTAGTGAATAATAACTCCCCAAGTTACTGAAATTGAAATTACTATATAAATGCAAAAACAGTATAAAATAATAATATGCCACTTTCCAAATATTATAATATATTACACCAAAAAATATTTACAGGTTATCCTCTATTAAGGCCACACCACGTACTATGAGATACTATTACACAACCCTTATCGCTAATAATAATAATAGTTATTGCACAACAGAAATTAATCTTAAGATTTTGAGGGGCAGTTGGACCCTGGTCTTACTATATATACTATTTTAATAACAGAACAGTAATAGGCGCAACTTACGTAAGTTCGCATAAATACGTATATTATTATGTTTAGATTTAGTTTTTTATTTCTTGACCGTTGAAATTCAAATGCTTATGGTATATTTCTTGGGCATATCGGTCATATATATTAAAACAAATTTATTTTTTTCCAACGTTTCGGTTTATTAAAACCATCATCAGGGACTACAAGGTGAAATGTTTAGTGAACAAGGTATATATAAATTTTACACATAACTTATGGTAAACCAACTTACAATTTTTTTTTTTTTTTTGTTTGTTTGAAATTAAAATGTATTACACATATTGTATAAAGTAGATGTTATTCTTTGAGAGTCTTAAAAGCAACTGAAAATATTTTTGTCAGTTTCACATTTAAAATAATGCGTAAGTGAGGGTTTATTTATGTTATGGACAAGATAAGGGCTAGCAGGTATACATTATAAGTGGATGTTTTTTGTGACACGAGTAATAAATATTAGAATTAAGTATTTGGTGTTAACAATTTTTGTAAAGTAAATTGGGAAGATGTATAAACTTACTAATTATATTATACCCCATTTGTTTTATTTTAGTAAATTAAAATAGGTATTGCTTAAGTTCTCTATATCAGTTCGGCTATTTATTGAATTAGAATGTCTTTTTATTTGCAACATTTCATGTACGATTCTTCGGTGATAATTGGGCTCTTTTTCCAAGATATGAATGTTGTTAAAGTTAAAGTTATGGTTATTTTCTAAGGCATGTTGTGCTAGCGCTGTTGAGGTATTTCGATTTTTAATGCTGTATTTATGTGAGTACATTCTTTTATGCAAATATTGTTTTGACTGACCTATATATGTACTATTGCAATTGTTACAGTCAATTTTATATACAGTATTAGTTTCGTCTTCTATGGGTAGTTTAGGTTTAAGATTTGTGAAAAATGATTTTGTGGTATTATAAGGTTTATGTGCTATTATTACGTTGTGGTTTTTAAATATTTTTGCAATGTTTTCAGAAACATTTGGTATATATGGCATGGAAACATATTTATTTTGGTGATTATTCGGATTAACAGTAGTTTTATTGTAAATTTTATGTATTCTTTTTTTGATAATTGGCTCATAAAAGTTTTTAGGGTACGCGTTTTTATCTAAGGCATTTTTAATTTTTTTCAAATTTTGAGGTCTATGTTTGGGATGAGAAAGTTTAATTGCTCGGTCTGTCAGACAGTTGACGACACTTTTTTTGTAACAGTTAGGGGTGTGTGAGTTAAAGATATGCAGATGACTGTATCATTTGCCTGCCAAAAAATAAAATAGAATATACGGTCAATAGCTTTAATAAATATCATCCAAGACTTCAATTTACTAATGAAATAGAAGAAAATAATAGTATAAATTTCTTAGATGTTTCAATAAATTATGATAAAAATGGCGTCATTGAAACAAATTGGTTTACAAAAGAAATATGGTCCCAAAGATACTTAAACTTTAACTCACACACCCCTAACTGTTACAAAAAAAGTGTCGTCAACTGTCTGACAGACCGAGCAATTAAACTTTCTCATCCCAAACATAGACCTCAAAATTTGAAAAAAATTAAAAATGCCTTAGATAAAAACGCGTACCCTAAAAACTTTTATGAGCCAATTATCAAAAAAAGAATACATAAAATTTACAATAAAACTACTGTTAATCCGAATAATCACCAAAATAAATATGTTTCCATGCCATATATACCAAATGTTTCTGAAAACATTGCAAAAATATTTAAAAACCACAACGTAATAATAGCACATAAACCTTATAATACCACAAAATCATTTTTCACAAATCTTAAACCTAAACTACCCATAGAAGACGAAACTAATACTGTATATAAAATTGACTGTAACAATTGCAATAGTACATATATAGGTCAGTCAAAACAATATTTGCATAAAAGAATGTACTCACATAAATACAGCATTAAAAATCGAAATACCTCAACAGCGCTAGCACAACATGCCTTAGAAAATAACCATAACTTTAACTTTAACAACATTCATATCTTGGAAAAAGAGCCCAATTATCACCGAAGAATCGTACATGAAATGTTGCAAATAAAAAGACATTCTAATTCAATAAATAGCCGAACTGATATAGAGAACTTAAGCAATACCTATTTTAATTTACTAAAATAAAACAAATGGGGTATAATATAATTAGTAAGTTTATACATCTTCCCAATTTACTTTACAAAAATTGTTAACACCAAATACTTAATTCTAATATTTATTACTCGTGTCACAAAAAACATCCACTTATAATGTATACCTGCTAGCCCTTATCTTGTCCATAACATAAATAAACCCTCACTTACGCATTATTTTAAATGTGAAACTGACAAAAATATTTTCAGTTGCTTTTAAGACTCTCAAAGAATAACATCTACTTTATACAATATGTGTAATACATTTTAATTTCAAACAAACAAAAAAAAAAAAAAAATTGTAAGTTGGTTTACCATAAGTTATGTGTAAAATTTATATATACCTTGTTCACTAAACATTTCACCTTGTAGTCCCTGATGATGGTTTTAATAAACCGAAACGTTGGAAAAAAATAAATTTGTTTTAATATATATGACCGATATGCCCAAGAAATATACCATAAGCATTATGTTTAGACGCTATTATTCTTTCGCTAGCCGAAATTAATTTCCGCTGTACGCTGTGTAGCAAATATAAATGAATGTAAATGATTTATTTTCTAAACTAAACACAAGGCTTAAGGCCACCTTATAAACTAATCCAAAGCAATTAACTTAATTAACTAATTTAATGAAAATTATGATTAGAACAATACAATTCAAAATAAAACTTGCGTGCCGATGCGATGGTAGAATTTTGGAAAGACGCATCCAGCGTTCCTATCGGAAATCACCGGCGGTTCCAGGAACTTGACGGACTGCAACCTGGGATATATCCAGAAACGTATGCCAAGATTGCCAAGACTGCCAAGATTGCCAAGATTGCCAAGACGTACACAAAGACGTATGCCACGACGTGTCCCAAGAAGACGTATACCAAGATGTATCCTATGGTTTGTACCAGGAGGTATACCAGGACCCTAATGAAGTTAAATTACGGGTAAACTATTGCATATAACATGGATATGCACATACCCTCTGACGAAGGGCACTTCAACACGTGGTTGCTAACAAAGTTTAAGTCACGACGGTATACTTATATCCCTTTAAAAGGTAGATTTCATACACAAATGATATCTATATAACTGGATGTCCAAAGAATGTATAGGTAATTGATAACACAATTATTAAAACTTTGGTAACCCGTTCACCGTCTCGTTACTTACACACCTCTGAGAATTATCCTCTTATCAAAAATATCTCTGCGCACGCCAGTCTTCATAGATTGAATTGAATCCTGCGATTGATCGTTTCAACACGCGTTCCATTAAAAAGAAGTGATTTACTTGGAACACCTATACCTACTCTACAATTCAATTACCGAGACGCACCCTAAAAACCGTACCTTTACAATTCTTCCCCCACTTTAAAGATTTTTACCAAAAATCTTACGAGTGATCTGATACTTCCAGAAAAATACACATTAGTCATCAGGCGGATGAGCTTTTAAATATTTCGCATGACATACTCCACAACATTTATTTTTATCATCCTTTAACTCGTATGTCCAAGGAGACAATCGTTTAGCTATCGTATATGGACCCACAAATCGAGGAGCTAATTTTGCCGAAAAATACCGAGTTGCATCGGACAGTACATAATTACGTCGCCACACTAATTCATTTGGAAGAAATTGGTCATCTCTGCGACGTAAATTGTAAAATTTCCTAGTTTGATCATAAGCTTTGGACAACCGAGTCTGGATATCTCTATAAATACGAGAAAAAGCATTATCCCTTTCACCATTGATACCCGTTCGATCGAATTGAATCGCAACCTCTTTATCGACATGATCCGTGGGCGAGGATAATTCACGACCAAAATTGATAAAATTAGGAGTTAAACCTGTTACTTCGTGTTTAGACGAACGAATCGCACAACCAATTTTTGCCAAATTATCTTCCCAAGTCCTATGATTGTCGGCTACAAAAGAACGTAGCATGGTTTTCAATACCCTGTTAATTCTTTCACAAGGGTTAGCCTGTGGATGATATAATGCCGTATACTTAATAGATACTTTATAGGTTTTCATAAGGGCCACAAATTCCTTCGAGCGAAATTGTACTCCATTATCAACTATGATGGCTCTAGGAGATCCAAACATCAGAAATACCTGTTCTTCTATTAAACGAACTATTTGAGGAGCTTTTGCATTACGTAACGGAAATAGAAAAGACCTAAAGAGGAAACTTACTAAAACAATCTGCTACTACCAAAATATATTGATAACCTGATTTCGATTTAGGTAGAGGGCCTACCAAATCAGCACAAATTAGTTCAAAGGGGCGAGAAATGGACGTTTGGGAGCTCAACATGAGACCAGGGGGGCGTTTTTGTTCGGGTTTTATAGACTGACACATTTTGCAACGGCGAATCAAACGAGCTACATCATAACGCATTTTAGGCCAATAAAATTTTGTTGCCAATTTATTAAAAGTTTTAAAGACACCTGTATGACAGGACGAAGAATGAAAATCATGTACAAGTTTTTCCCGGTTATTACGAGAAACAACCTCACGTCAAGAATCAGACTCAGTTGCTAACTCCGGATACCTAGGTTTAACATGTTTATATAGCTTATTATTAGATATTCGCCAAGCTGGGAACTTACCCGGATTTTTGGATATCTTCTCCAAAAGGTTGGTATACCATTTGTCGGGAGTATCAAGAGAAGGCTGGGTAGCGACATTATCGTCGTTAGCCAAAGTGGATACTGTCACTAAATCAAGAACGGGAAGAAAGAGTGTCCGGGACTATGTGGTCCTTACCTTTCCGGTGTATTATGTCATAATCATATTGTTGGAGCCGAATAGTCCAACGCGCCAATCTGCCAGTAGGAGATTGAAGTCGATTTAACCAGACCAGACTGTAATGATCTGTCACAACAGTGAATTTGGCCCCTTCGATATATGGCCGTAATTTTTCTATGGCCCATAAAACGGCTAAGCATTCGCGCTCGGTGGTTGAGTAGTTACGCTCATTTCTGTTGAGCGAACGAGAAAGATAACAGACGACCTTTTCGCCTTCCTGATGTTGTTGAGTTAATATTGCGCCAATTCCGAATCCAGACGCATCCGTTTGAATCGTAAACGGAAGTGAGAAATCGGTACACGATAACACAGGAGCAGATATTAGGTGCTCCTTCAAGGACTTAAACAAATCTTCACAGGTTTGATCCCAAATAAAGGGTTTATTTTTACGCAACAAATTTGACAAGGGAGCGATTAACGTGGAAAAATCTGGCACGAATCGGCGATACCAAGAAGCTATACCTATGATACGTCTTACTTCAGAGACACAAGTAGGAGCGGGAATATTTATAATGGCTTGAATCTTTTCAGGATTAACATGGAGTCCAGGTTGCTTAAAATTTTCCATCCATTACCACCAATAATTGTGTTTGTCGCACCTGAATCTAATAATCCTAACATCTTAATACCTAAGATGGACACCTCTAAATAAGGACGTTCATCTCCTTCGGCGTGTGTTAATATAAAATCTAAAATAGCAATTTGTCCTGAAGACAGACTTGGGGAAATCTTTGGGGGGACCGTTTTAAATAGAGAGGAGGTCGCTACACGGTCATTTAACGTCTCCGATTCCCGTTTCCCGAGTTCGCGTTGCATTTAGGACATGTTCTTACGGTAAAACCGGGATTACCACATTTAAAGCAATATTTCTTTTTAGATCCTTGAGTACAATTACTAGCCTTATGCCCTGGTAATTTACAATTCCAACATTCAATAACATCTACATTTACGGAGGTTGATGGTTGATTACCATCCCAATTCGTATATAGATAGGCTAAATCAGGTTCCATCAAAGTATTTCTATTTCTAGGTGGGGGCACGAATGATTCGATGGATTCTTTGCGAGCTTCTAACTTCCGACCTAACTTAAGTAAATGATCGATAGAGTCTATGTCTACCAAGCCCAATTGACTTTGATAAAACGGTGCGAGGTTAGGTAAAATTATATTTGGTCGCGCCGGTTCGTTAACTGGTACCGTCAAACGATTGAACATATTAGTCATCATCGCAATATAAATACCTATAGTTTCGTTAGGACCTTGAGTACGTTGTCGAATTTCTCTTAATAATTTTTCATTAAAGTGTGGCGTCTGAAATTGTAATCGTAATTCATCTACAAGCTCTGACCAGGACGAAATTTTGTTTTTAACAGCCCGATACCAAATTAAAGCTTTCCCTGAAAACAAATCAATAGCGGAATTATATAATTGCTCCTTAGTTACATTCCGGGAAATACATAGTTCTTCGACATTTTCTAAGAAGGCACTTAAGGACATTCGTGCATTATCCCCGGTAAACTTAATTAAACTCCATTTGGAAACTGGAATTGATTTCAATTGAGAATTAGAACTGTTTGGAATATGCAAAAAATTATTTAAAGGTTCCCCCTCATCCGAGGAGCTGGTAGTTTCCTCATCACTTAACATGCTCGTGGAGGACATCATGGTATTGATATCTAAGGATACTGCCGCATTTTGAGACATTCTTTTAAATTTTCTAGATTTGGATTTTAATGTTGATTGAAGATTTAGTATCTCCACCAAAAAATTAGACCGCTGGGCACACTCTATATCTTTCGTAGATTTCGACCGTTTAGCTCTCTGGAAAATATGAACAAGTTTGGTTGAAATTTTTAGGAAGGCTGGACTCGAGTCAACATCTGAAAAATTTTTAATCAAATCCGTAATTTCAGAAATTTTTGCCTGTATATATTCCGCGTCTTGTTCGTACGTGAAAGGGTATTTGGGATATTTAATAGCAGATTCCGCCTTTTCCAATTTTACCAGAGACCGCAAACATTTGCGCATCTCCTCTACGGTGGTCTTATCTGTGATACCCCTAAAGGCAAGCTCATAACCTAATTCATCTTTCTCAAGCCTGTTAAGTTCAAATTTTAAATCCATCTTGACTATCAAAAGCAATAATATAGCAAGGGTACAGTAATATCCCTATTTAAAAATACCACATATAACCCCTAAAATTTTGCACTATTTAATAATAATAATAATAATAATATGTTTATTTGAATTAATGGAAACTTGACAGAACAATAATATTTAAAATATAAACATTTATACTCAATAAGTAATATAATACTTGTTTTGAGAAACAATATAACTATCAACAATATAACTAACCTATAACTAATATAACCAATATAAAAGTAAGTATTTTATTAACTAGTGCATATATACTTAGAACTATAACATATATTATGTTATCTATTATCTATTTCATATTCTATATACATTTATTCAAAGCATGATAAATAGAGCAATATATTTTGAGAAGTAAAGGAGGACAAACCACCCAATATAATATTGGTGTATTTACGTAATGATATATTAAATGAGTTTCTGTAAGATTTTATGTTTCGATCTTAACCCACAGTTTTGTGTGTTATTAATCAATATATAGATTGTATTTCTAGCCGGGGTTTGGACAGTATGAATAGCTTAAGTTTTTTTTTGAATAATGGTCCTTTAATTACTGTTTGTAAGCTATTGGGTATAGTATTGTATAATTTTAGAGCGAGATATGTATAAGATCTCTGTCCAATTGACTTTGTCATTTGAGGTACTAATTCATCGTAGCGGAATCTCGTTTTATAATTATGTAGAGGTGATGTGGTTTTGTTTTTATGTGTGTGATATTTTATATTGACATTCAAATAAAACAGTTGTCTTAAGTCAAGTAACTTAGCTTCTATAAACAAAAGGTCTGTTGGATATTGTATGTCTTTGTGTAGCATTAATTTTAAAAATCTCTTCTGCAAGTTTTCTAGAGGCTCCAGGTGAGTTTTTAAAGCTCCACCCCATGCTACAAGACCATACCTCAGATGGCTTTCAAATAAAGCATAATATAGTATTTTGAGCTGTGGTATTTCAAGGATATTTTTTAAGTATTTAAATTTATAAAGTACATATTGAAGTTTTTTGACGACATAGTTTATGTGTGAATTCCATTTTAAATGTGTATCGACAATAATTCCTAGATATTTAATTTCTGTTTTAGGGAGAATGGTGTATTGTTTATTATGATGTTCAATATCAATTTGTTTGAAAGGTGGTAATTTTACTTTAGTGCAGGAAAATGGTACGTAAAATGTTTTCTCTAAATTGATTGTTAAGAGTTTATGGTCAAACCAGTCTTTTAGGTTGGTAAAGTCGGTTACGAAGTTCTGTTTTACTTCATCCCATGTGTCTGCTTTATAAAATATGGCTGTATCATCCGCGAAACCATATATATCTCCCTTGCTCTTTAACGAGAATAAACCATTAACGTAAATATTAAATAAGACAGGGCCTAAAACAGTGCCTTGTGGTATACCATACTCCAAAGAATTGTACTCGCTCATCTCACCGTCCACTCTTACTCTCTGGTATCTACTGGTTAAATAGCTCTTGAACAAGTTTAAACAAATACCTCTGATACCATTATCCTTCAGGGTTTTTAAGAACAGACTATGACTGATCGTGTCAAATGCCTTGGAGAGGTCAATAAATAAACATAGGCAAGGTTTACTTTTGTCTAAGGCTGAATAAATCTCAGACGTAAGAGCTAACACAGCGTCCTCAGCTGACACATGTGACTTGAAGCCAAACTGTCGATTTGAAAGTATATGATATTTTTCAATATATGATGTTAATCTATTTTTAATTATCTTCTCAAAAATTTTACTAAGGTGCGATATTAAAGTTATAGGTCTATAATTATTTATGTTACTCTTTACGCCTTTTTTATGAACTGGTATTACCGTGCACTCTTTAAAAGCTGAAGGCCAAACACCAGTTTCTAAACATTTATTTATGATATGTTTTAAAGGATTTATTATATAGTCTGAAACTGACTTTAGTACTTCAGCCTTAATATTATCAGGTCCAGTGGATTTATTGTTTTTCAAATCACGCATTACACATTTAATTTCTGTCCCATCTGCAGGGCTTAAAACTATGGAATTCGGTATTACGCTTTGGGTTAATTTATAATTTGGGTTTTTTGTTATTTTGTTTGCCAAGTTTTTGCCCATATTACTAAATACTTCATTAAATTCATTTGCAATAGCGATTTTGTTAAACAATAATTCACCAGATTTATTTTCAATAGCGTCAATATCGCATTTTTTTGTTTGAGGGTTACCGATGTCTTGAACCACCTTCCATAAGTTTCTTGCATTGTTTGTATTTTCATATATTCGGTTTTTTATATAGTCTATTTTAGTTTTTTTAATAATAGAAGTTAATTTGTTTCTATAATTTTTATAGCGTTCTTTGAGCTGCATATTATTAGGGTTTTTTGAAGTTCTTTAAACATAGAGTTTTTTGTGTTTATGGATTTTAAAATCGCGGTTGTTATCCATGGAGAGATTTTTGTGTTTTTTCTTTTGATTTTTTTTGTTATTGTGCATCTGTTTATGCCGTCTGAGATAATATCAATAAATTTATTTGTTGCAGAATCCACATTTATTTCATTGTATACCGAGTTCCAGCAAATGTTTGAGAATACTGTGTGCAATTTGTGATAATCTATTGATTTCATAGTTTTATTATTGTTACTATTTATTTCTTTAGGATGTTTTAGCATAATTTGTACTAGTACTATAAAGTGATCTGTTATATCAGTTTGTATAATAATCGGCATAATTGTATCATTTATATTTTGTTTAACTTTAATAAATATGTGGTCTATACATGATTTTTCTTCTCCCTGTATTCTTGTGTATTCATTAATGACTGATTTATAGCCATACTCACTTAAAATAGTTATATACTCTATGCTTGTGTTAATGTTTGTGAGTATGTCAATATTTATATCTCCTACAAAAATGTAATAATCTTCGGTATTTTTGTCATACGTTTGTAGATAATTTTGTAGATCAACATTGAACTGATTTTTGTCAGTAGCAGGAGATCGGTATACAGCAGTAAGTATTATATTATTTTTATCTGTTAATTTTATTTTTACTCTAATGACATTGATATTACCTATGGTCAAAATGTCGTAACTATATTTTAATCCTGACTTTAGATAGACTACAACCCCGTCGTTTTGGTTTATGTTACCATTGTTATAAATCATGTTATAGCCATTTAAGTTGTATAAGGATTTATCCGGTATTATCCACGTTTCTGTTAGTACAATGCAGTCAAAATCAGAGTTCAATGCTGTTAAATATATTGCGAAATTATCTAAATTCTTATTTATACTCCGTATATTATTTTGAATGATTTTAAAATTTTTGTTGGATTCGTTAATTTTCAAAACTTCTTTACATTCTTGAAAATTTGCTAACGTATATGTTTTAAATTCATCTAGCTTAAAGTCTCTTATATATTGATCCATTTTGCTCTATACTTATATATATTTACTATTTGCAGTGATAATAATAAACTATCTATATTAACATAATAACTAATTTCTAATTTTAACGCTTTTATCGGATTACTTGCATTTAACTAGATTTAACTACATACTTACAAACTATCTATGGCTAAAACGTCGTATAGACCTATTTTATCAACCGATTTCTTGTAGCATACGTTTTATTTAGAGCTGCTTTTTTTAATGCACCTGTTCTTGGAGTTCCTAATTTCTCCAGTTGATTGTCTTTGCTTGGTGCTGCTTTTGAGGCTATTTGTTGTTCAGTTGTACATAAGTTTGTTAGATGCGTGGGTGTTTGAGGAGCACTGCTCGATTTGTTTGTTGTCCTCTCAGTTGTTTGTTTTCATCTCTCTGCATTGGTGTTAGGTCATGATTTATATATATTTTTGTTCCTTTCAGTTTATGACGATTTTGTAGAATTTTTTTTTTCTTTATGAACGTGATCAATTCTAATTTAATAGGGCAGTCTTCAGAATTTCCAAGAGTATAGAAATCATTCACGTCAGAACTCTCTAGATTTATATCCAATAGATTTTTTAACTTTTGTTGTAAAAAGTCGATAGTGATTTCTTTCGCCTGGTGTTTAATACCAAAGATGACGATATTATTCTTTCGGGTGTCCCTTTTCAATATTTCTATTTCCTCTTTTAGTTCTGAGTTTTCTTGTTCCAGCTGCTCTATTCTTTTTCTGCCTTCTTCAATTTTAAATTGTAGTCTTGTCTCACTTGCTTCAATACTGCTTTTTATTTCATTTCTGTTCTTGATAATTTCATCATATATCTGCTTAATGGTAATCTCTGTCATTTTATGATAGTAAAATTATAGTGTGCAAACACTTTTAGAATATTAATTTGTCTATTAGAGATCAATCGATAATGTTTTTTTCCAGGCATTTGCCACCCTAATTCTGTTCTACAACTAACCTTACTTTTAATTACTCTAAATATATATGCAATCTACGAATCCGAATCTGAATAGACAAGAGAAAACTGTTTTAACCGTCTAATTCTAGGTTGAAATGAATCCGATACACAAAAACTTCAAATTAACTAGGTCTGGCTATTAACTACCAAATTGGTCAGGTCCTTAAAAGCAAAGCTGGGGACAAAATTAGGCTTCAAACCCTTCTAAAATAAAACCGCAATTAAATTGTGAAATACCTATGAATTTTCGAAACGACGTTTGACAGTGGTCGGCGTCGAGACGCAAAAATGTTTACAACTGAAAAATTCAATTAAGATATGGCTAATATTAACAAAAATATCAAAAGGACGCTAGGCGTCGGTAGGCGTCGGGTCGCAAAAATGTTCAACAACGAAAATTACAATCAAAATATGTAGAAAATCAACAACGACGCTTGGCGTCGGTCGGCGTCGAGACGCAAGTATGTTTAAAAACAAAAGATATGATCAAAATAGGCCAAATGACCAAATCTTCGAGTACGACGCTTGGCGTCGGTCGGCGTCGAGACGCAAAAATGTTTAAAACAAAAGATATAATCAAAATATGCCAAATGACGAAATCTTCGAAAACGACGCTTGGCGTCGGTCGGCGTCGAGACGCAAGTATGTTTAAAAACAAAAGTTATAATAAAAAAATACAATCAATATAAAATGGCAATTAATAAAAATATCACACGACGTTTGGCGTCAGTCGCCGTCGGAAAGCAAGAATGATCTGAAAATGAAGTAATTAAGTACGTATGACTAGGTATTAAAAAAAATTCCACTACTACTCGTACGTCAGATATTCTCCAACTACGCTAGAGAAAACAAAATTATAGTACACATCATTGTCATAATAATATCTCATAATAATAATATACTACTCTACTAATATTCAATAATATGTTCGTATCGTGACAGAATTTAAAGTGAGCGAAGTGGCTATCCTGGAAACTATACTTTTTGCTTGGTTACTGATGGCTTATCTTGCTAGGTAAAAAAATTAAAAAAAAACAATAAAGAGGCCCCACGTTGGGCGCCAACTTTGTCACCTTTTTTTTATACTGTGCTAGAAATATGTGGGTAGATGCCGACTAATATCTCAGTGGAGATGGGGGTGGGTCAAATTTCGTAACCCTACCAACCAATAATAAAATATATATTATACATATATGAATCTTAAAAAGGGGCGCCACAGTAACTTACCACTTACCCTTACTTTAGTGAATAATAACTCCCCAAGTTACTGAAATTGAAATTACTATATAAATGCAAAAACAGTATAAAATAATAATATGCCACTTTCCAAATATTATAATATATTACACCAAAAAATATTTACAGGTTATCCTCTATTAAGGCCACACCACGTACTATGAGATACTATTACACAACCCTTATCGCTAATAATAATAATAGTTATTGCACAACAGAAATTAATCTTAAGATTTTGAGGGGCAGTTGGACCCTGGTCTTACTATATACTATTTTAATAACAGAACAGTAATAGGCGCAACTTACGTAAGTTCGCATAAATACGTATATTATGTTTAGACGCTATTATTCTTTCGCTAGCCGAAATTAATTTCCGCTGTACGCTGTGTAGCAAATATAAATGAATGTAAATGATTTATTTTCTAAACTAAACACAAGGCTTAAGGCCACCTTATAAACTAATCCAAAGCAATTAACTTAATTAACTAATTTAATGAAAATTATGATTAGAACAATACAATTCAAAATAAAACTTGCGTGCCGATGCGATGGTAGAATTTTGGAAAGACGCATCCAGGGTTCCTATCGGAAATTACCGGCGGTTCCAGGAACTTGACGGACTGCAACCTGGGATATATCCAGAAACGTATGCCAAGATTGCCAAGACTGCCAAGATTGCCAAGACTGCCAAGATTGCCAAGATCGCCAAGACGTACACAAAGGCGTATGCCACGACGTGTCCCAAGAAGACGTATACCAAGATGTATCCTATGGTTTGTACCAGGAGGTATACCAGGACCCTAATGAAGTTAAATTACGGGTAAACTATTGCATATAACATGGATATGTACATACCTTCTGACGAAGGGCACTTCAACACGTGGTTGCTAACAAAGTTTAAGTCACGACGGTATACTTATATCCCTTTAAAAGGTAGATTTCATACACAAATGATATCTATATAACTGGATGTCCAAAGAATGTATAGGTAATTGATAACACAATTATTAAAACTTTTGTAACCCGTTCACCGTCTCGTTACTTACACACCTCTGAGAATTATTCTCTTATCAAAAATATCTCTGCGCACGCCAGTCTTCATAGATTGAATTGAATCCTGCGATTGATCGTTTCAACACGCGTTCCGTTAAAAAGGAGTGATTTACTTGGAACACCTATACCTACTCTACAATTCAATTACCGAGACGCACCCTAAAAACCGTACCTTTACAATTCTTCCCCCACTTTAAAGATTTTTACCAGAAATCTTACGAGTGATCTGATACTTCCAGAAAAATACACATTAGTCATCAGGCGGATGAGCTTTTAAATATTTCGCATGACATACTCCACAACATTTATTTTTATCATCCTTTAACTCGTATGTCCAAGGAGACAATCGTTTAGCTATCGTATATGGACCCACAAATCGAGGAGCTAATTTTGCCGAAAAATACCGAGTTGCATCGGACAGTACATAATTACGTCGCCACACTAATTCATTTGGAAGAAATTGGTCATCTCTGCGACGTAAATTGTAAAATTTCCTAGTTTGATCATAAGCTTTGGACAACCGAGTCTGGATATCTCTATAAATACGAGAAAAAGCATTATCCCTTTCACCATTGATACCCGTTCGATCGAATTGAATCGCAACCTCTTTATCGACATGATCCGTGGGCGAGGATAATTCACGACCAAAATTGATAAAATTAGGAGTTAAACCTGTTACTTCGTGTTTAGACGAACGAATCGCACAACCAATTTTTGCCAAATTATCTTCCCAAGTCCTATGATTGTCGGCTACAAAAGAACGTAGCATGGTTTTCAATACCCTGTTAATTCTTTCACAAGGGTTAGCCTGTGGATGATATAATGCCGTATACTTAATAGATACTTTATAGGTTTTCATAAGGGCCACAAATTCCTTCGAGCGAAATTGTACTCCATTATCAACTATGATGGCTCTAGGAGATCCAAACATCAGAAATACCTGTTCTTCTATTAAACGAACTATTTGAGGAGCTTTTGCATTACGTAACGGAAATAGAAAAGACCTAAAGAGGAAACTTACTAAAACAATCTGCTACTACCAAAATATATTGATAACCTGATTTCGATTTAGGTAGAGGGCCTACCAAATCAGCACAAATTAGTTCAAAGGGGCGAGAAATGGACGTTTGGGAGCTCAACATGAGACCAGGGGGGCGTTTTTGTTCGGGTTTTATAGACTGACACATTTTGCAACGGCGAATCAAACGAGCTACATCATAACGCATTTTAGGCCAATAAAATTTTGTTGCCAATTTATTAAAAGTTTTAAAGACACCTGTATGACAGGACGAAGAATGAAAATCATGTACAAGTTTTTCCCGGTTATTACGAGAAACAACCTCACGTCAAGAATCAGACTCAGTTGCTAACTCCGGATACCTAGGTTTAACATGTTTATATAGCTTATTATTAGATATTCGCCAAGCTGGGAACTTACCCGGATTTTTGGATATCTTCTCCAAAAGGTTGGTATACCATTTGTCGGGAGTATCAAGAGAAGGCTGGGTAGCGACATTATCGTCGTTAGCCAAAGTGGATACTGTCACTAAATCAAGAACGGGAAGAAAGAGTGTCCGGGACTATGTGGTCCTTACCTTTCCGGTGTATTATGTCATAATCATATTGTTGGAGCCGAATAGTCCAACGCGCCAATCTGCCAGTAGGAGATTGAAGTCGATTTAACCAGACCAGACTGTAATGATCTGTCACAACAGTGAATTTGGCCCCTTCGATATATGGCCGTAATTTTTCTATGGCCCATAAAACGGCTAAGCATTCGCGCTCGGTGGTTGAGTAGTTACGCTCATTTCTGTTGAGCGAACGAGAAAGATAACAGACGACCTTTTCGCCTTCCTGATGTTGTTGAGTTAATATTGCGCCAATTCCGAATCCAGACGCATCCGTTTGAATCGTAAACGGAAGTGAGAAATCGGTACACGATAACACAGGAGCAGATATTAGGTGCTCCTTCAAGGACTTAAACAAATCTTCACAGGTTTGATCCCAAATAAAGGGTTTATTTTTACGCAACAAATTTGACAAGGGAGCGATTAACGTGGAAAAATCTGGCACGAATCGGCGATACCAAGAAGCTATACCTATGATACGTCTTACTTCAGAGACACAAGTAGGAGCGGGAATATTTATAATGGCTTGAATCTTTTCAGGATTAACATGGAGTCCAGGTTGCTTAAAATTTTCCATCCATTACCACCAATAATTGTGTTTGTCGCACCTGAATCTAATAATCCTAACATCTTAATACCTAAGATGGACACCTCTAAATAAGGACGTTCATCTCCTTCGGCGTGTGTTAATATAAAATCTAAAATAGCAATTTGTCCTGAAGACAGACTTGGGGAAATCTTTGGGGGGACCGTTTTAAATAGAGAGGAGGTCGCTACACGGTCATTTAACGTCTCCGATTCCCGTTTCCCGAGTTCGCGTTGCATTTAGGACATGTTCTTACGGTAAAACCGGGATTACCACATTTAAAGCAATATTTCTTTTTAGATCCTTGAGTACAATTACTAGCCTTATGCCCTGGTAATTTACAATTCCAACATTCAATAACATCTACATTTACGGAGGTTGATGGTTGATTACCATCCCAATTCGTATATAGATAGGCTAAATCAGGTTCCATCAAAGTATTTCTATTTCTAGGTGGGGGCACGAATGATTCGATGGATTCTTTGCGAGCTTCTAACTTCCGACCTAACTTAAGTAAATGATCGATAGAGTCTATGTCTACCAAGCCCAATTGACTTTGATAAAACGGTGCGAGGTTAGGTAAAATTATATTTAGTCGCGCCGGTTCGTTAACTGGTACCGTCAAACGATTGAACATATTAGTCATCATCGCAATATAAATACCTATAGTTTCGTTAGGACCTTGAGTACGTTGTCGAATTTCTCTTAATAATTTTTCATTAAAGTGTGGCGTCTGAAATTGTAATCGTAATTCATCTACAAGCTCTGACCAGGACGAAATTTTGTTTTTAACAGCCCGATACCAAATTAAAGCTTTCCCTGAAAACAAATCAATAGCGGAATTATATAATTGCTCCTTAGTTACATTCCGGGAAATACATAGTTCTTCGACATTTTCTAAGAAGGCACTTAAGGACATTCGTGCATTATCCCCGGTAAACTTAATTAAACTCCATTTGGAAACTGGAATTGATTTCAATTGAGAATTAGAACTGTTTGGAATATGCAAAAAATTATTTAAAGGTTCCCCCTCATCCGAGGAGCTGGTAGTTTCCTCATCACTTAACATGCTCGTGGAGGACATCATGGTATTGATATCTAAGGATACTGCCGCATTTTGAGACATTCTTTTAAATTTTCTAGATTTGGATTTTAATGTTGATTGAAGATTTAGTATCTCCACCAAAAAATTAGACCGCTGGGCACACTCTATATCTTTCGTAGATTTCGACCGTTTAGCTCTCTGGAAAATATGAACAAGTTTGGTTGAAATTTTTAGGAAGGCTGGACTCGAGTCAACATCTGAAAAATTTTTAATCAAATCCGTAATTTCAGAAATTTTTGCCTGTATATATTCCGCGTCTTGTTCGTACGTGAAAGGGTATTTGGGATATTTAATAGCAGATTCCGCCTTTTCCAATTTTACCAGAGACCGCAAACATTTGCGCATCTCCTCTACGGTGGTCTTATCTGTGATACCCCTAAAGGCAAGCTCATAACCTAATTCATCTTTCTCAAGCCTGTTAAGTTCAAATTTTAAATCCATCTTGACTATCAAAAGCAATAATATAGCAAGGGTACAGTAATATCCCTATTTAAAAATACCACATATAACCCCTAAAATTTTGCACTATTTAATAATAATAATAATAATAATATGTTTATTTGAATTAATGGAAACTTGACAGAACAATAATATTTAAAATATAAACATTTATACTCAATAAGTAATATAATACTTGTTTTGAGAAACAATATAACTATCAACAATATAACTAACCTATAACTAATATAACCAATATAAAAGTAAGTATTTTATTAACTAGTGCATATATACTTAGAACTATAACATATATTATGTTATCTATTATCTATTTCATATTCTATATACATTTATTCAAAGCATGATAAATAGAGCAATATATTTTGAGAAGTAAAGGAGGACAAACCACCCAATATAATATTGGTGTATTTACGTAATGATATATTAAATGAGTTTCTGTAAGATTTTATGTTTCGATCTTAACCCACAGTTTTGTGTGTTATTAATCAATATATAGATTGTATTTCTAGCCGGGGTTTGGACAGTATGAATAGCTTAAGTTTTTTTTTGAATAATGGTCCTTTAATTACTGTTTGTAAGCTATTGGGTATAGTATTGTATAATTTTAGAGCGAGATATGTATAAGATCTCTGTCCAATTGACTTTGTCATTTGAGGTACTAATTCATCGTAGCGGAATCTCGTTTTATAATTATGTAGAGGTGATGTGGTTTTGTTTTTATGTGTGTGATATTTTATATTGACATTCAAATAAAACAGTTGTCTTAAGTCAAGTAACTTAGCTTCTATAAACAAAAGGTCTGTTGGATATTGTATGTCTTTGTGTAGCATTAATTTTAAAAATCTCTTCTGCAAGTTTTCTAGA
This sequence comes from Rhagium mordax, assembly GCA_963680705.1. Taxonomy (NCBI): domain Eukaryota; kingdom Metazoa; phylum Arthropoda; class Insecta; order Coleoptera; family Cerambycidae; genus Rhagium; species Rhagium mordax. The sequence continues at coordinate 45,528,299 of OY796660.1, read as the reverse complement.
GGCTCCAGGTGAGTTTTTAAAGCTCCACCCCATGCTACAAGACCATACCTCAGATGGCTTTCAACTAAAGCATAATATAGTATTTTGAGCTGTGGTATTTCAAGGATATTTTTTAAGTATTTAAATTTATAAAGTACATATTGAAGTTTTTTGACGACATAGTTTATGTGTGAATTCCATTTTAAATGTGTATCGACAATAATTCCTAGATATTTAATTTCTGTTTTAGGGAGAATGGTGTATTGTTTATTATGATGTTCAATATCAATTTGTTTGAAAGGTGGTAATTTTACTTTAGTGCAGGAAAATGGTACGTAAAATGTTTTCTCTAAATTGATTGTTAAGAGTTTATGGTCAAACCAGTCTTTTAGGTTGGTAAAGTCGGTTACGAAGTTCTGTTTTACTTCATCCCATGTGTCTGCTTTATAAAATATGGCTGTATCATCCGCGAAACCATATATATCTCCCTTGCTCTTTAACGAGAATAAACCATTAACGTAAATATTAAATAAGACAGGGCCTAAAACAGTGCCTTGTGGTATACCATACTCCAAAGAATTGTACTCGCTCATCTCACCGTCCACTCTTACTCTCTGGTATCTACTGGTTAAATAGCTCTTGAACAAGTTTAAACAAATACCTCTGATACCATTATCCTTCAGGGTTTTTAAGAACAGACTATGACTGATCGTGTCAAATGCCTTGGAGAGGTCAATAAATAAACATAGGCAAGGTTTACTTTTGTCTAAGGCTGAATAAATCTCAGACGTAAGAGCTAACACAGCGTCCTCAGCTGACACATGTGACTTGAAGCCAAACTGTCGATTTGAAAGTATATGATATTTTTCAATATATGATGTTAATCTATTTTTAATTATCTTCTCAAAAATTTTACTAAGGTGCGATATTAAAGTTATAGGTCTATAATTATTTATGTTACTCTTTACGCCTTTTTTATGAACTGGTATTACCGTGCACTCTTTAAAAGCTGAAGGCCAAACACCAGTTTCTAAACATTTATTTATGATATGTTTTAAAGGATTTATTATATAGTCTGAAACTGACTTTAGTACTTCAGCCTTAATATTATCAGGTCCAGTGGATTTATTGTTTTTCAAATCACGTATTACACATTTAATTTCTGTCCCATCTGCAGGGCTTAAAACTATGGAATTCGGTATTACGCTTTGGGTTAATTTATAATTTGGGTTTTTTGTTATTTTGTTTGCCAAGTTTTTGCCCATATTACTAAATACTTCATTAAATTCATTTGCAATAGCGATTTTGTTAAACAATAATTTACCAGATTTATTTTCAATAGCGTCAATATCGCATTTTTTTGTTTGAGGGTTACCGATGTCTTGAACCACCTTCCATAAGTTTCTTGCATTGTTTGTATTTTCATATATTCGGTTTTTTATATAGTCTATTTTAGTTTTTTTAATAATAGAAGTTAATTTGTTTCTATAATTTTTATAGCGTTCTTTGAGCTGCATATTATTAGGGTTTTTTGAAGTTCTTTAAACATAGAGTTTTTTGTGTTTATGGATTTTAAAATCGCGGTTGTTATCCATGGAGAGATTTTTGTGTTTTTTCTTTTGATTTTTTTTGTTATTGTGCATCTGTTTATGCCGTCTGAGATAATATCAATAAATTTATTTGTTGCAGAATCCACATTTATTTCATTGTATACCGAGTTCCAGCAAATGTTTGAGAATACTGTGTGCAATTTGTGATAATCTATTGATTTCATAGTTTTATTATTGTTACTATTTATTTCTTTAGGATGTTTTAGCATAATTTGTACTAGTACTATAAAGTGATCTGTTATATCAGTTTGTATAATAATCGGCATAATTGTATCATTTATATTTTGTTTAACTTTAATAAATATGTGGTCTATACATGATTTTTCTTCTCCCTGTATTCTTGTGTATTCATTAATGACTGATTTATAGCCATACTCACTTAAAATAGTTATATACTCTATGCTTGTGTTAATGTTTGTGAGTATGTCAATATTTATATCTCCTACAAAAATGTAATAATCTTCGGTATTTTTGTCATACGTTTGTAGATAATTTTGTAGATCAACATTGAACTGATTTTTGTCAGTAGCAGGAGATCGGTATACAGCAGTAAGTATTATATTATTTTTATCTGTTAATTTTATTTTTACTCTAATGACATTGATATTACCTATGGTCAAAATGTCGTAACTATATTTTAATCCTGACTTTAGATAGACTACAACCCCGTCGTTTTGGTTTATGTTACCATTGTTATAAATCATGTTATAGCCATTTAAGTTGTATAAGGATTTATCCGGTATTATCCACGTTTCTGTTAGTACAATGCAGTCAAAATCAGAGTTCAATGCTGTTAAATATATTGCGAAATTATCTAAATTCTTATTTATACTCCGTATATTATTTTGAATGATTTTAAAATTTTTGTTGGATTCGTTAATTTTCAAAACTTCTTTACATTCTTGAAAATTTGCTAACGTATATGTTTTAAATTCATCTAGCTTAAAGTCTCTTATATATTGATCCATTTTGCTCTATACTTATATATATTTACTATTTGCAGTGATAATAATAAACTATCTATATTAACATAATAACTAATTTCTAATTTTAACGCTTTTATCGGATTACTTGCATTTAACTAGATTTAACTACATACTTACAAACTATCTATGGCTAAAACGTCGTATAGACCTATTTTATCAACCGATTTCTTGTAGCATACGTTTTATTTAGAGCTGCTTTTTTTAATGCACCTGTTCTTGGAGTTCCTAATTTCTCCAGTTGATTGTCTTTGCTTGGTGCTGCTTTTGAGGCTATTTGTTGTTCAGTTGTACATAAGTTTGTTAGATGCGTGGGTGTTTGAGGAGCACTGCTCGATTTGTTTGTTGTCCTCTCAGTTGTTTGTTTTCATCTCTCTGCATTGGTGTTAGGTCATGATTTATATATATTTTTGTTCCTTTCAGTTTATGACGATTTTGTAGAATTTTTTTTTTCTTTATGAACGTGATCAATTCTAATTTAATAGGGCAGTCTTCAGAATTTCCAAGAGTATAGAAATCATTCACGTCAGAACTCTCTAGATTTATATCCAATAGATTTTTTAACTTTTGTTGTAAAAAGTCGATAGTGATTTCTTTCGCCTGGTGTTTAATACCAAAGATGACGATATTATTCTTTCGGGTGTCCCTTTTCAATATTTCTATTTCCTCTTTTAGTTCTGAGTTTTCTTGTTCCAGCTGCTCTATTCTTTTTCTGCCTTCTTCAATTTTAAATTGTAGTCTTGTCTCACTTGCTTCAATACTGCTTTTTATTTCATTTCTGTTCTTGATAATTTCATCATATATCTGCTTAATGGTAATCTCTGTCATTTTATGATAGTAAAATTATAGTGTGCAAACACTTTTAGAATATTAATTTGTCTATTAGAGATCAATCGATAATGTTTTTTTCCAGGCATTTGCCACCCTAATTCTGTTCTACAACTAACCTTACTTTTAATTACTCTAAATATATATGCAATCTACGAATCCGAATCTGAATAGACAAGAGAAAACTGTTTTAACCGTCTAATTCTAGGTTGAAATGAATCCGATACACAAAAACTTCAAATTAACTAGGTCTGGCTATTAACTACCAAATTGGTCAGGTCCTTAAAAGCAAAGCTGGGGACAAAATTAGGCTTCAAACCCTTCTAAAATAAAACCGCAATTAAATTGTGAAATACCTATGAATTTTCGAAACGACGTTTGACAGTGGTCGGCGTCGAGACGCAAAAATGTTTACAACCGAAAAATTCAATTAAGATATGGCTAATATTAACAAAAATATCAAAAGGACGCTAGGCGTCGGTAGGCGTCGGGTCGCAAAAATGTTCAACAACGAAAATTACAATCAAAATATGTAGAAAATCAACAACGACGCTTGGCGTCGGTCGGCGTCGAGACGCAAGTATGTTTAAAAACAAAAGATATGATCAAAATAGGCCAAATGACCAAATCTTCGAGTACGACGCTTGGCGTCGGTCGGCGTCGAGACGCAAAAATGTTTAAAACAAAAGATATAATCAAAATATGCCAAATGACGAAATCTTCGAAAACGACGCTTGGCGTCGGTCGGCGTCGAGACGCAAGTATGTTTAAAAACAAAAGTTATAATAAAAAAATACAATCAATATAAAATGGCAATTAATAAAAATATCACACGACGTTTGGCGTCAGTCGCCGTCGGAACGCAAGAATGATCTGAAAATGAAGTAATTAAGTACGTATGACTAGGTATTAAAAAAAATTCCACTACTACTCGTACGTCAGATATTCTCCAACTACGCTAGAGAAAACAAAATTATAGTACACATCATTGTCATAATAATATCTCATAATAATAATATACTACTCTACTAATATTCAATAATATGTTCGTATCGTGACAGAATTTAAAGTGAGCGAAGTGGCTATCCTGGAAACTATACTTTTTGCTTGGTTACTGATGGCTTATCTTGCTAGGTAAAAAAATTAAAAAAAAACAATAAAGAGGCCCCACGTTGGGCGCCAACTTTGTCACCTTTTTTTTATACTGTGCTAGAAATATGTGGGTAGATGCCGACTAATATCTCAGTGGAGATGGGGGTGGGTCAAATTTCGTAACCCTACCAACCAATAATAAAATATATATTATACATATATGAATCTTAAAAAGGGGCGCCACAGTAACTTACCACTTACCCTTACTTTAGTGAATAATAACTCCCCAAGTTACTGAAATTGAAATTACTATATAAATGCAAAAACAGTATAAAATAATAATATGCCACTTTCCAAATATTATAATATATTACACCAAAAAATATTTACAGGTTATCCTCTATTAAGGCCACACCACGTACTATGAGATACTATTACACAACCCTTATCGCTAATAATAATAATAGTTATTGCACAACAGAAATTAATCTTAAGATTTTGAGGGGCAGTTGGACCCTGGTCTTACTATATACTATTTTAATAACAGAACAGTAATAGGCGCAACTTACGTAAGTTCGCATAAATACGTATATTATGTTTAGACGCTATTATTCTTTCGCTAGCCGAAATTAATTTCCGCTGTACGCTGTGTAGCAAATATAAATGAATGTAAATGATTTATTTTCTAAACTAAACACAAGGCTTAAGGCCACCTTATAAACTAATCCAAAGCAATTAACTTAATTAACTAATTTAATGAAAATTATGATTAGAACAATACAATTCAAAATAAAACTTGCGTGCCGATGCGATGGTAGAATTTTGGAAAGACGCATCCAGGGTTCCTATCGGAAATTACCGGCGGTTCCAGGAACTTGACGGACTGCAACCTGGGATATATCCAGAAACGTATGCCAAGATTGCCAAGACTGCCAAGATTGCCAAGACTGCCAAGATTGCCAAGATCGCCAAGACGTACACAAAGGCGTATGCCACGACGTGTCCCAAGAAGACGTATACCAAGATGTATCCTATGGTTTGTACCAGGAGGTATACCAGGACCCTAATGAAGTTAAATTACGGGTAAACTATTGCATATAACATGGATATGTACATACCTTCTGACGAAGGGCACTTCAACACGTGGTTGCTAACAAAGTTTAAGTCACGACGGTATACTTATATCCCTTTAAAAGGTAGATTTCATACACAAATGATATCTATATAACTGGATGTCCAAAGAATGTATAGGTAATTGATAACACAATTATTAAAACTTTTGTAACCCGTTCACCGTCTCGTTACTTACACACCTCTGAGAATTATTCTCTTATCAAAAATATCTCTGCGCACGCCAGTCTTCATAGATTGAATTGAATCCTGCGATTGATCGTTTCAACACGCGTTCCGTTAAAAAGGAGTGATTTACTTGGAACACCTATACCTACTCTACAATTCAATTACCGAGATGCACCCTAAAAACCGTACCGTTACAAGCAGCTGACCGCTGCCGGAAGAAGATCTAGCTGAGATAACTGATGCAACGAAACTATACTACAACATCACCACAAGGAGTTTCCGTCCGCACCGTCTACCGAGGAAAACCCAGGTTTCTGATTTTTTCTACTTTTTACAGAGTCCAGTTCCAGATAAGATGCTCCACGAACACCAGCCCCGTTGGTATGGAGGAAAAGGAACCCCGTCCAGGACACACGGATAATCATCGGTAAGACTCAACAAAAAGGGAAAAATTGGGTTTGCGATCGGAAGACAGGCCCGGGAGGCATTCATTCTCATTTTCTTATTCACTCAGTAATAGTAGTTTGTGAAAGGTGTACATGCCCCAAAATAAAGTTTTTTTGCCGTTCTGGGGGTACGCGCCTTATATTAGAATAGGGACCGTTTCATTTTGAGTAAATTTTTCATTTTGTTCTGGAACCTCCCAGGGTGAAGAGAGAAAAAAATATAATGAATTAATTTTTTTTATCCGAAATAAGAGGGGGGTGTAACGAAGTGATTTTTATCTATCAAGGATTGCCAGTTTTATTTCACTATCTCCATCACTTGGGTATACCCTGTAACTCTGTCATTATTTAAGTTATAATTAAGGTATCAATTTATTGTAAAATCAGCTGGTAAATTAATTGATTAATTTCCGATAGTCTCCTGTATAGCTAAAATCCGTTAATTGTTCAAAAATAATGTTCAAGCCGGAAGTAAAAATCATTAGTTACGAAAACTTGCTAAAATATTAATCCGTGTCCGTTTCAAGCCGGTTCTTTTTGGAATATAGTTTAAAAATTATCGGCAATGCATTTCCGTTTTCCGTTAGCCCGGTTGAATAAGATAAATTGCGTAACCCGCGCGGACCTAGTAAACTGAGTTCTACATTCAAGCCACCTGTCCGAGTGCTACATATGGCATGAGCGCGCCGACCGCCTACGTCAGCGAAAAAAGATAATAAATTCACCGGGAACGGTAAAATCCAGATCAATCGAATTATCGATACCTACGGATTCGAAAGCAAAGTCCGACCCGAAACGTATATTTTGCAATTTTTTCCGTAAGCCATCTTGGTAAGAACACTAGTAATTCAACCGCTGCTCCGTAGCTTGAATAATCACCGAGATTCACTGCAGTTTGTATTGAGTAAATATCGCCGCATTGTAAATCTATTTAATCAAATCAGAGTTCGGTTTAAAGTTTCCGTTGAGTTGTATTTAATGTTATATCACACATTCGTCGGTTGTACCTTCCGATAATCAGTCTGGTAGTTGGGTACAGCCACCAACGAGTGTATTTTCAAAACGTGGATTTATCATACACTGGCAAAATAATTCGATAATCAGTCTGGTAGTCTTATGGCCCCGGTGTATGGTTTAAATCTTTATTTTTCGGTAAGGAAATATAATTCCTGGTTAACAAAACTCTGTATTTGAGGCCGTAGAAACCCGCGTGTTTTAAGTAGTTTTCAAATCTGAAATAAAAGTCAAAGAATCCCTGTGTCTTGTTCACCGCACTCCGTTAATTTGGTCTATGACTTGCTTTCCGTCAACGCCGGTCGATCCATTCAATAGCGTGTTTATATTTCGATTCTCTCGCACTGCGAGCCCGCGTTGTCTGAAATTTCATTGTACTTCCTTTACCAGCTGAAAATTAGTTGTCACATTTTTGTATATAGCCGACTGTGTAGTCAATTGAGGCTTTACTGCATTTTATTTTGTTATTTTGTTTCACCATAAAATTTTGTATTAAACGTCCGAATTATACATTGAATAAATCTGTTATAATACCTTTCAGAAATTCCAAGTTATCATTTCTGTTAAATTTCTAATTAACCCGTTTGAGAAATTATTCAAGTCGTCCTGACATAATAGTCATCTCAAGACCCTCTGGCAAAAAACCGTATCTTCACTGTTAGCTATCTAGGGTTTTCCTGGACACCGCCAGGAAACAAAAGTGTTGTTCTTTACACTTTAAAAAGGGAAAGAACTGGCGCCCGAGTTTTCCGTATAAAAAAAAGAAAGGTTACGTAAGTATCTATTCATCGAAAGGAAGCGCCGTTACATGGGTATTGTGCCTGATTTACGTCATGGTCTCTGGCATTTTACAGATACTGATCCCACAGATCACCAAATTCTGGCCATTACTGAAAGTACACACCTTACGCCTGAACAGTCTAAGGAGCTGGATTATTTTGTCGAAAACGTTTTCGCAGAAGTTCCGGAAGGCTTGGGTTGCACCGACCTCGTTAAACACACGGCGGAACCCATTAAACAAAGATTCTATCCGATGTCTCCTGCCCTCCAGAAACATGTCAACACCGAACTGGACGATATGTTGCAACGAGGAGTTGTAGAACCATCTTCTTCACCGTGGGCATCACCGATAGTGATGGTCAAGAAGAAGGATGGTTCGTACCGATTCTGTGTCGACTATCGTAAAGTAAATAGCGTTACGAAGAGAGATGCTTATCCGTTACCACAAGTTACTAATACTCTTGATAAGCTACGCGACGTTAAATATCTGTCTTCTCTTGATATTAAGAGTGCATATTGGCAAGTGCCAATGGATGAGTCCAGTAAACCGATGACGGCGTTCACAGTTCCGGGACGAGGTCTTTATCAATTTTGCAGAATGCCTTTTGGGTTACATAATGCCCCTGCAACGTGGCAAAGATTAATAATGATCGAGTCCTCGGGTTGGATCTTGAACCTTTCGTCTTCGTCTATTTAGACGACATCATAATCGTGACCCCAACCTTTGAGAAACATCTTGAGGTTACGAAGCAGGTGTTTGCACGCTTAACGAGTGCAGGTCTTACAGTTGGGAGGGATAAATGCAAATTTTGTCGCTCCGAACTAAAATACTTGGGGTATGTGGTAAATAGTGGCGGCCTACATGTTGATCCGGAAAAAGTTTCGGCGATCTTGAACATTCAATCGCCGAAAAATGTTTCAGAAGTGCGAAGAATATTGGGCATTACTACTTGGTATCGTCGGTTTATACCGAATTTTGCGACCGTGGTAGCGCCTATCACCAATCTACTCCGTAATCACGCCAAATTCGTATGGTCTGAGGAGTGTAATTCGACCTTTAAGCGGCACCGATCATTAGTTGTCCTGATTATGATAAACCCTGCACGATACAGACTGATGCCAGCGACTTCGGACTCGGAGCCGTATTGTCACAGTCGTATGAAGAAGGGGAACGGGTGGTCAGTTTCATCAGTCGTTCTTTGAGTAGTAGCGAAAGGAAGTACAGCGTTACCGAGAAGGAATGCTTAGCTTTGCTCTGGGCGATTGAGCGTGTCCGGACGTATATCGAGGCAACGCATTTTACCGTCATTACCGACCAATTCGCGTTAAAATGGCTACACAATCTGAAAGACCCATCTGGTCGATTGGCTCGCTGGAGCGTTCGTCTGCAGCAGTACGACTTTGACGTAGTACATCGAAAGGGTAAGGACCATATCGTCCCTGATGCACTGTCTCGGTCTGTACCTGGGGTGGATGAACTGGACGCGAGTCCTTTAACATTTGAAAGGTATGTCGATCCCTGGTATGATAAAATGATTCAGAGAATCACCAACGACACTCTACGCCATCCTCAATGGCGCATTGAAAATGGTATCATTTTTAAAAGACTGCGAAATGCATATCCGGGGTTGGATCATCCGTTATTTGACTGGAAAGTGGTTGTTCCCAAATCTCACCGCAAGGAGATTATCCAAAATCATCATGATCCACCGACATCGGGTCATGCGGGGGTATACAAAACCCATCATCGTGTTGCACGTAAGTTCTACTGGCCTAAAATGAAGGCCGATATTGCGAATTACATTCGCTCATGTCAGGTTTGCTTGGCAACCAAGTCGGAACAAAAGCCCCCGGCAGGGCTTATGTGTCAACGCACAAACGTCTCAAGGCCATGGGAATTGGTATCTGTCGACGTTGTTGGTCTCTTACCTAGAAGTTCTACTGGGTACCAGTATATCCTTAGTATACAGGACTATCTGACAAAATTCTGTCTGTTCCTACCAATGCGCACAGCAACGGCGAGTACAATTTCACGCTTAGTAGAGGAAAACCTCTTTTTGTTGTTCGGTGTTCCCAGAACTCTTATCACGGATAATGGTAGACAGTTTACCAGCAAGGAGTTTGAGAGACTGATGAACGCATATAAAGTCAAACACTCGAGAACTGCTACTACCATCCTCAAACAGACCCACGTGAGGCTCAACATAAGACTTTAAAAACCATGCTGGCTTCGTATGTGAAGGACAACCATCGTTCTTGGGACACATTACTCCAGAAAGTCGCTTGTGTCATGAGGACAGGAGTTAGCGAGACAACGGGTATGTCTCCGTATTTCGTAAACTTCGGTCGAGAGATTGTCTTATCGGGCCCCGATCATCTGCCACCTACGGTTGTGGACGATCCCCAATCGGTACCAGCTATTCAGTCGCAACATAGACCAGATGTATTGGCCAAAGTTTTTAAAGATGTACGATCACGAATTATTAAGGCTCAGGAGAGAAGTTCTAGGACCTATAATTTAGGACGACCGCGACGTGACGAGCGGTACAACGTTGGTCAGTGTGTTTGGCGGAAAAGTTACGCCCTCTCGGACGGATTAAATTACTACACTGCTAAACTCGCCCCGCCTTACGTTGGTCCATTGGTCGTAAATAAAATCGTTTCTCCCTGGACCTACCAGCTAAAGGGTTTGGACGGTAAAGACGCCGGGGTCTGGCATGCGAAGGACCTCAAAAAAGATACTACACCTAGGTGAGCTGTAAGTTCAGTGCAATGAGCAGGAAGGAATCTGGTGTATGGCTCTCATCTGTCAGGTGCTATACTTTTAGTTCGGTTTCGGATTTTCGTGGATGGAGTATGGAGGTCAATATTTTCGTGTTGGCATTATTTAGTTTAGGTTCTACGTTTTATTGTTATTTTGCTATTGGCCAATCTCTATAAGGATCAAATTTGTATACCAGTTTTCCGTGATTTCTTTTTTGGTTGTTAGTTTGTAGTTTTTTTATTAAGGAAAATTTAAAATTTCCAGGGGAAATTTTCTTTGGGTAAGGGGGGAGTTGTTACACTTGAAAATTTAATTAAGCCAAGAAATATAGAAAATGTCATACGCACGTAATGTACCGTAATATTTTATAATCTGTTTCTTCTATCAGTGACTATTATATATTATTTACAATATAACCTACGAAGGGAAAAATAACAAAACATTCCAGTTCGCTCTTTTATGCCAATATAAAAACAATAACAGCTAGGTGTACTTATTTTGATATTTTTCATTATCATTTATCCTTACAATAATGCATTACATTACTTATTAATCGGTTTATAAACATCTCATATCAGATTAGTTTACTGGTGTTTCTGTCGAAGTGTCAAAATACGGATCCTTTACGCAGTGCTAGCTGCCGCTACACTCGAAAACAGCTGACCGCAAGAACGTAAGCCAGGTAAGAGAGCCGCATTTAGATAAAAGTTCGACCTGCTGCCGTAATTCGGGGTTATTTATTATTTGTTGAGACATCCAGGGGGCATAACCTTGTGCATGGGTCGTTATAACAGATATAATGTTGTCGAAAATAGGGACAATAGGACAAATTAATATCGGTGGGCTTAATATCACGGCCTACTTCGGTCCTGCGCATCGCCAAACGGTAGTCTTCGAATGTTAGTTGTTTACTTGATTCCCGTGGTTTCATGGTATTTTCATGTATAATTCGAATTTTACCTTATGAAGTCTTTAAGTCTTCAGTTTCAAATATATTACTTATTTGTTACATATGTTATATTAATATTAAAGGTACATTATGTCCGTTATTCACTATTCTTTCCGATTGAGACGATTAACAACTTCCTTTCTTCGTTGGTTTTTGCGAAATTTTTTTGTTTTTGTAATTTTTCCGCTGGAGCCATATTTATTCGTAAAATTGCTCTGCATGATACCGCACGTCTCTTGGCGAGATTTACCAATTTGAAATTGGGATTAATTGTGGTTCTGTGTGATAGTTTGTGTCTATTTATGGTCAAATTTAATAGACATAAGTTTCTTTGGATTTTTGCAATTTTGGGGTAAGTCGTCTTTTTTTTTTGTCCCGTAGACGGGAAATTTCGTTAACGGCATTAAAATCGTTGCAGGTTGAGGATACTCCTCCAGCATCCTGCTGCTGCAGAGACCACTTCTGAGCCGCACGACATCCAAGTAAGTTGTGCACATTGTTTTTTTAATTACGTCTCGTACAACGAAATTTTATTTTTTTTCCAGGGCTTTTTTTTCCCCCTCTGCTTCTCTCCTGTTTTTTTTTTGTATATCTCCCCGGTTTGACTTTTACCTTGGAGGCGATCGATTCAACGTGCTGTCTTCGGTTGTGAGATCTGAATTGGGTTTTGTCCCGCTGTGAGAGTTGTGTTCACTCTACCCACCAACCAAAAAGGAGTCACGCAAGTTCTTCAGCAATTTATTATTATATATATTTACATATCTAAGTATTCTATTATAATTAAACCCACTCTTATTTACATAAACGTGTGCAACAACAAAAAATAACGAACAGACAGTGTAGATAATTTCGTTCGTACCTCTATCGCTATACTAGGTATACATACTGTTTTTTTATATAAACCATACTTAGTAGCTATTTATTGTTCATTTTGGGTCAACCTTATAAAATAATAATTTCAAGGAAAAAAAATTGTGAACCCGATACAGCTGTGTTGCGGTGCGTTGGTACATTCATAAATATAAAGATTTTCCATCTTTCGTGAGAATGAAATAAATATTTAGTTTTGGTTTGTTTAAAATTTGGAGTACTATTGTTATCTGTAGTTCGTAACCCAGTTAGCATTTTCATATTCTTACAATATTGTATACATATTTCAAAACAACATTAGGATATCGCATACATATTTAAAATTGATTCAAAATAAGTTGTATACTGGTTGTTTTGTCACAGGTTTTCACATCGTATACGTATTCCTAGAATATTCACATGTATGTTGGACACACATTTTAAAAATATTCTGAAATATATATTCATTTTACAATGTAGTTACAATGTACATTAATATTTTTGTTATATATAGGCAACATTACCTCGATATACTTACGATACACCATGTATATTGCGTGGACCTCTGGCTACTGCCGTTTTTACATTATGAAAATTGTTTATTTGGAAATTTTACTAATAATACTAATACCGTTTTCTATAACATTTCATTTTGTAGTATTTTTTATTTGGACTGCGAACGCAAACGCGTTCAAGAGAGCGCATCCAGCCCTGGAGTCTCATAAACTCCACCAGTCACTATACTGTCTTTCTTGAATTTAGAAAGACATAATGGACTCCATTGCCTGTTAGAAATAGAATGTAGTTCCTACATTGCAACAGAGTTATTGAAGAATATATTGAATTGCTGTGGTAGTTATATATTTTGGACAAACATTTGCCGGCGATATAGAAGTGGCGCCACCTCCCGGATAATATATATATAATATGTTAATAAGCATTGCAACAATATTCTCAATTGAATATAATCATGTAATAGAAAAATATTTTACAATTTATTACATAGTCTAGTCCTTTTCCTCTAAAATAATAAATTAAAAATATTACAAAACACTAGTAAATTTGCAATTTGATGTCAGCTAATAATTATATTTTGATTGTGGAAGTCCACCCAGAGGGTTAGCGGAATCCTATTGCAAATTTAGGCCATCGTTTTTCCAATAATTTTGATTTATTGTTATTGACGTTTTTAATTAAGACATCCTTTTAGAGGGAAAGTCTATATACAGTGAGGTCGAAAAGTAAGGAACAAATTCAATATCTTCAAAACTCCCAAGTTTTGGAAAAATCCTACGGACAAGTCGATTTTGGTTTTATATTAGATCTATCTTAAAAATATTATTTATTCTACAAGGAATCCCAAAAAAGCTGGGCTGTGATTTTTCAACTGACAACTCCCAATTTTTATTGCAATTTCTAATTCTTTGTAAAATTCTAAACATTCTCTATGTATTACAGGGAATTCAAAATTGCAAAAAAATTGGGGGTTGCCATTCGAAAAATCAAAGTTGATCACAGCCCTGCTTTTTTTGGAACACAAAATATTTTTAAAATAGGCCTAATATAAAATCAAAATCGACCTGTTCGAGCGATATTTCCAAAACCAAGGCGTTTTGAAGATATTGAATTTGTTCCTCATTTTTCGACCTCACTGTATATTGAAAAATATTTTTCTATATTATAACCTACCTCTATATATTTATTTCCTATACTTCAGTATATTTCGCGTAATCATGTAATATTTGAAAAAAAAAAACAAAATATTAAAAAATATTCCTACAATGTTCACTGTATATTTTAAAATAAATGTCATTTTTTGTACGTCAAAAGTATATACATAATATTGTACTGAGGAAACATTCCATTTGTACGTTATAAAGATATACGTCTATAAACATAGAAACAATATTCTCAATTAAATATTTATGTAATATTTGAAAAAGATAGTAAATGATTGAAATGATTCCTGCAATGTTCACTATATATTCAAAAATGAATATCACTTTGTGTATGTCACCAGTATATACAAGAATATCATGTTGTGGAAATATTCCATTTATTATAAAAATATTGATTTTAGCACGTGATATAAATATAGTATATTGTATACCCAAATAATATTTGACACGACCAGTAAATTTTTGGGAAGATTCGTACAATATACAATGAATATCTCAAAATCAACATCACATTTTGCACATCGCAAAAACATGTAAGAATATTGTACAACTTATTTGCAATATTCTACGTATGTTGGTATATGTATATTGTAGGCCGAATGTTATAGATATATGTAAAACAAGTTCTGAATATCGTTTGAATGTAGACAACCAGTTTTGAATGTTCATTTCATATCACATGCTATGTGGGAACCCTATTGCGAAATACAACCCTTGCCTAACCTACTCCCCCCTCTCTGAGCTAGCAAGTGTGTGGTTCCTACCTCTTTTGAACCGCACACTATAATAAACATTTGCTTCCACTACCGGAGCGATACCCCTCCGGGTCTCTCATAAATATTTTTTTTATATACAACTTTAAGGGTAGCAAGCTTTTATTGGAAAACTCTTTATAATAATAATACTAACAATAATAATAATAATAATAGCCTTTTTTTACTTTAATAAACATACAATACTAAATACAATATAATGAAAGCGAAGTCTAGCCGAGACTACTGTACTTAACCCTAGTGTTTAAAAAATTAATTTTTCCTCAAAATTGTTTTCATTTCTAAATAAAATTGTTTTTGTATTTATACTACGAGACCTTATCCTTTTTTGATAAATCAAGATTTTTTAAGTTTCATGATAAATTCTTATTTTAAAATAAATCTTTAAAATTAACTTAATGAGTAAAGTAGAATGTCCTTCTAACGCACCATCATCAAAAAAATGATCACCAAAGAAATTATAAATAGAAACAGATAGATTTCTCATAGTATTATGTATTAATATTGCATTTAAATCTTTTATATTTTTGTTAAAAATATTTGTCGTTTTGTGAAAGAACCTAAAAAACTTCTCTGCTTCCCTACATATCTCTATAACTAGGATACTCGCTTTAATAAGTTTGCCCTATGTTTTTCTGGATTGAAGAAGCGAACTAGATTGGTCAGTTTCTAGAATGTAGAGACACTTAGGGCAGTTTATACATTTTTTAAGTCCTCTTACAACAAAGCCTGCTATGTATGCAACCACATCCTCTACATATATAGTAAGAACCCAAGCCGAAGATGTGTTATAGTACTGCTGAATATCATCTTTAATTTTTTCAATAACGGACAAGTATTCACTCGCTTCTTCTAAATTATCACCTTCTTCTGTAGTATTAAGTCTACCAGAGCCACAAGTTAGAATTGTTATTTCTTCTAAATTTATAGCATTACCTGTATTTGGAGCTGATATTTGGCTATGAACTAATAATCTTTTATAAGCTGCCTCAAACGCCTGGCCGTTGGGTTGTTATTGTAACCGCCTCTACTCCTAATTGAACCAAAGAACAACTCTAGGTGGTCTTGAGATAGTTTATATGTTAATATATATTTTAATAGTTTTTTTTCAATAACCAGATCTTTGTACATTTTTTGTAAACTTTCAATGCACATCAAGAAACCTAAAAATCCAGTTTTTCTGGGTGATTTGATTATTGATTTGCCTTTTAAAGTTAAACCAAGTATATACTCTTTAACCTCATTTAAATATTCAACAAAAATTTCAGCAGTTTGTGGGGAGAGGGGTTTTTTATACGAATAATTAACCTAGCTGTTTCTGGAATTTAAAATGTCAAATAGATTATTAAATTTCAGAAGGAATTGTGATGTTCCCTCTGAATTTTCAAATTCCGGAGGCTTTAAATCATCCCGAAGGTAAGTTATGGCATCACTAACGCTTCTACTTAGTTTGGGTAGCCAAACGTACTTTCATTTTTTCTCTTGCCCATTGAAGATGCCTCATCCTTATTTTTGTAACAGCATGTAAGCCTTCCACATTTTGTTTATCTACTAGATTGGTCACACTTTATATCTTTTTCATCAACATCTTTTATGCATGTTTGTGATGCCATACAATTTCGCACAAGTTTTATCATATGGCAAGCATCGAGAAATATATATGTCTGAATTTGTGACTGGATGTTGAAAACTACTTTTTAAATTTAATGGGTCAGTAAAATCTGCACCCAGTTTTTCTGCCATGGTCATATTAACAGGTGCTCCATCAAAAATGAGTGAAGTTATTATTACTCCACTTTCATGAATACATTCAAGGCATTTTTCTACCAATTCTGCCTTTGTCGATGCAGACAAACCATTTAACAGACAATATCCAACGGGCACCTTCCATGGGCCAGTTAAAGCCACTACCATAAAAACTAATGCTTCCCTGGCTTCAGGAAGAGTGTCTTCATCGATACTAGTACCAATATCTACATAACCTGTAAATTTCAGCCCTGTCCACTCCACCTGACGCCTAATAGACATTTCGTCCATGACAAGATTGCACAGCAAAGGCCTAGACGACTCTCCTTGTTTTAAAGTTAAAGCTCTAAGAGCTTCATTGGTGAATCCGGGACTGCCATCCACTGACCTGTACCACTTAGATATAGTTCCCAAATGCAATAATGTATCTAAAATTATTTATTATATTTAATCTTGTAATATTTAACATTGTTAATTCTTTGTTAATATTTTTTTATTTTTTTAATGTTTGTTAATATTTTCTTTGTTAAATAAATGTATGAAATTAACATTCTATGCTTCTCAGAGATAATTTCTCATTATGGTTAATGTTTTTCTTTGTTTTAAAAATTTACTTAACAAAATCGGTCACGTTATTTTAATATCGTCAGATTTATATATCAGATTTTAATATCATCAAATCTAAATATCTCAAAAACCATTTGAGATAACATAAGATATGTTGACATTTTTGAATTCAGAAAGAGAAGCAGAATCGAAATATTTCAAAATATACAGAGTATTCTATTTAAAAGAGAAATTATTATGTCGTATTTCTGAAATGCGATTCGTTATTGTTTTTTTGACTGAAAATTTCGATTCTGTGGAAAAAACTAGTTCAGAATGTCTTTACATCTATGTCATATCATGAAAAATGGCTGAGTTATTTCAAAAAAGGACATTTTCGCGTGATGACCCTGTACACTACGCGGCATATAAATGTGGTACACTTTAATTTATCAATGTAAATCCGGCCCAATTAGTCAAATTTGGCATTATAAAATCTGTCATAGATACTTATAACATGGACTGGAAAATTCTGAAGTCGCTGATCTGATCATTAATTTACAAAGCTGCTGCTACGCAGTGTACTACCTATATAAAAAAGTAAATAGGGTTTTCGTGCAAAATATACTATAGCAATAATTTACAAAATATACTGCTTGAAATATTTCATTAACCGACCACAATCCACAAAACAATTATAAATAATGAATTTTTGACATACCTTTTCTCCGAAACTCTCTTTCTAGGTGGCTTGTTCAAAACCTCTTGATTCTTCTATGTTCAACAACTTTCGCATTTCATTCTCGGCTTCAGAAGCAGTAACCGTAGTTGAAGAAGATTGTATTTCTTCCTCACTTTGACCCTCCATTTCTTCCAATGGTGCAAAATTATATAAAATTAAAATTATTATTCTTTAAAAACACGCATAAGCAACGTCCAAGTCTTAATAGGCCAAATAAGGTTTTTTAAAAATCTGTTTATGTTAAAGAAGATAGATAATGGAGATGTGGATTAGAACCATAGTTTACAAATATTTTGAAATCCACTCGTATATAACAAATAATTTTCTTTCTTTTCTATTACTACCACACTCCTGAACATTTCCCAGACAGTCTAAAAAATATCTGGATTTTTTAAGAAAATAACCTTTACGCCTGTGACTTTACGTCAAAGGAAAAGTTAAAGGTTGGTTTTTTCACCTAAAATATTAATAAATTAAAATAAAAGCAATGATATGTTTCGTAGACGTTTCGGAAACCTAACCTGTTTTCTTTTTCAATTGTAAGAATCTTTTGGTTTGTGTAATTCATAAAATTGCTCAAACCAAAAGATTCTTATTAGCATTGAAAAAGGAAACAGATTAAGTTTCCGATACGTCTGCGAAACATCATTTTTATTTTAATTAATTTATATTTTAGGTTAAAAACCCAACCTTTAACTCTTCCTTTGACGTAACGTCACAGGCGTGAAGATTTTTTTTTTTTAATCCAGATATTTTTAGATTGTCTGGGAAAAGGAATGTGGTAGTAAACCCCAAATAAGAAAAGAAAGAAAAGTAAACGATGCCACAAATAACTTATAGAAAATATATATAACAAACAATGTAACAAGGCATTCTAATTATATTTAATTTTTTTAGTTTTTCTAAAACCTTACTTTCTTGACAAGACATCAAAAAGTGATAATGAGCAAAATTTTTAGTTTTTCTTAAAGATAAAGTTATCTACAATATGACAAATTGAAAATAATAGAAGTACCTAAATGATATAAATTTTTTTGCCTGGCTATACTTTATAAATAATATTTGCAGTAAATATACTTTTGGTTTAGTTTCGACTAAGTGCGGACGTTTAAATCGAGAGTGTAACAGATGAGTGGAAACGGCAAAGATCCTCCTGACAGAGGAAGGCTAGATATGATGGACATGGATAATAATATAAATGACACGGTTGAGAGTAATAGGAATACGAATTTGGATATTGATGAGGTAACAAATACGACTTCGAAAAGTGTAAGTAGGAGATTTTTATAGCAACAGAGATAGTGGATCTTAGAGAACAAAAAACTACGGAACAAAAAAGCAATACAAATAAAACCCGTAAAGTGGTTTTATACGATAAAAACGATAAAGGCCCGTTCGTTGTTTATATACAAAATAGTACGGGAAATATAGGTAAGGCACATCCAATTACTATCGCTAAAACAATAAAAAGTTATATACCAGACACATTTGAAAATATTATAAACATTACTAGTGTAGGGAAAAATAGGGTAAAAGTAGAATTTAATAATTATGTTAGTGCTAATAAATTGGTTAATAATACTTTAATAAAAACTAATAAATACGAGGCTTATGTCCCTTCATATCTTACACGCAGACAAGGACTTATCAAATTTATAGATACCGAGATAAGTAACGATGAAATTTTGGAAAATTCTAAACCAATATTTGGGGAAAAAATTTGAACTACTAGAGGTTAGGAGAATTAACAGAAAAAAAATAGAAAACGACACTATCACGTATATTCCTACGGGAACGGTAATTCTAACATTTAAAGGTCAAATTTTACCAACAAGAGTTGCTTTACACAAAGTGTCACTAGAACCATACATCCCAAAAATAGTGCAATGCCTTAAATGCTTGAGATATGGTCACATGAGCAATCAATGTAAAGGGACAGAAAGATGTAAAGTTTGTGGAAACGGGGAAAAAGAACACGAATGTACAACTGAAAAACCTCATTGCATTCTGTGTACAGGGGATCACATAGCCACAGACTTTAAAAGCTGTCCTGAGTTTAAAAACAAAAACAATTAAATCTATAATGAGTACAGAAAATATTAGTTTTAGGGATGCTAATAATAAATATAATAACAACTATTCTACAAAAATTACAAATAATACTTCATATTCACAAATAACTCAACCATCACAATCTAATTTACACTGGCCAAGGTTAACACAAAGCGCGACAAAGAGAAAACGAATTGAAGGAGGAAATCCTTTGGCACAAGCACATAAAGAAATTACTTCTATGCCAAATATACAAGAATCAAATGTAACTTATAGGTCTACGCCACAATATCATAATTTAGTAAGCAATGTAAGCGCTGATAACATAGCTTTACAAATCTCACAATATATTTATAAATTGGTAAAAGATATTTCATCAAATGAAAACAATCAGGAAACGCTCGAGAATATAAAAGAAAATATACTTTCAATACTTTCTAATAATGTATAATATATGTCGGAGATAATTTCCCGGGGCACGCCCGTGGTGATCTGATTCGTCAACCCAAACTGCGGGGATGCACCGTCAGCTATTTTGGCATTACTGCGTGGACGCGGATGCACCGTCAGCAATTTTGGCATATTCTAAACATTGCCATATATGGTGATGAACAGAACAAAGACGCCTGGAGCACACAGCGGGGAATCTCCCACCACCGCTGGCGGGCAGAACAAAACCAATTGAGAGTCCCGTGATAGATTATTCTTAAGATTATTTTTGTATTAATAAGAACGGTTGAATTTAAATTGTGTTATCGCGGGACTAGTGGTGGCGGACTGCTAGCTCATTGTGTTCTCTCCCTATTTGAACTATTTTGTTATTGTATTAAATTAAGTTAATTATTGACTATTGGATTAAATTTAGTTGTTGACTTTAAATATTGTTAGTTAAGTGAATAAATTTGTGCCATCAAAATGAAACCAAAATCTAGTAGATCCTCCCTGAAACGCCTACCGCCCCTGCCGCCTCCGTCATATATTACAGTGGAACGCACGTTCTATTATTTCAAATAAAGGGAATCTGGAGCGTTTCTTATTTGAAAATAATATAAACGTAGCTTTAATATCTGAAACATGGTTAAAATCATCTCAAAACGTAAATTTTCAGGGATATAATATAGCTCGGACAGATAGGCATGATCAACGAGGTGGCGGGGTGGCCATTCTCCTTAAAAATTTTATTAGTTATATTACAATCAATAACCATTACAATATCAATAATTTAATGACAGTAGGTGTGAAAATAATAAAAAGACACGGTAAGGATATCTATGTTTACGCTGTTTACGTAAAACCCCAGCAAGCATAACATTACGAGACTGGCTGAGACTTTTTAACAGTTTACAAAAACCATTTGTGGTCGGGGGTGATTTTAACGCTCATCACATAGGATGGGGATGTAGCTACTCTGACCAACAAGGAGAAAACTTGCTCAAGTCAATAGAGGACTGTGGTCTAATTTTACTTAATACGGGTGGTGAAACACTGGTGCGCCGGCCGCATAGCATTCATGAATCTGCAATAGACTTAACTATATGCTCTGCGAGTATTGCACCAGAGTATAGCTGGAATATAATTGAGGATACTATAGGGTCGGATCACTATGCTATAAATATTGTTCATTATAATTATAACAATTCTATTAATGCAGGCAACCCCAACAAAAATTCAATCTGTAAAGCAGATTGGGAATTGTTTTCTTGTTTGGTAGATAAAGTCGCAACAGAGTCACTAAATGCAAATGATATTAATTACGAACATTTTTATAGCGAACTACAAAATTGTTGTGAATCTTCAATTCCTTACAAGAATAATGTTTTCGATAAGAAATTTCAAAAAAATTAGTGGAATAATGAATGTAATCAGGCCATCCTTAGTCAAAGGGAGGCATTAAAAAAATACAAACAAAACTTTTCAGTTGAAAATTTTAAAAATTACCAGAAAGCAACTGCAATGACAAAAAAAATTGTTCTTAAAAGTAAACGAAATGCTTGGAGAGAATTTTGCCAAAAATTAAATAGAAATACTCCAAATAAAGATATATGGATACAAATAAAAATAATAAAAAACTCGTTTCAGAACAATCGCATTCTATTGACTGAGGATGACTGGATATATGATTATTTAAATAAACTCACACCATCTATGCCAAGAGAGGACATAGCATATTGTGTAGATAATACGAATTGCCCTGAGCTATTGAATCAATTTGATATAGTTGAATTAGAAAATTGCCTAAAAAATAATAACAATTCTGCACCTGGTATGGATTCTGTACATTATTCAATGCTAGCAAATTTATCACATTCTGGCAAATTACTACTTTTAAATATTTATAATAATATATGGGTTTCTGGTAGCATACCGGAAGCATGGAAAACATATATTATAATCCCAGTTTTGAAACCGAATAAAGAACCAAATAATCCAGACTCTTATAAGGGCAATCGCATTAGCATCCTGTCTTCTGAAAACTTACGAAAGATTAATAAAAAGCAGGCTAGAAAAATATTTAGAAAATAAAGGAAAAGTACCAAGGTCTCAATTTGGTTTCCGTAAGGGATAATCAACTGACAGCTTATAGACCTAGAGCCGAGAGGCAAATAAGTTACCTCATAAGGTACAAAAGGTTTGACATGTTTGTATGAAAAGACTTTATATAGGTAATAAAAAACCGGACGTCTGTCAGCGCTAAGTGGTCAACGTTTCGAATTACAGCCCTTCAAATTTGGAAAAATTGCATGTTCATTTACCCAAATTTTGTTGACGTATTAGGGGGGGTCTCAGTATGTCAGAAATGTGAGCAGACGATCCCGTCTGGACGCGTTTGTAGGGCAGACGCCCCCAAAAAATGCAAAAATCAGACGGAACTTACCCCATAAGGTACATGCATGATTTTGGACTCAAATGATAGCTTTTTAGTGTAGATTTAGGATATATTTTTAAAACGCCGGCAGACGGTCAACCAACAGCAGCAGACGCGTTCGAATTATCAAATTGGTAAAACAATATTTTTTTTCTTATATGGTACAGGCTTAAAATTTTCAGAACACATTTGGGGCACTACCACTAAGTTAGAAATGTGCGGTAGATCATTTTATCTAGACTCATTTATGGGACAGACGCCCTTCAAAGTAATACAAGAATCTTAAATAGGTAGGTACTTACCTCAAAAGTGATAATGTGCATATTATATGACTTTAGACTCAAATTAAAATTTTCTTTACAACTGAATGTGGAAGATGCTGCAAAATTTTCAAATTAAAAAAGTTGCTTCATGGTATTCCTACTTTACTGAATAAAGAGGTATATTGAAATATATTAAATTTTGAATTTCAATAATTCTTACATTGTTTTACGCTGTTTATTTATATAAATAGTTATTTATGGTACAAGTGGAAAGTGGAATTTTAACCACCCTAACGTCAAAAGTAGTACTGAACTTTCCTAGAATTTGCAATTTTACGCACTAGTGATTAAAGCGGAATTTTAACCACCCTAATGATTAAAGTAGTACCTACTTTAACATCAAGATATCAGTGGATAAAGTTTCAGTTCAATAGTAATTGTTGGAAAAAGAATAATTTAGACATTAATGATGAGATGAAATGTAATAAAATGCTAAACTAGTAAATAACCATTTATTAACAACTATAAAACGGTAAAAACAAAAACTTACATGCATAAACAAAAATATAAACAAATCGTAAGATTCTTTTCTATTGGCAAAGTAAAAAAGATGACATAAAAAAACCAATATTTTGAATGTAGCACAAGTTTCAGTCACAAAAAACAGCATTTTATAAAATAAAATCACAATATATTCTTTAAAAGGTACCTACACACCTAGTAAAAAAAACGTTTGACAATATATTAGAAAAGCAATATTTAGGATAGGTACATATTTCAGTCATAAAAAAACTTAATATTCTATCAAATAAAATCACAATATATTCTTTGAAATGTACCTACCTACACATACCTAGTAAAAAAAATCACATTATGTGAGAACAAATAAAAATTGGTAAATATGAAATATGTAGAAATATTCCGAAAACGAAGAAAATCAATCTATATCTTCAGATGAAATATAAACATCCGTTTCTTCATTTTCTACTGGATCCTCTAAAATTATATCTTCTAAGCTTTGTGGTGTTTGTGGTCCCTCAAACCACACTGGAGAAAATTTATTATCAATAAGAGCCCAACCATTTTCTAGGGGATTGTAGAATGTTGGCTCCTTTTCTGTGGCATAGTTCCAGATGGCACAAATTTGATTTACTCTTTTCATTTTAAAAAAAAATACATCGCTACACGGAGCTAACATACTACCGTCAAATTTCTTTAATTGATCAAATGGGCTCTTGTTTGGCTACGGACCATAGTTTGACATAAATAAATCAAATCCAGCGTCATTTAAGCTTTCTAATTTAGGTCTCCCATATATGGTAGATACAAATAAATTTTTCAGTGCATACTGTCTGCTCATTTGATAACTCTTTATTCTCTCCAAAAGTACCAAATATTTCATGAACACGTTGGTCGTTTCGTAGCACTGTAAATGGTCTCACTTTCCCTTTTCGCGAAAATGCCGCAGTATAGTCGCATCCCGTGAGACAATGAAATGCGGGTAATGCCTTACTTCAATTGGGCCCTGGGGCAACTTCCATCCACACATGGATGTTTTGTGAAATTTTGTGAATATTTCCCAAAATAATTATCAAAATATCCGTATCAGAGGTTCTAATTACCACATATTTGTCTCTTGTATATTTGCCAAGTAATATACAATACGACTGTCTGCCTCTTCATGGCTACAGTTCATATCATTATTAATTTCTCGTTGCATATGTGCATTTAGAGCTAGATTTGATTTATTTATGTCAAACTATGGTCCGAAGCCAAACAAGAGCCCATTTGATCAATTAAAGAAATTTGAAAATACCTCCGTGTAGCGATGTACTTCTTTTTAAAATGAAAAGGGTAAATCAAATTTGTGCCATCTGGAACCATGCCACAGAAAAGGTGCCAACATTCTACAATCCTCTAGAAAATGGTTGGGCTCTTGTTGATAATAAATTTTCTCCGGTGTGGTTCGAGGGACCACAAACACCACAAAGCTTAGAAGATATAATTTTAGAAGATCCAGAGGACCTAGTAGAAAATGAAGAAACGAATGTTTATATTTCATCTGAAAACAAAGATGATGATTAATAGTTGTTTGGTGTTTTACATTTTAGAGAAACTTATAGAATGATTTTCTTCGTTTTCGGAATATTTCTACATATTTCATATTTACCAATTTTTAGTTTTGTGCGAATGGCCCGCCGCCACAGCCATATTCCTAAATATAGATAGATATTTACCAATTTTTATTTTATCTCACATAACGTGATTTTTTTACTAGGTATGTGTAGGTAGGTACATTTCAAAGAATATATTGTGATTTTATTTTATAGAATATTAAGTTTTTTTATGACTGAAATATGTACCTACTAACATCCTAAATATTGTTTTTTTAATATATTATCAAACAATGTGTTTTTTTTTACTAGGTGTGTAGTACTTTTTAAAGAATATATTGTGATTTTATTTTATAGAATGCTGTTTTTTTGTGACTGATACATGTGCTACATTCAAAATATTGTTTTTTTGTCATCTTTTTTAATTTGCCTATAGGAAAGAATCTTACGATTTGTTTATATTTTTGTTTATGCATGTAAGTTTTTGTTTTTACCGTTTTATAGTTGTTAATAAATGTTTATTTACTCTAGTTTAGCATTTTATTACATTTCATCTCATCATTAATGTATAAAATAGTCTTTTTCCAACAATTACTATTGAACTGAAACTTTATCCACTGATATCCACTACTTTAATCGTTAGGGTGGTTAAAATTCCTCTTTAATCACTAGTGCGTGAAATTGCAAATTCTAGAAAAGTTCAGTACTACTTTTGACGTTAGGGTGGTTAAAATTCCACTTTCCACTTGTACCATAAATAACTATTTATATAAATAAACAGCGTAAGACAATGTAAGAATTATTGTAATTCAAAATTTAATATATTTCAATATATTTATTCAGTAAAGTAGGAATACCATGAAGTAACTTTTTTTAATTTGAAAATTTTGCAGCATCTTCCACGTTTAGTTGTGCTGTCGGTGTATTCAAAATATATATTAATTCTACGTTAAAGAAAATTTTAATTTGAGTCCAAAGTCATATAATATGCACATTATCACTTTTGAGGTAAGTACCTATTTAAGATTCTTGTATTACTTTGAAGGGCGTCTGTCTCATAAATGAGTCTAGTTAAAATGATCTACCGCACATTTCTAACTTAGTGGTAGTGCCCCAAATGTGTTCTGAAAATTTAAAGCCTGTACGATATAAGAAAAAAAATATTGTTTTACCAATTTGATAATAATTCGAACGCGTCTGCTGCTGTTGGTTGACCGTCTGCCGACGTTTTCAAAATATATCCTAAATCTACACTAAAAAAGCTTTCATTTGAGTCCAAAATCATGCATGTACCTTATGAGGTAAGTTCCGTCTGATTTTTGCATTTTTTGAAGGCGTCTGCCCTACAAACGCGTCCAGACGGGAACGTCTGTCGCACATTTCTGACATACTGAAACCCCCCCCTAATATGTCAACAAAATTTGGCCATGTACAGTCGGCGCCACCCAAATGTGAACGGCAAAATTGTATAGTGTAATTTACACTTTAAATCATAGTCGCCGTAAAATTTGAAAATAGTTGTCAAATATATTTGTCATAATTTGTCAAAAGTAAAAGTGAAGATAACCATGCCAAGACATTTAACTAAAGCGCAAAAAGCGAGGGTTATAGCTAAAAATTGGAAGAAAATAAGTTTTTGAGTGAAGTGGCTGCTGATTTAAATGTTGGTAAAAGTTATATACTTTATATATAAAAAAAGCGCTGGCAAGAAGAACAAAGACTGCAAAGATCTGCAAGGTATTAAGGTCTCCAATGAGAATAAAGACAATGCTCTGGTCGAATTTATCCATCAGAATCCTTTCGAAACCGCTGTCAAAACTGAAGAAGAAACATTATTCCCAGGGTCTTTCAGAATAGCACAAAGCTGACGAATTGCTGATTTTTAAATATAGAGATTATAGTTTTTACCATTTTTATTTTATTAATGTTTTTCTGAATTATGAATTATAAATTATTAGGTGTATGTGTTGAAATATATTAATTATTGTTAATACGCTAGTTTGTGTCATTTCATTTATTACAATAGTTAAACATGAATAAATTAAAGGAATAATTAATATTAACCTTCTTCCACTAACATGTAGGAAATATTAGTTAATTATTTTGTTAACTTCTTTTATATTATTCGTGTCGGCCTTCGTCCTTCCAATTATTATTATGGTAACAGAAAATAATAAAAGTAATATTATTTTCTGTCAATATATCATCTCTGTGTTACGCCACTAAACAAAGTCTGAGTTACTACAATGAAATTCAGAAGAAAATTCCATAACAACCAAAATGCGTTCACATTTGGATGGCGCCGACTGTACCTATGAGGTAAATGAACATGCAATTTTTCCAAATTTGAAGGGCTGTAATTCGAAACGTTGACCACTTAGCGCTGACAGACGTCCGGTTTTTTATTACCTATATAAAGTCTTTTCATACAAACATGTCAAACCTTTTGTACCTTATGAGGTAACTTATTTGCCTCTCGGCTCTAGGTCTATTAGCACACTTAACCGCTGACATTAATATA
Source organism: Rhagium mordax (assembly GCA_963680705.1). Classification (NCBI taxonomy): domain Eukaryota; kingdom Metazoa; phylum Arthropoda; class Insecta; order Coleoptera; family Cerambycidae; genus Rhagium; species Rhagium mordax. Next base: position 45,500,404 of record OY796660.1, on the reverse strand, counting down.
TCCTTCACAAACCAAAAATCCACAGTAGCCATGTTCGTAGATACCTATTGAGGGGGCTTATGATAATATAAATCTAAAAATACTCTACTACAAAATGATAAAAATAGGAATCCCTATGTTATGCGCTAAAAACATAATCAAATTATATGAATCTAGAGAAATCTACATCAGAGTAGATAATAAGTTTATTGGACCACAAACTACTAACATAGGATTACCCCAGGGTGGAATATTGTGCCCTTTACTATATATAATATATTCGCATGATATTGAAACCATCTGTACAAATAATATTAAATTATTGCAGTACGCTGATGATATATGCATATACAGTGACAACTGCGAGATAGAACAGGGTATAATAAATATAAAGAAAACATATATTCAATTGAATAAATGGGTAAATAGTAATGGTTTAACAATCTCCATACAAAAGACTCAATTATGCATTTTCACAAGAAAAAGACAATTAATCCCAAATTCAGTCAACATAACAGATATACAATTTGAAATAAAAGAAAAAATTAAAATTCTGGGTTTAATAATAGATAAAAAATTGTTATGGCATGATCATATAAATTATGTCATAACAAAAAGTGAAAAAGCCATAAATATAATTAGATCAGTGTCTCACGTGCGGTGGGGTGCATATCCCAATATAACATTGATGATATACAAAAGTTATATTAGATCCATTATTGATTATGGATCTATTTTTTATTCACAAGCATCAAATAAGTTTTTAAACAAATTAAATGTCATTCAAAACAAGTGTATTAGATTGTGCCTGGGATTATTAAGAAGTACTCCAGTTGAAGCCTTGTTAGCCGAATCTAACATTGTTCCTCTTAGCTACAGAAGAAAAACACTGTGTTCTAAATTTATTATTGGGAGCTATTTAAAAAATAGCCCGCTAATAAATAATATTCACCATCTATATATACAAGACATGACTCATCGATATTGGGAGAAGAAAAAGCCTCTTTTGTATATAAACTGCTATGGAGACATTTTACAACATGAAAATCAGCCACACACTACAAGCAAAAATTTTACGTATGACATTAATATATCTCAAATTAAAAAAGAATTAAACATCATTTATTTACGGGACTACAGCAAATATCCTGAAGGAATACGTAACAACATGTTTAGCTTTGATGTGGAACAACTTTGTCCCGATTCTTACAAAATATTTTCCGATGGCTCCAAAAGCTCAGAAGACACTGGTTGCGCAATTTTTGATCCGCAAACAAATTTTAAAAAGCACATAAAGTTGCCACATGAACTCTGCATCTATAACGCGGAACTTGTTGCAATTCTAGAGGCTCTAAAACATGTACAAACTCTCAATCACACTAGATTTACAATCTTCAGCGATAGCAAAAGTGCTTTGGACACATTGAAACACATGCAAGGAAAAACTAAATAAAATTATATAACAACACAAATAATAAAATTAGTTCATCTGTTGTATGAAGAAGGAAAGCTCGTTGTACTAGCATGGGTGAAAAGCCATTGTGGAATAGTATATAATGAAGTAGTAGATGCAGCGGCAAAAGAGGCGTTATATGTGGGAGAAGCAAACAATTACTTAATTACACCGGAAGACCTAATATCAGAAAAAAAAAACAGACACTTACAAAAATAGAGGGAAGAATATATAAACAGTGGAAAAGGCAATTATTATAAATACATTAATCCCAATCCAAATGAAAAACCTTGGTTTTCAGATACACCTAACAATAAAAAATTTGTAAGTACATTATCTAGACTTCGTGTAAATCATGGATTATTTTCCAGTCTCTAGCCCAGGAGTGCGTTCATAATGGCTTACAGAGTACACTTTTCTTACCGCGGTAACGTTAAAGTCGTTCAAAATTGAATCACGGTTTCCCAAGGTAATTCATGAAAGTGTTCAAAAACGGTTCCAGAGTAATCCTTTTATTACCACGCTTTAGACTGCGGGAACAGTTGCCGAGTATGCGCAATGAGTAGTATTACGCTTCTATAATAGTGAAATGTGAATTGTGTTGTCAAATATTGAAAAGTCATCGACGTTATAGTGAAAATACTAATTTCCTATCGCAGTGAGATGGAAAATTACACGTGTCTTATTACCAACGGCGGTCCTGTGATAAACGACGATAAAGTAAATGTCAAATGTTAAGTAATGTTATGATAGGCGTTCACAAATGTTGAGTACAAAGTAGTCCAAGGGTAGTACTTTTCTGATTCCATTACAGAGTAATGCATTACCATGACAAAGTGAATATGAACGCACCCCAGAATGACGTGCGAATGCGGTGATAGAGGAGATGCTGAACATATGATTCTGAATTGTAATTTGAGGAAGGATTCGTTGCAGGAATTTATGAGGAAAATAAGAGACAAAAATGTAGTACAGCCTTTTAATCTAATTAGTATTCTAAGGTCAAACAATCTAGAGATATATTTGAAAATGTATGAACACATTGAAAAAAACAAAATGTAAGAAATAATTGTAATTATACACAGCATACTAGTATAAGTTTCCTTTGTGTTTGTCCTATATAAATCCCATTTCTTTCCGTCCAGTATTGTGATGTTAATGCCAAGACGGACCCCTTGGCAAACACGTGCTCCTTGTTTTTCCTTAAAAAAAAAAATAAAAAAAAAATAAAAAAAAAAAAATAAATAAAAAAAAAAGAGAACGTAAGTTTAGTTTAGTTTTAGTTTTTAAGTTTCTGACCTTATAGGATTCATATAATATTATTCAAACAGAGCAGGTTACATCCTTGGAGGAATATAGTAGAGAGATTTGTGTATATATCGTGTTTTTTTATAATTTTGAACACATAGGTGTTGAGCGAATGGCCACGCAGCCTCAGCCATTAATTCAGTAGATAGATAGATAGATAGATAGATACTTACCCTGATTTCCTTGGGGAAGTTGAGTAAATGGACGAATCGGAACTAAAAAAAAATAAACAGAAAATTATGCATCGAAGGCAAATTCACCAACAAACATCTATACAAATGCAATCATATATCATCCGATAATAATTACATAATTATTATTAGACAATAATATAGAGCATAAGGAATAATATAATGAGGATATGTCTCACCTGTACATCGTAGACTGCTCTGCCTGAGAAAAAACTGAACTTATTGATTCTGGATTAGCTCCAGGTTTAACATATTGAAGGCCATTTTGCTTCATGATAATATCAGAAGGCTGAAAGTGATCTGAGCATATTTCCGGATGTTTTGGCAAACGTTCGTTATCGTCAAAACCAACAAGGGAAAACCGCAGTTTTTTCTTTCATTATCTACCGGAAACCTGGAACTTATTTACAAATGTATAAGAGACAAATGCGTATTTAAGTAGGCACGTAACAATTTTATTGAAATAAATGGAACTTATGTGATATTGGTATACTTTTTCTTTGTTTAATTATATTACAAAATAGTGGAAAATTGAAAAATTGCATTGACAATGTTCTTTAGAAATATATAAGAAAGTCACTACAAAGGTTTTTAAAAAATGTTGATTATTTTACAAACTAAATTTTTTTTAACGAGAAAATATGATTTTCTACGCCACTGATGAGACGAAAACAATAGATACATTGCAATAATTTCAACTTACCTGTGAAAAGACAGTTCTGGATGAAAAGAATCCAATTTTCCACACACTTGACACTGAACAACGAGCGCAATGTAAATCGGGGTTGCCACTATCATGTGCCCAACGAAGTGGAAATAAATAACTAAATAGCATTTAGTATTTATTCCCACGAAAAAGAAAAGTGTCGGTATATCTTATTAACTTTTAGTTACATTTTAGCCTATATGGTAATTATGGTTGCAAATATTAACTTGCAAAATACCAAATTGCTCATTTTAGTATGTTGAAATTTGAAAACGTGCTTCATTACTGAAAGTTTGGCAACAGTGTTCTCTGAAAGTGTATAGTCGCCCATACAATTGACCAGATTAGGAGTAGACCCTGAGATCTCTGATTGCTTTAAAACGTAAACAATTGTATCTCCTATTGTTTATATATCTATGGTTGGAAATATAATCTATGAAAATAATCACTCACAATCCAAATGCATCGAGATCGTCTGGCTTCTTTTTCGTGGCGTTTTCCTGTAGTCGGGTACTCGCAGCCTCTATTAGTTTTGCCACTTCACGTCTACTATCACTTTTTATTTTCTGTGTAGGAGTGGCATTACGTGACGTTTCTGGTGATGGCGAATGTATTGTAGGAAATCTTCTTTTTTCTGTATTCAGCCCACTTGGTCCAGGTTCTTCCGATGGTGGTGTAGGGGACCTGATATTTTCTGTGTGAAGTTCTTCAACTGTCCCATCAAAAATAATTTCTACATCCGGTTTTTCACATACATCAAGCGTTTCATCATCCTAGAGTTGAAACAAAATAGTAAATAAAAGAAATATTTTTAATTGATATCTCATAATACCTGAATATTAGAAATGTTCTCGCTTACTGGTTCGGCAGATGTACGCAGAAAATCCAGCAAGTTAAAGAACCACCATTTAGGAGTTTGCAGATCATCTGTACCTGCCCCACTTGCCTGACTCATTTTTAGCTTATTTAACTCCTTTAAATATTGAGTTCGAAGGCCATGAATTTTGGTTTTAATATCGTCTATTGAAAGACATTGCTTGTTAGCAAACTCGCTTCTCTCAATAATTGCGTTTCGGATGGTTTCCAAGGCTTGTACCGTTTTGTTTTTATTTTTATAATCCGCACTATTTGTTTGATAGAGCACTGGCTCCTGCTGACAAAGTTCTATTAATTCTGCGGTTAGTTCTCTATTCCACAAAAATGTAAACGCCATTTTATAATTCGCAAGTCTTATCAACTAAATACTAAACTAAACGCAATAATGAATAATAAAAGAAAGAAATAACTGAGATAAGTATCACTATTCAGCGTTATTCAACAATAAAATCACACGAACATCCACAGCGTATACAGATATTACAGATTTACAGCTAACAAAAGTAAAAACAAACCACAAAAACAAACTGGCATCTGTGCCACAGAACACAGAATCTGGTATCTGAGACAGTTCCTCCGTGGACTGTATTTTCGTTCAGTGCCTCCAATATTTCAATGTACATTGGCAACAAATAAATCACCAAAAGTAACTAAAATCGCATGCAATTTATGGCATGAAAATAGGACATGTTCTATTTTCGTGCAACTTTGTCGCATGTGAAAATTGCATGCAATTTTTTTAAAATTGCATAGTGTAAACCCAAAAAAGTTGCAGCATCTAGTTGTCGCGACAAATTGCATGCGAATTGTTGCATAGTGGAAATCCCTCTTTAAAATGCTTTACTATGCGCTAGTTCAATCACAGCTTTCTTATGGCATCCTGGGCTGGGGCGGAGTAAATAATCATTATCTAGAAAACCTTAACGTCCTACAAAAATGGGTAATTAAAATAATTAAAATAATATTTGGTAAACCGCTTCGCTATTCAAGTGACAGTTTATTCACAGAGGCTGGCATTTTGGATATCAGTCAACTATTTTGTTTAAATGTTTTATTAAATGTATTCCAAAATAAAAGTAATATTCAAACAATCACACATAATTATGAAACAAGACATAAACAGAGTAGTTGTCAGAGACCTAGAAGTGAGAAAACTGTTGGGCAACGAAATTACCTATAGGTACCTCAGTCCGAGGATATATGACATTCTTCCAGAAAGAATTAAAAATATAGCCACTTTAGAATTATTTAAAAAAAAAGTAAAACAATGGATAACACAAACACCACGGTGTGTTTTTCATGATTTAGTAAATCAAAACATTAATGTTTAATTGATTTTGGATATAAAAACACTTGTTATGACATTCACCTAATTACGGAAAAGGAAACTTATTTTGACATGTACCCGATTCAAGATATATTACTTATATTGTTTTCATAGTTCGTTATCATAATTTTTCGTTAGGTTATGGTTCTTGTATACTTGTATTAATATAAAATTTTTTTATTTTTTTTGTTAAGATTTAAACTTATAAATTCATATACCTATATTTGCTTTATTTACTTTTAAATGTTACTCTCGCCCCCTATCACGCACAAGTAGATATACAGGGTGTCCCAGATTTAAACGGACATTGTAACGAAGTGATTTTTTCCGATCAAGGAATGTTCATTTTTGCTTTAAATATTGCCGCTGTTTTAGTAAGTAAGTCCTGTACTAGTTAAGTTATTAATGAGTTGTTAAAAAGTCCGCTGGTAAACAAGCAATCAAGTAATTAATCGATTAATTTTCGACAATCCCTCGTATAAGTAAAATCCGAGAATTATTAGAAATAAAGGTCGAGTCGGAAATAAAAATCATTCGCTACTAAAAATGTTAATCCTTGCTCGTTTTAATCCGTTTCTTTTTGCAACATGGTATAGAAATTACAAGTAACTCATTTCCGGTTATATATGTTCTGAGTAGATGCAACAAATTGCATAATCCGCGGCACCTCTGCAAGTTACGCTGGGTTGTGCATTCGAGTCCGTAGTTTAAAGTCGGTGACCGCCCCTCTATCACGCGACCTAGATACGTCTAAAAGTTTACAAAAAAGGAAAGAACACTGACTTCGCTCTCATTCCGTGCTCATCCTCGTTCCGAGAAAACCGGCAGCAGTTCATGTTCATTCCGAAATAGTCCGCAAAATCAGATCAGATTCACCTTCAGAAGTGCCAGATCGAACCAAAGCCTTCTACAGTTTCGCGCCGCCGCTCCGAATTGAATAGTAAATCCCGTCAGAACGTTATTTGAAAATCATTTTGGTAAGAATACATCGTAGTCCACTGCATTTTGCAGGTACTGCTTTCAGTTAAGTATAGATATTCAAAGGTTTTTGTGTCCGCACGTATTGTTGTATTATACTACTCAATCAAACCAGTGCTAATTAGTAATAGTTGGTCTTTTGTTTGTTAATATATGCAGCAGCCGCTGAGGTTTGTTCGCTGGGGCCACCTCAAAAGTTCCACTGCATAATAGGTTACCGGAAAACCTACGATAAATCTAATAGCCATTATATGCATCAACTGGGAGGAATTGTTCGATAGGGCCTTCCAAACGGGTGATCTGCATAGAACTGGCTCGCGAAACTTACGTAATAACATAAGCATTAGCAAATAGCTCTACGTTTGTGGCCGTAGTTTGCCGTGTATGTCAAAATTCTATATAACCTAGAATATCTATAGCTAATTGATTGCCCGCCATGCATAATTCATCCTAGTGGAAAGGTCCGTTTGCTTGTCGTACATAAAAATTCATTAATCCTACGTATCCGAAAATTTTGACGCTAAAAATACGTAAAGATTCTTGATTGCCAGCACGACTTGTTTTTATTATTTTTGAAATAATTTTATACACACTCGACTGTACAGTCGTGGAGGTTTAGAGTAAATTAATTTGTTCATTATTATCCTTGAATAAATCCGTTATTTTAAAAAGGTAAAATTCACGAGTTATTATTTCTGTCATTTTAATTTCTGATTAATCCGTTTGAGTAGGGGTTGAAGTCCTTTAGACAGACCCCCAACTTACGACCCGCTGGCATTTATCTGTATCTCCATCTGTTAGCTACCCCGGATTGCTTTCCCAAATAGGAAAGCCAAAAAGTGCTGTCCTTTGCACTCAAAAGTTAAAGTACTGGCGCCCGAGATTTCCGTATAAAAGATTACGTAAGTATCTGGAAAAGCAAGCACCATTACAGTGAAATGGGAGATAGAGCACACTTTGCTGAGTTCAAAACACCCCCACACTTACCCTTGAAAGTGAATGGTTTTCGAAATACGGGGTGTTTTATGATTCTTGGCCAATTATTCATACCGCCATATTTTCGGAATGGCCGCACATATCGGAATAAAATTTGGTACACATATTACACTCTTTTAGTTCAATTAAAGGCATAATTTATTTTTGAAACATTCCAGGACCGGATTCGTTTTTTTTTAATATTGCTATCAGTGCTTCGAACAACACCCTGTATATCATTTATTGGAAAATGTTAGTAAACATTGAAAAAGACACTGGATCAGTGTGTAAAATAATGTCATAATATTTGATGGCACACTTACTGTTATGTTTTAATAAATTTTTGAAATTCTCATTTGACCAAATTTTAAATTCTACAAATAAAGTAATCAGCAAACTATAGTTATTATATTGCTAAAAATAATTTAAAGCCTACAATAGACCTTATTATTTGCTTTTCTGTACATTGTGATGGCTCCTTTTTATTTCTGTGGTTTTGTCACTATATACTTACGTAATCTTTTTATTTCTACGGAAATCTCGGGCGCCAGTCCTTCAATTTTTAAGTGCGAAGAACTACACTGTTTTTTTGGCTCTCCTAATTGGGAGAACAACCCTGAGTAGCGTAACAGCGGTTGATACGGAATAGCCAGAGGTCGGAGCTGGAGACCTATCTAATGGACTTCGGTCATACTGCTCAAACGGGTTAATCAGAAACAAATGACAGAAATAATAACTCGTGAAGTTTACGTTTTTAAAACAACGTGTTTATTCAGGAATAAATAATGAACAAATTAATTTATTCTCAAACCTCCACGACTATGCAGTCGCGTACGTATAAAACTATTTTTTTAAAATAATTATAAATCAGTCAAGCTGGCAATCAAAAGTCTTTACGCGATTTTTACGGCGGAATTTACGGAGACGTTGTATGAATATTTTACTATGCACGACAAGCAAATGTACCTTTCCACTAGGATTATAAACGGCGGGCAGTCCGTTAGCTATAGATATTTGAGTCTAGACACAATATTGAAACAAGCGGTAAGCTACTGCCGCAAACGTAGAGCTATTTGTTAAATGATTATATTGAATAATGTAAGTTTTGCGAGTCAGTTCTATGCGGATCCCCTGTACATATGGCCCAAGTGAACAAATACATACAGTTGATGCATATAATGACTATTTATTTCACGTAGCTTTTCCGGTAACCTATTATGCAAGGGAACTTTTAAGATGGCCCAAGTGAACAAATCTCAGCAGTCTTTGCATATATTAACAAAATAAAAGACCAACGGAGGTATTACTAATAAGCTCTAGTTTACTTTGGTAGCAAAATACGGTGATACTAACAGACAATAGAATCTCTCAATATCTATACTTAACTGAAGGCAGTACCTGCAGAATGTAGCAGGTTGCGTTGAATTCTTACCAATATTATACTCAAAGGAACTTACTATTAAAACTCGGAGCGGCGGTACGGAAAGATTTACAGGTTCAGGTTGATCGTCAATTGCTGGCGGTCGAACGGATCTGTTATGCGGACTATTTCGGAATGAATCTGAACTGCTGCCGGTTTTCTCGGAATGCGAATGAGGACGGAATGCAAATCAGCACGGAATGAGAGCGAAATGACTGTTCTTCCCCTTTTTGTAAACTTTTATGACGTATCTGTCGCGTTAAGAAAGAGGTGGTCACCGACTTTAAACGACGTACTCGTATGCATATCCCAGCGTAACTTGCAGAGGTGCAGCGGATTATGCATCTTAGTGCATCAACTCAAAACGTATCTAACCGGAAATGAGTTTCTTGTAATTTCTATACTGTGTTGCAAAAAGAAACGGATCAAAACGAGCAAGGATTAATAATTTTAGTAACGAATGATTTTTATTTCCGACTCGACCATTATTTATAATAATTCTCGGATTTTGTTTATACGGGGGATTGTCGAAAATTAATCAATTAATTACTTGACTGCTTGTTTACCAGCGGACTTTTTAACAACTCATTAATAACTTAACTAGAACAGAAATTACTTACTAAAAACAGCGGCAGGGTGTACCCAAGTGACGGTAATATTTAAAGCAAAAATGAACATTCCTTGATTGAAAAAATCACTTCGTTACACCCCCCTCTTACTTCGGTAAAAAAAAAAAATAATTCATTATACATTTTTTTTTCTCTTCTCCCTGGGAGGCTCCAGGTAAACAAAGGCAAAACTAATTGAAACGGAAAGCTCCCTAATATAGTATTTACAGGACTAAATTCTAAATTAGTAAAAACAAAATTAACTTTACACAGCCTCCCGGGACCGGTGTCATTACCTATCGGGTATCTTCATCCGGTGCTTCTTACCAGCTGGGCCAAAGGTGGTCCTAGACGATCAAAGCTCCCTGGCTGGTCCTTCTGAAAATATAAAAAACAGTTAGCTATGGTGAAGCTAATTACCGGCGGTCGGCGGAAGGAGTGAACACCTCGAGATGAGTGTGCTCCCAAGACGGACGGCGGTATATGGTTCTTAGGGCGTGATTTAGCCCTTGCCATAATGACGCTGGCAACCACCCGTAGGACATGGTCTTCGGTTCCTAAACGGAAACAGGTTCGGTCGGCTGGTACCTCTTCGGGTGGTGGCATATCCTCCTGAACTCTCCTCGTTGTGAGAGAGGGGAACTGGATGGTACGGATGTTGCGGACGGTGACTGACGGTACTGACGGTCACTACCTCTCCTGGAACTGGTTTGAGGTGTTTCCTGGGAATATGTCGCAGCGCTTTTCCGGTATCGGGGACGGTCCGGAAAGATGTCGGTATTTTGGCGGCATATTTCTGGTCGGCGGACGGCTTGCACTGCTGGCACTTTGGGCAGTTCCTAACATACTGGGCGATGTCTCGAAACATGCCAGGCCAGTAATAACGGGGTGCCATCCGGGCTATGGTCTTGGCGATTCCCATGTGTCCAGCGAACGGAGCATCGTGGTTTTCAGCCAAAACGGTACGGCGATGTGCGGTTGGTACTCGTAGCTTCCATGTATCGGAGAGATCAGGTTCAACATGTGTCTGCTTACGAGTATACCAAGTACTGTCATGTATTTCAGTCAGGGTGTCTAAACCCTCGGAATCTGGAGCAGACGACGGTCCTGGTAGCGGTTGTCTGGCTCCAGTCTCTGGTAACGGTTATCTGGATACGGTATCTGGTAGCGGTTGTTCGTGGATGGTTGTTACCTGCGACACAACTTGACCATTCAACGAGAAGGTAGCGGTGCCTGGGGTGATAAGAAAGTTATGCTTACGCAATACATCCATCCCCAGGATTATGTCGGGCGAGAGATTTTTCAGATGCAGTAGATCTTCGGAGAATTGTGTTTTGCCAATGGCAAATTTCAGCTGATAAGCTCGGGTGACGCTAAGTTACCATTAGCTAATTTAGCGGACGGTGCGGTAACGGTCTGGTGTGGAATACCCCATGTAGTACATAAATTCTTTATCTTATTGCCGACGTAGGAACGGACTGCTCCTGTGTCAACAAGGGCAGAGAAAGTCTGGTTACGGATATGTACTAATACATGCGGTCGGTTGTCGTGATCGGGTGAAGAGTCAGATTTTGAGGCGTCAAAATCTCGGAACCATACTTTCCTCGTACCAGTGTGACGTCGGTCTGGTTTCCTCGCTGATGGACATCGGCAGTCTCGGGACATGATGCCCTGTTGCCCACAGCGGGAGCAGAACAGGCGTGGCGGGGAACGACATTGAGATTTTTACAGTCTGTATTTATAGAAACTGGTAGATTATTAATAAATATTTTATTAGCTAAAGAAATTTTTTCACACTGCTTTTCCGTGCCAATTAAAAGAGCTGTCGTTTTTAAAGGGTTTAATTTAAGAGCATTTTTTTCGGACCATTCACTCAATTTATTTAAATCTGAATTAAGTAAATTAAGGTAGTAGTCTGCATTATCAGATTGAAAAGATACATATATTTGACAATCATCAGCGTAACAGTGCATTTTGGTTTGAATGCAAGAATGTACATCTGCTGTATATAATATAAATAACAAAGGGCCTAATATAGACCCCTGTGGAACACCACTATGTATCGCCGCAGGTCTAGAGTGAATGAGTGTATCATTTACCTCTAATAGTACTGTCTGGTATCGATTGCTTAAGTAGCTTTCAAACCAATTAAGGTTGCGATTTACTCCTCCTTTAAGAGTAAATTTTGCAGAAACTAATACACGGATTTTGAAAATTAATGTATCTAATTTTGCAGAAAAATGTGTAAATGGCCGTGAGGTATTGAAATTACCATTCTTATCTATAATTGAGAAGGAAAAAATAAGACTGTACATATTGGCAATATGTAGGCAACTCATTCAATCGCTTGTATTTACAATTTTGTATTTTTTTTGTACAAATAAATTAGCTTACGGCCGAGTACAAAGTGTTACTTAAAAGCTCACCAAATATTGTCGCTCAAATTAACGTATCTTTCGTGAAATTGACCCTCAAAGGAGAATTTTCACATTTTTAGGTCAAGTCTTCGCTTTGAGAGCACACCACTTCATTATAATAAAAATTTATATTTAGAAATTGGTATTATTAAAATCTTTAGGACAATACTAAAAACCTAAAACTATTATAAATATCACACCATATTTGTTTGTTTCATTAATCATAATAAACCAAAATAAATACTTATATTTCTCTCTCACTCTACTAAATCCCAACCTTAACAGTGTTTGGGGAAAACCCATAATATTTTAATTTTGCCAATAAGAGCTTATGGTCTAAACAATCAAATGCCTTTGAATAATCTAGCATGACGGTGACAGTAATTTTCTTATTATCGATTGCTCGTAGCATGTCATCTGTTATGTCGAGCTGTGTAGTAGCAGTACTAAAACCTGGACGAAAACCAGATTGACGATCAGGTAAGATATTATACATGTCAATATACTTTTTAAGTTGGATGTAAACATATCTTTCCAGGATCTTGGATAGAGCTGGCAAAATACTAATGGGGCGTAACTCACTTATATTATCAATTTTTTCTTTCTTAGGAATAGGAGTTATGAGAGCCTTTTTCCAACTAGACGGTACACAATTTGATTCTAACGAACAATTAATTATATGCGTTAAAATGTTTATGCAAAATGGCAAACACAGTTTTAACATTTCGGCAGTTATACCATCCAAACCCATCGCATTACTATGTAAACTGTTTACTATATTAGTAATTTCAATAGTATTAGCAGGATTAATATTAAAATTATCATTATTTCTAATTTTCTGACATACTGAATTTTCAAACTGATGTATAGTGGATGCGTTAGCATTTATCGAATCAACTGAATTTACAAAAAAGTCATTTATTTCATCAGGGTCCGCGATATGTTCCGGAATTGAGGAATTTTTGTTTTTGCAATAAATATTTAATTTACTTACAGTTTGCATAATTTTTTAGAATTTTTATTATTTACATTTAATACATGTTCTATATAGACTTTTTTCTCTCTACGTATAGCTGCGGTTACAAAATTTCTACAATTTTTATAGTAATTCCATTTTATATTCGTCTAATGTTGATTTACGTTTATATTTTTGAGTGATGCACGATTATTCCGAAAGAGCTTTATCACGAATTCGCATCATAAGTCTGATATTTGCAGTTATCCACGGACAACGATTTTTTGATATACGAATTTTTTGGATAGGTGCATGTTTATTAAACAATTCAATTATTAAACTGTTAAAAATGTCTACTTTTTCATTAAGGTTAGCTACTAATAAAACTTGATCCCAATTGGTACTGTGCAGAGCTAGGAGTATTTCAAATGAAAGTAATTGAAAAAAGTATTTCAAATACTTTCAGTATTTGAAGCACTTTGCTTCAAATCCTTTCGATTCTCAGTATTTGGTACTTGGCATTTGAAATACTTTGCTTCGAGTATTTGGATTTGGTATTTGGTTTTCATAAATACTGATATTTGAATTACTTTGCGTGGTATTTCAAATACTCTCCAGTATTTCAATTACTCTCCGGTATTTCAAATACTCTCCGGTATTTCAAGTAGGTACTGTCCCGGTATTTGAAGTACTAGACGTTATTTCAAATACTGTTAAAGCACTAGAATAACTATTCAAAATAGGTACCTAACCTAAGTGACCATTTCAAATGTCAATAAAAGATTTGAAAAACCTTAAATAATTAAAATATTCAAAATAATTTTTAATAATTTTTGGGTATTTGAAATACAACTTGAGGTATTTCAAATATTAGAAAGTATTTGAAATACAACTTGAGGTATTTCAAATATTAGAGAATATTTGAAATACCTTATTTGCTGGAAATTTCAATTAATTTCCTTGAGTATTTGGTATTTCAAATCTTTTCTGTAAAGCAGAGTATTTGGTAATTGAAACTGCAACTACTTTAGATGGTATTTGGTATTTGATATTTGAAATACTTTTGTTGAGTATTTGGAGCAGCTCTGAGTCAATAGCAACATTCTATAATAGTTCATTACAAAGATGTAAACTACTTTATGCACTAAAATGAGTATGTAAGTTAAACAGTTGTGGAAAATAATTCTCTAAACTAATGCTGCAAAAGCATCACTTACTTCTCTCAGCAAGCGTCATGATGTTACTCCACTATAATTATTTCACAGAACGATTACAGCCCGTTGGGTGAAAGAATATGAATTCTTTCATTCACCATTACAGCTGCTCTATTATGTCGCCCTACCTAAGAAATTGTTATTTAATAATTAATTAATTGAATCGGTTATTTCTTAAACACCCTAAGTCATTTTTAAGGCAATTCGAGTTGAATACACACAACCGATTTTTTGACATTTCTTCATCGTTTGTTGCTAAAAAACATTAACTACATATGGTGTCTATGGTAGAAAATCACACATACACTTTTAGATTTAGAACTTAAACACCGTAAGTCACTGACTTAAGGGGTTTAAGTGGTAAAAGCGCATGATGAACTAGAAATATAACCTAACCTTAAATTTAACGTTAAGTAGTTTTGCTGCTGTTAGTGAGAATACTTTATAGTATTATCGTTGGTGTGTTATATTCCAAGTTTAATATTATGGCAGATAGTGAACAACAACCTGAAAAACGTCATAAAGGTGTTCGCCATGAAGACAAATATAAAAGAAATGCGGTTCGCATTTCACGAGTAAAAGGATTGGGATACATGAATTACAAAAACAAACAAGTAACCGAGAAAACCATAGGTCCTCTCAACTGCAAGTAAGTTGAATATTATATCACTTTATTGCATTACTCATTTTTTCTCTTTGCATCGTGTCTTCTTATTGTCACATAATATTTTTTAGATGTGCGTTAAAGTGCAGCATAAATATTAGTGAGGATATGAGAAAAACGTGCTTTAAAAACTTTTATGGCATGAAAACAAAAGATGAGCAAGATATTTATCTGCAAGGCTTAATTGATATAAAAGAAATTAAACAAAGACGAAAACGTAATGTTGAAGGAAGAAATCGAGACAGATCATATCAGTATTTTATCAAGATAGGAAATCGTAAAATCAAGGTATGTCAAGGTACATTTACCACTGTATTTGCCGTGACAGTGGATAGATTAAAAAGGATTAAGCACTTGTTGGTAAATAACGAAATTCCTAAAGACAAGAGAGGAAAATATGGAAAGGGAAATGCTATTAAACCCGACGTTATGAATTTGATTAGAGATCACATCAGCTCATATCCTGTAAAAGAGTCCCATTATTCGGGAAGAGAATATTTTTATCTTGATGCGCGCCTTAATGTAAAAATAATGCATGAAATGTTTCGTATAAAATATCCCGATTCAAAGGTGACCTATGATTATTATCTGAAATTCTTCCACGAAAATTTTACCCTGCACTTTGGACGTCCACAAGTTGACACTTGCAATAAATGCGAGGAATTAAACCTAAAAATAAAAAGCCCATCTTTAGGGGATGAAGCAAAGAGAGCTGCGGTTGCTGAAAAAATTATCCACGAGCGTCGTTCTAAGAAATTTTATAATGCTTTGAAAAGTACAGGTGAAGAGTGTAAAGAACGTGATGATCTTGGAGCACTAGTATTTGACTTCATGCAGAATCTACAGCTGCCCTTAATTCCAGTGCAAGATTTGTTTTATCTAACCAAGCTAAGTGTATCCGTATTTTGTATACATGACCTTAAAAATGACAAGGCCTACTATTATGTGTATTCTGAAAATACAGCTGCCAAAAGTCCTAATGAAGTATGCTCCTTTTTAAAGAATTTTATAGACAACTATTTGTCAGATGATATTCAGGAATTACGACTATTCTCAGACAATTGTCCTGGTCAAAATAAAAATCATTGTGTTGTTAGAATGTGCATGGCTTTGGTCGAAACTGGTCGCTTCAAAACGGTACAGCAGTATTTTCCTGTACGTGGCCACTCATTTTTGCCGTGCGACAGGGATTTTGGTGTAATAAAAAGGAATCTCAAAAAATATGACCGGGTTTATGATTTGCATAAGTACACAGAAATTATTATAGCCTCAAGTGCAAAGAACAAATTTACGGTTCACGAAGTTGCAACTAATGAAATACTCGACTTCAAGAGTTGGTGGCCAGCATTTTACAAAAAAGATTGCGTGTCAGTGGAAACTCAGAACTCCTCCAGAGAGCTGAAGACAACATTTTCCATCTCCAAATTCAACCATTTCATTCATGATTCTTCAAAGCCTGGTGACGTTAAAGCAAGTGAATTTGTTAATGGTTGGGTGTGGCATACTTTCCCATTAATGAATGCCAGAAAATCAAAAAACCTGCATATTCATTTTCCAGATTCACATGCATATCAAAGAAGTCTTCCATTATTAGAAAGTAAGATAAACCATCTCAGAACTATACTCCAGTGGGTCGAAGAAGACTATAAGAAATATTTTGACGATATTATTACCTTTAGTAGTGTAAAAACAGCCAAAACAAAGGCTTCTTTGTAGAACTAGTTAAATGATTAAAATAAATTTTAATTTACCTTATAGTTTATTTCAAAATCCCCCTAAGTCAAATTTTCAAAATTAATTTTTGAGTGCTACTTTTTTTTAAAATAAAATATTTCAGCAGCAATAGACGAGTGAATGGTTGACATATCTTCCCAGACTTCTAAATCGAAAATTAATTTTTATATATGCAAGTGAGAAGTTTTTTTTATTTCCTGAAAACCTGTGAAAAGTGACTTAGTGTGTTTAAGAAATAACCGATTCAATTAATTCGATGGTTTTTTAAACTTTATTTATTTATTTTAGGATTCCGAGACGATAGAAGTATTGAATGAAACGGGTGAATTAAGAAGAATTTTAAAATCTTTCAAGGTGAGGTGAGAATTTTATACAAATTACATTTAATATTGTCTAAAAGCTATTTGTGGCATCGATTAATTTTCTTTTTTTTCTTAGTTTGAAATTATTACCACATTCTTCCCAGATAATCTAAAAAATCATTTTTTTTAAATAACCTTTACGTCTGTAACCTTACGTCAAAGGAACATTTACAGTGTGTTTTTTGATATAGGTATATAAATAAAATAAAAATAAAAAATAATGATTTCACAGATGTTTCGGAAACGCAATCTGTTTCCTTTTCAATGCTAAGCGATTTTATTTATATAATTAGTGAAATTATCATTTCAATTGTGTAAAATGTGTAATATAATAATAATAATAATAATAATAATAATAATAATAATAATAATAATAAGCAGCTGAACGGGTTTACGAACGGATATATGAGCAACGAGGGTCGAAGAGAGGTGTTGCTGGCTGCAAGGAGAACCTGCTTATTGACAGATGTGTCACGCAGGACTCCATGCAGTATAAGCGAAACCTCTCTATGGCCTGGATCGATTACCGCAAGGCATTTGACATGACATCGCACGAGCTAATTGTTCACTTGCTCCGATGTCTTGCGGTGCCCGATCCCGTAGTGAGATGTATTGAAGAACTGATGCCGCTCTGGAAGACTCGCTTTACCATAAGATCGGGTAATGACCGAGTCCAGACGGAGCTGGTATCCTTCAAGAGGGGAGTATTTCAGGGAGACTCCCTCAGCCCCCTCTTGTTTTGCATCTCATTACTGCCATTATCCGTTTCGTTAAGAAAAACCCGTGGCTACAACTGCGGTACCCCCAGTAACAGGAGGCATAAGGTCACCCATTTGTTTTATATGGATGATCTTAAACTTTATGCCTCCGGAGAGAGGGATTTACATCAGTCCCTCAGGATAGTACAGGAGTACACACAGGCGGTCGGGATGGAGTTCGGGTTGGACAAATGTGCACTGGTCCATCTCAAGAAAGGACGATGCGGAGACTATGGAGAGGACGCGCAGCTCGTGGACGGAAGCATCTTACATCATCTAGATACTTGGGTGTTGAGCAACGCTCCACCCAGGAAGTAAGTGTAGTGAAAAACGCTCTCCGCGGCAAGTACCAGCACCGACTCCGACAGATCTGGTCTTCAGAACTGTCGGGGAAGAACAAGGTGTCTGCGACCAATATGCTTGCCGTTCCGATCCTTCTCTACTCCTTTGGAGTAGTGAAATGGACTCGAGAGGAGCTGCGACAACTCGACGTAGGAACTCGCAAAAAGATGCATGTCAATAGGAGTTTGCATCCTAAATCGTCCGTTCCACGGTTATATCTCCCACGGTATCAGGGAGGCCGTGGACTCTTGAGTTTGGAGAGTCTCCATAACAGGTTGGTTCTGGATGGGGCCTGTAAGGTTATCAGGAGTTCGGATCCCCTCCTCTGCATGGTCCGAGACCATGAAAAAGCAGGGGTAGGAGCTTTTTTGTTTGGGGCAGCACGGAGAGCAGCCGATGAACTTGGTCTCATTTTCGACGCTGAACGGGTAAATCGCGACTCTGTCACCGAGTTGGAACCTGTTCGGCGAAAAGCCCAAATTAAAGCTGCAGAACACAACATCTTTCTGCAGCTTCATACGGATAAGCCAATGCATGGGGTCTTTTATAAAAATATGGAAGACCTTGGCTTATCCAAAAGGTTGACCTTTGCCTTCTTAAGGTCAGCAGGGCTGAAATCTGAGACTGAGGGATTCATTATGGCTTGCCAGGATGGTGTATTTAACATACTCGTCTATCGAAGTCGTGTCATGGGTATGGAGGTCCCTGATGTCAGCTGCAGGGCCTGCCGCAGGGCGCCGGAGACTGTAATGCATTTGTTGTCGGCTTGTCCGACATATGCAGTCTCGGCCTATATCCAGAGGCACAACGCAGCATTACGAGTGCTTTATTATCATTTAAGGCACTCGTATAAGATAGACAAGACACCAGTGCTGCCTTACGCTCCGGGGGATATTGAGTCCGTTGTGGGAAATGAGAAGTGTCTAATTTATTGGAACTACTCGTTTCCCACCGTCAGGCAAATTCAAGCCAACAAGCCTGACATAGTCCTCCTCGACCACCAATTCAAGACAATGTATGTCATAGAGTTCTCGGCTCCTGCGGAGAACAACATTGTCTTGAAGGAGGAGGAAAAACGGACAAAGTATCGAGATTTGCTCTTCGAACTCCGCACACTCTATCCAGACCATACGGTTAAGATAGTGGTGCTGATTATAGGAGCCCTCGGTGGAATTAGACACACGCCGCTTTCAGAACTGAAGATCATACCGGCATGCCGCAACTCGGCAGAGATCTTAGCCGGCAGAATGCAGAAGGCAGTCATCCTCGGTTCGTTACGTCTGCTCAGGGCACACGATTCTCGGACCCAGTAGTCACTTACCCCACGGGCGTGGGGAGTGGTTGCCGGTACTACCAGCTCCCATCTGTGAGTGTCGGAGCCACAGAGAAGGGTGACTGGCTTTTACAAATAAAAAAAAAAATAATAATAATAATAGAGTCTTAGGCAGCACAGAGGGCCGCAGATGAACTCGGTCTCGTGTTCGACTACAGGCGAGGAGGCAGGCGAGATGCTGATGCAGAATCAGTTACTGAGCTTCCGCCGAATCGTCTGACAGCCCAAATTAAAGCTGCCGAACAGAGGAATCTGTTCAGGCAGCACGTCGATAAACCCCTGCACGGTGTTTTCTATAACAACATAGAAGCACTGGGTTTATCGACGGAGCTGACCTTCGCATTTTTAAGGTCAGCGGGGCTGAAGTCGGAGACCGAGGGATTCATTGTGGCCTGCCAAGATGGTGTTATTAACACATTGGTCTATCGGAGTCGCGTAATGGGTGTAGAGGTTCCTGATATCAACTGCAGGACCTGCCGCCAGGCGCCGGAGTCGCTCATGCATCTATTATCTGCATGTCCGATTTATGCGACTTCGGCCTACATCCGCCGACATAACGCGGCTTTACGAGTGCTATACTACCATCTTCGGCACTCGTACAAGATAGACCAAACACCAGTGCTGCCTTATATCCCCGGAGATATCGAGTCCGTTGTCGAGAACGAGAAATGCCGGATTTACTGGAACTATTCGTTCCCGACCGTCAGGCGAATTCAAGCCAATAAGCCTGACATAGTCCTCCTCGACCATCAGACCAAGGTGATGTATGTCATCGAGTTCTCAGCACCTGCTGAGACAAACATCGCCTTGAAGGAGGAGGAGAAACTGACTAGATACAGAGATCTCCGGTACGAGCTCCAAGTGCTATACCCAGGCTACTCTGTCAAGATGGTCGTCCTGATAATCGGTGTACTCGGAGGTATGAAGCCCACGCTGCTCTCCGCATTGAAGACCATGCCTGCCTGCCAAACATCGGCAGAATGGTTGGCTGGTCAAATGCAGAAAGCGGTCATCCTGGGATCCCTTCGTCTACTTAGGGCACACGAGTCCGGAATCTACAGTGACTAACCCTGCGGGATGTGGGGAGTTGCTGTAGATTATTCGCTGGCGCTCTCTCTGTCTTAGAAGTCTTAGAAGAGCCAGACGAAGTGTGCCCGGCAATCAGTACGGAAGAGGTTCAACAAGCACTTGTTGGAACCAAGAACTTCGCTGCCCCGGGTCCAGATGGTATAAACAACTGGTGGTGGAAGAAGTTTCCTTCCACCCACCGCCATCTGGCCCGAGTTTTCAACTCATGGTTGAACGAGGGGCAGCAAATTCCGAACTGGTTTGTCGAGGGGCGAACTGTGCTAATCCCCAAAAAGGGGGATCTGTCTGATCCAAAAAATTATAGGCCGATTACCTGCCTCAACTCCTGCTACGAGTTATTTACTCGTATCTTGTATACCAGGATGTTGAGGTATGTTGATCCGGTCTACCAACAGATAAACGAACAGCGTGGTGCCAAGAAGGGCCTGGCAGGTTGTAAGGAAAACCTGCTGATAGACCGCTGTATTACACAGGATTCTGTGCAGTACAAGCGGAATCTGTCAATGGCCTGGATTGATTATCGCAAGGCATTTGATACAACATCCCACGAGCTTTTGTTACACTTGCTCGGATGTCTTGCGGTACCAGCACCACTAGTGAGATGCATCGAACAACTGTTGCCGCTTTGGAGAACTCGCTTCACCATAACATCCGGTGCCGAGCGAGTTTCGACAGAGTTGGTGACATTTAAGAGAGGAGTGTTTCAGGGTGACTCTTTGAGTCCGCTCCTCTTCTGCATCTCACTGCTGCCGCTATCTGTTGGACTCCGCCAAACCCGCGGGTATCAGTGTGGGCCACCCAGCAACCGGAGGCATAAGGTCACCCATCTATTTTATATGGATGACCTTAAACTCTATACCTCCGGAGAGCGAGAACTTCAAAATGCTCTCAGGGTGGTCGAGGAATACACGCGGGCAATTGGAATGGAGTTTGGGTTGGACAAATGCGCAGTCGTCCACCTCAAGAGAGGACGATGCGGGGAATTCCACGAAGATGCGCAGCTCGCAGACGGAAGCATCCTACGACATTTGGATGCCGGAGAGACCTACACATACCTGGGAGTGGAACAACGCCACATCCAGGACGTGAACCAAATAAAGGATTCTCTCCGTGGCAAGTACAGACACCGACTCCGAAAGATCTGGTCATCAGAACTTTCGGGGAAGAACAAGGTGTCTGCCACTAATATGCTTGCCGTTGCGATTCTGCTCTACTCCTTTGGCGTAGTCAAATGGGGAGTAGATGAGCTGCGTCAATTGGACAGGAATACCCGCAAGATGATGAATATTCATAGGAGTATTCATCCTAGATCGTCCGTTCCTCGTGTATACCTCCCACGTCAACGGGGGGGCCGAGGACTCTTGAGTCTGGAGCGCATGCATGGCAGAGTGGCACTGAGTATGGCATGTAATGTCATCAGGAGCTCGGACCCACTCCTACAGTTAGTGAGAGATCATGAAGCTGTGGGAGTTGGCGCTTTATTGTTTAGGGCAGCACAGAGCGCCGCAGATGAACTCGGTCTCGTGTTCGACTACAGGCGAGAAGGCCGGCGAGGTGACTCAGTCACTGAGCTTCCGCCTAATCGTCTGACAGCCCACATCAAAGCTGCCGAACAGAGAAATCTGTTCAGGCAGCACGTCGATAAACCTCTGCACGGTGTTTTCTATAACAACATAGAAGCACTGGGTTTATCGACAGAGCTGACCTTCGCATTTTTAAGGTCAGCGGGGCTGAAGTCGGAGACCGAGGGATACATTGTGGCCTGCCAAGATGGTGTTATTAACACATTGGTCTATCGCAGTCGCGTGATGGGTGTAGAGGTACCTGATATCAACTTCAGGACCTGCCGTCAGGCGCCGGAGTCGCTCATGCATTTATTATCTGCATGCCCGATTTATGCGACTTCGGTCTACATCCAACGACATAACGCGGCTTTGCGAGTGCTATACTACCATCTACGGCACTCGTACCAGATAGACCAAACACCAGTGCTTCCTTACGTCCCCGGAGATATCGAGTTCGTTGTCGAGAACGAGAAATGCCGGATTTACTGGAACTACTCGTTCCCGACCGTCAGGCGAATTCACGCCAATAAGCCTGACATACTCCTCCTCGACCATCAGACCAAGGTGATGTATGTCATCGAGTTCTCAGCACCTGCTGAGACAAACATCGCTTTGAAGGAGGAGGAGAAACGGACTAAATACAGAGATCTCCGGTACGAGCTCCAAGTGCTATACCCAGGCTACTCTGTCAAAATGGTCGTCCTGATAATCGGTGTACTCGGAGGTATAAAGCCCACGCTGCTCTCCGCATTGAAGACCATGCCTGCCTGCCAAACATCGGCAGAATGGTTGGCTGGTCAAATGCAGAAAGCGGTCATCCTGGGATCCCTTCGTCTACTTAGAGCACCCTGCGGGATGTGGGGAGTTGCTGTAGATTATTCGCTGGCGCTCTCTCTGTGTGGTGTCGGAGGCCACAGGGAGACTGTCCAGCACTTTCTTCCGGAAACGGAAAAAAAAAAAATAATAATAATAATAATAAAGGGGTGCGAAATGCGGACCGGCAACCTCCTCGCGGTGCACCCTGGACAGGGAGGGGCAACCCTCTCTGACAAATGTCGGACGTGGGATTGCAGGGCTAACCACCCTGTAATCTCAAATCTTCTGGTTCTACCAGTCAACAGAAGAAGGGCCCCTCACAATCGACCACAACTGGATGGGGGTCAGAGACAGGTGGGAGGGGCCTTACCGGACCGTCTCAACAATGATGAACGCTTTGAAAATGGACGCTTTAGGTGGACGGAGGAACTAAGAGATGACCTGCTTAACTGCTATGAGAGCAGCGAACCTGCGCGCAGTGGATACATGGCGCGACTACACCGGTTGTGGTGCGATATGCACCCGAAGTATCGCGCCTTCTCTCAACAACATCCGAGAGATCAAGTATCCTTCCTGCGCAGAACAGGTTTTGTAAGGGCACCTCGTCAGCGTGAGGAACTGCTAGCCGCAATTCCACCGCGGCAAATACCAGCTGACGAGGAACATCCTCTTGAGTATACCGACGTCGATTTAAGGACGAGGGTTAACCTTAACACCAGGGTTAACCCTAAGCCACAAGACCTGGCACGAATGGACTCGTTGATCAGTGAGGAGCTTCCAGAAGATACCAACATCTGGCAGATCAACAGCGCGGTGTACGCTGCCGCCACGCAACTCGTCCCACAACAGCGCCTGGCAAGCGCAGTTGATAGGGTCGAGAAAGCTAAGCGGCGCGTACAGAAGATCGAAGCTAAAATTCGATCAGCAAGGCAACACGCTTCTCGAATCCAGAGTGTGGTGGATTATATAGTCGCAGGTAGACCATTAATACCGAAGGTCCGGCGAGTGGCAGCCGGACTGAGACGCCAACACCACACTCTAAATCGCACAGTGCTGCAGACCATCAAGCAGCACTGTCTAGATAGGATTCGAGCGCTTATGGCTATTAAGAAAACTTTGGTCAGGCGAAAGCGGAGTTTGGAACAAAACAAATTGTTTCAAACAAACCCGTCTCGCCTGTTCCAAGAGCCACAGCGTGTTGTCGAAAATCCGCCAACTGTTGATAATGTCGAAGCCTTCTGGAAAGGAATCTACGAAGTCGCGAGTCCATTCGATAATGACACTCCAGCTATAGCACACTTCGAGGCTCTCTGTCGTAGAGTCTTAGAAGAGCCAGACGAAGTGTGCTCGGCAATCAGTACGGAAGAGGTTCAGCAAGCACTTGTTGGAACCAAGAACTTCGCTGCCCCGGGTCCAGATGGTATAAACAACTGGTGGTGGAAGAAGTTTCCTTCCACCCACCGCCATCTGGCCCGAGTTTTTAACTCATGGTTGAACGAGGGGCAGCAAATTTTGGACTGGTTTGTCGAGGGGCGAACTGTGCTAATCCCCAAAAAGGGGGATCTGTCTGACCCAAAAAATTATAGGCCGATTACCTGCCTCAACTCCTGCTACAAGTTATTTACTCGTATCTTGTATACCAGGATGTTGAGGTCTGTTGATCCGGTCTACCAACAGATAAACGAACAGCGTGGTGCCAAGAAGGGCCTGGCAGGTTGCAAGGAAAACCTGCTGATAGACCGCTGTATTACACAGGATTCTGTGCAGTACAAGCGGAATCTGTCAATGGCCTGGATTGATTATCGCAAGGCATTTGATACAACATCCCACGAGCTTTTGTTACACTTGCTCGGATGTCTTGCGGTACCAGCACCACTAGTGAGATGCATCGAACAACTGTTGCCACTTTGGAGAACTCGCTTCACCATAACATCCGGTGCCGAGCGAGTTCCGACAGAGGAGTGTTTCAGGGTGACTCTTTGAGTCCGCTCCTCTTCTGCATCTCACTGCTGCCGCTATCTGTTGGACTCCGCCAAACCCGCGGGTATCACTGTGGACCACCCAGCAACCGGAGGCATAAGGTCACCCATCTATTTTATATGGATGACCTTAAACTCTATACCTCCGGAGAGCGAGAACTTCAAAATGCTCTCAGGGTGGTCGAGGAATACACGCGGGCAATTGGAATGGAGTTTGGGTTGGACAAATGCGCAGTCGTCCACCTCAAGAGAGGACGATGCGGGGAATTCCACGAAGATGCGCAGCTCGCAGACGGAAGCATCCTACGACATTTGGATGCCGGAGAGACCTACACATACCTGGGTGTGGAACAATGCCACATCCAGGATGTGAACCAAATAAAGAATTCTCTCCGGGGCAAGTACAGACACCGACTCCGAAAAATCTGGTCATCAGAACTTTCGGGGAAGAACAAGGTGTCTGCCACTAATATGCTTGCCGTTCCGATTCTGCTCTACTCCTTTGGCGTAGTCAAATGGGGAGTAGGTGAGCTGCGTCAATTGGACAGGAATACCCGCAAGATGATGAATATTCATAGGAGTATTCATCCTAGATCGTCCGTTCCTCGTGTGTACCTCCCACGTCAACGAGGGGGGGGGGGGGGGGGGCGAGGACTCTTGAGTCAGGAGTGCATGCATGGCAGAGTGGCACTGAGTATGGCATGTAATTGTCATCAGGAGCTCGGACCCACTCCTACAGTTAGTGAGTGATCATGAAGCTGTGGGAGTTGGCGCTTTATTGTTTAGGGCAGCACAGAGGGCCGCAGATGAACTCGGTCTCGTGTTCGACTACAGGCGAGAAGGCCGGCGAGGTGACTCAGTCACTGAGCTTCCGCCTAATCGTCTGACAGCCCCCATCAAAGCTGCCGAACAGAGAAATCTGTTCAGGCAGCATGTCGATAAACCCCTGCACGGTGTTTTCTATAACAACATAGAAGCACTGGGTTTATCGACAGAACTGACCTTCGCATTCTTAAGGTCAGCGGGGCTGAAGTCTGGAGTGTATGCATGGCAGAGTAGCTCTAAGTATGGCATGTAACATCCTAAGGAGCTCGGATCCGCTCCTACTGTTAGTGAGAGATCATGAAACCGTGGGAGTTGGCGCTTTATTGTTTAAGGCAGCACAGAGGGCCGCAGATGAACTCGGTCTCGTGTTCGACTACAGGCGAGGAGGCAGGCGAGGTGCTGATGCAAAATCAGTTACTGAGCTTCCGCCGAATCGTCTGACAGCCCAAATTAAAGCTGCCGAACAGAGGAATCTGTTCAGGCAGCACGTCGATAAACCCCTGCACGGTGTTTTCTTTAACAACATAGAAGCACTGGGTTTATCGACAGAGCTGACCTTCGCATTCTTAAGGTCAGCGGGGCTGAAGTCGGAGACCGAGGGATTCATTGTGGCTTGCCAGGATGGTGTTATTAACACTTTGGTCTATCGGAGTCGCGTGATGGGTGTAGAGGTTCCTGATATCAACTGCAGGACCTGCCGTCAGGCGCCGGAGTCGCTCACGCATTTATTATCTGCATGCCCGATTTATGCGACTTCGGTCTACATCCAACGACATAACGCGGCTTTACGAGTGCTATACTACCATCTACGGCACTCGTACCAGATAGACCAAACACCAGTGCTGCCTTACGTCCCCGGAGATATCGAGTCCGTTGTCGAGAACGAGAAATGCCGGATTTACTGGAACTACTCCTTCCCGACCGTCAGGCGAATTCACGCCAATAAGCCTGACATAGTCCTCCTCGACCAACAGACCAAGGTGATGTATGTCATCGAGTTCTCAGCACCTTCTGAGACAAACATCGCCTTGAAGGAGTAGGAGAAACGGACTAAATACATAGATCTCCGGTACGAGCTCCAAGTGCTATACCCAGGCTACTCTGTCAAAATGGTCGTCCTGATAATCGGTGTACTCGGAGGTATGAAGCCCACGCTGCCCTCCGCATTGAAGACCATGCCTGCCTGCCAAACATCGGCAGAATGGTTGGCTGGTCAAATGCAGAAAGCGGTCATCCTGGGATCCCTTCGTCTACTTAGGGCACATGAGTCTGGAATCTACAGTGACTAACCCTGCGGGATGTCGGGAGTTGCTGTAGATTATTCGCTGGCGCTCTCTCTGTGTGGTGTCGGAGGCCACAGGGAGACTGTCCAGCAATTTCTTCCGGAAACGGAAAAAAAAAATAATAATAAAGGGGTGCGAAATGCGGACCGGCAACCTCCTCGCGGTGCACCCTGGACAGGGAGGGGCAACCCTCTCTGACAAATGTCGGATGTGGGATTTCAGGGCTAACCACCCTGTAATCCCAAAACCTCTGGTTCTAGATCAAGACAGAGGACAGGCCCCTCACAATCGACCCCATCCGGATGGGGGTCAAAGACAGGCTTGAGGGGCCTTACCGGACGGTCTTCTCAATGACGACCCTGCAATTGCACAAGGACGCTTTAGGTGGACGAAGGAATTACGGGATGTCCTGCTCAACTGCCATGAGGGCAGCGAACCTGCGCGCAGGGGGTACATGGCGCGATTACACCGGTTGTGGTGCGATATGCACCCGGAGTATCGCGCCTTCTCTCAGCAACATCTGAGAGACCAAGTATCCTTCCTGCGCCGAACAGGTTACGTAAGGGCACCGCGTCAGCGTGAGGAAGTGCCTGCCGCACTTCCACCGCGGCAAATACCAGCTGACGAGGAACATCCTCCTGAATACACCGACGCCGCTTTAAGGACGAGGGTTAAC
Source organism: Rhagium mordax (assembly GCA_963680705.1). Taxonomy (NCBI): domain Eukaryota; kingdom Metazoa; phylum Arthropoda; class Insecta; order Coleoptera; family Cerambycidae; genus Rhagium; species Rhagium mordax. The sequence continues at coordinate 45,472,571 of OY796660.1, read as the reverse complement.
CTTAACACCAGGGTTAACCCAAAGCCACAAGACCTGGCACGAATGGATTCGTTGATTAGTGAGGAGCTTCCAGAAGATGCCAACATCTGGCAGATCAACAGCGCAGCGCGGTGAACGCTGCCGCCAAGCAATTCGTCCCATAACAGCGCCTGGCAAGCGCAGTTGAAAACTTTGGTCAGGCGAATGCGGAGTTTGGAACAAAACAAATTGTTTCAAACAAACCCGGCTCGCCTGTTCCAAGAGTTGTTGTCGAAAATCCGCCAACTGTTGATAATGTCGAAGCCTTCTGGAAAGGAATCTACGAAGTCGCTAGTCCATTCGATAATGACACTCCAGCTATAGCACACTTCGAGGCTCTCTGTCGTAGGGTTTTAGAAGAGCCAGACGAAGTGTGCCCGGCAATCAGTACGGAAGAGGTTCAACAAGCACTTGTTGGAACCAAGAACTTCGCTGCCCCGGGTCCGGATGGTATAAACAACTGGTGGTGGAAGAAGTTTTCTTCCACCCACCGCCATCTGGCTCGAGTTTTCAACTCATGGTTGAACAAGGGGCAGCAAATTCCGGACTGGTTTGTCGAGGGGCGAACTGTGCTAATCCCCAAAAAGGGGAATCTGTCTGACCCAAAAAATTATAGGCCGATTACCTGCCTCAACTCCTACTGCAAGTTATTTACTCGTATCTTGTATACCAGGATGTTGAGGTCTGTTGATCCGGTCTACCAACAGATAAACGAAGGGCCAAGAAGGGCCTGGCAGGTTGCAAGGAAAACCTGCTGATAGACCGCTGTATTACACAGGATTCTGTGCGGTACAAGCGGAATCTGTCAATGGCCTGGATTGATTATCGCAAGGCATTTGATACAACATCCCACGAGCTTTTGTTACACTTGCTCGGATGTCTTGCGGTACCAGCACCACTAGTGAGATGCATCGAACAACTGTTGCCGCTTTGGAGAACTCGCTTCACCATAACATCCGGTGCCGAGCGAGTTTCGACAGAGTTGGTGACATTTAAGAGAGGAGTGTTTCAGGGTGACTCTTTGAGTCCGCTCCTCTTCTGCATCTCACTACTGCCGCTATCTGTTGGACTCCGCCAAACCCGCGGGTATCACTGTGGGCCACCCAGCAACCGGAGGCATAAGGTCACCCATCTATTTTATATGGATGACCTTAAACTCTATACTTCCGGAGAGCGAGAACTTCAAAATGCTCTCAGGGTGGTCGAGGAATACTCGCGGGCAATTGGAATGGAGTTTGGGTTGGACAAATGCGCAGTCGTCCACCTCAAGAGAGGACGATGCGGGGAATTCCACGAAGATGCGCAGCTCGCAGACGGAAGCATCCTACGACATTTGGATGCCGGAGAGACCTACACATACCTACACATACCTGGGTGTGGAACAACGCCACATCCAGGATGTGAACCAAATAAAGGATTCTCTCCGTGGCAAGTACAGATACCGACTCCGAAAGATCTGGTCATCAGAACTTTCGGGGAAGAACAAGGTGTCTGCCACTAATATGCTTGCCGTTCCTATTCTGTTCTACTCCTTTGGCGTAGTCAAATGGAGAGGAGATGAGCTGCGTCAATTGGACAGGAATACCCGCAAGATGATGAATATTCATAGGAGTATTCATCCTAGATCTTCCGCTCCTCGTGTGTACCTCCCACGTCAACGGGGTGGGGCGAGGACTCTTGAGTCTGGAGTGCATGCATGGCAGAGTGGCACTGAGTATGGCATGTAATGTCATCAGGAGCTCGGACCCACTCCTACAGTTAGTGAGAGATCATGAAACTGTGGGAGTTGGCGCTTTATTGTTTAGGGCAGCACAGAGGGCCGCAGATGAACTCGGTCTCGTGTTCGACCACAGGCGAGAAGGCCGGCGAGGTGACTCAGTCACTGAGCTTCCGCCTAATCGTCTGACAGCCCACATCAAATAATAATAATAATAATAATAGGAGTATTCATCCTAGATCGTCCGTTCCCCGGATGTACCTCCCACGTCAACGGGGGGTCGAGGACTCTTGAGCCTGGAGTGTATGCAATAGTGTGCATGGCAGAGTAGCACTGAGTATGGCATGCAACATTATCAGGAGCTCGGATCCACTCCTGCGGTTAGTGAGAGGTCACGAAATTGTAGGAGTGGGCGCATTATTGTTTAAGGCAGTACAGAAGGCCGCAGATGAACTCGGTCTCGTGTTCGACTACAGGCGAGGAGGCCGGCGAGGTGCTGATGCAGAATCAGTTACTGAGCTTCCGCCGACGGTTTTTTCTATAACAACATAGAATCATTGGGTTTATCGACAAAGCTCGCATTTTTAAGGTCAGCATGGCTGAAGTCAGAGACCGAGGGATTCATTGTGGCCTGTCATAATGATGTAACTAACACCTTGGTCTATCGGAGTCGCGTGATGGGTGTACTGTAGAGGTCCCTGATATCAACTGCAGGACCTGCCGTCAGGCGCCGGAGTCGCTCATGCATTTATTATCTGCATGTCCGATATTTGCGACTTCGGCTTACATCCACCGATATAACGCGGCTTTACGAGTGCTATACTACAATCATTGTTCATGTTTCTGGTTTTTTTATTAACATTAAGTTCCGTTATTACAAATTTATTTTATGGCAAAAAGTCCCTACCAATTTCTTGAGGACTAGGTATAATACTTTTGGTATAATCAGGTATAAGACTTGGTATAAAACTAGTGAAAGTTTAATACCAAATTTTGCCAACCCTAGACCGGATAAGAGAAATTTGAAAAATCGAAAAAATTGTGAAAACACGAAACCTTTAAACACTCTTTCCAAACAAAAAAAACGTATTATTGGGAATCAATGAATGTTCTTAAACGGTATACTTCAATTTAAATTCGCTATTTTTTCCCGCAATTTCAAAATTGATTGAGTTGGATCATTTATCGGCCTTTTGACTATAACGTTAGAAAAACAGATACTAAACGTGACAATACTGAAAAAAAATGGGAGCCATTTTCAGAACGATAGACGTCAAAATTCAACTTCTTTCATTCACTCTTCCTGAGCCTAAAACGGGAGAGGGACCGTGCAATCCATGATGTAGCACCAAGTTGGCCCCTCTGCTTGTATAAAGCCTAAACAAAGTCATTTATAAATAATGCATATCAAGCAAAGAAAGAGAATTGTAAAATAAGATATAAAGGAATAGGCCTTATCTAAAAGAGAGTGATATATTTTTATTACTGTATATGGTTAGGCAGCGACTTGTAGCTGTGCGTAACGGGTTGCATATATACCTAAGCTTTAATCTGCATTGCAGTTGGAGAGTTTGCATGTAGCAGTGCTCTCGACGTAAAAAAGCTGGAATGTATGTCTTCCTTACTCATATTTTAATAGATGGCGCAAGTTATAAGTGTCCGACTCTCATCGGATCCAAACTGAGATACATTCGATATTTCTACACTTGAACTGTCTTTACTTTTGGGATATCTCTGATATACCCATACCAAACCTGTACAACACTGATGAGACCTAACAGGTCGAAACAATTGTCTGTTGTTGGTAAAAGTGTAAGAAGTTCACATAAAGTGATAGCTAAATATCGAATATATCTTTTTAGATATACTTTTGCCAAATTTATTTGGCTGGGGCAATTATAATCCTCAAGAAATACCTATATTAATTTTTTACGAAGATTAATAATTTTTATTTGAATGTTTGTTACGAATTGGTTGTAAATTCAAACAAAGATGTAATAAAATTTATTGACCCAATTCTTGTTTTACCCTGTATGTTGGTATCTTGTAGGTAAGTAGATAATTAGAAGAGGTACATATTCAAATGAATATAACCACATGGTTTTTATTATCGGTCGTTTTTATTGGGCACTAGTTTTTGTGAAAACAAGAAAAAAAATGTATATATAAATTTGGTATCGATCGCCGAGTCGGGCTGAAAATTATTATTTCGCGTGAATTACTACAATAGACACCTAGTGAATAATTATTACAACAAATTTTACGTTTAAAACGGATTTGTCACTGGCAGTCGCAAATAGGGCGATATTTATATGGGTTACCTGTGAGTTGGTTAAATAATATCGTCTGTTGGCATTTTTTTGATATTTTCTTGGGAGGAAATTGTGGAAATTATAAAACGTTTCTTCAGTGCATAGGGACATAGCACTAGAGGTGAGTTTCACTTAGATTTCCTTCATATTTTTTTTTCCGGTTTTTGGCCTTACGAGCTAGCGTTTTGGCCACCCTTCATATTAATTTAATTAATATCCGGCTCGCATAGAAGTCCGATTCGAGTACTATTTCTTTATTTCGTATTTTAGGCGTTTTTTTGGGTTCCTGGTGTGATTATAGAAGCGGACCTGGTTTTAAAATAATACCGATTGTTTATGCTGGTCGCAAATGAAGGCTTGGGAACGTGGAGGAAAATAGCTATTACTTAAGAACGGAGAACCTGGCAGCAGACGCCGCGCCGGGCGCATATTGCTAAATAACCGTCAATCCGTCTGTTGGGCCGCAGTCGAACTGGGCCGAACGGTGAGTGCTAAACAACATATTTTTGGTTCACTTTCGCCTTCCGAAAAGTCGGTTGTTTAGTCAATAAAACTTGCAACTAATCCACCAATCGACGCTTCTTTATGGTATGTCAGTTATTTTATTCTGACAGTAGATGATAAGTCATAGTTTGTAGATATCAGTGGCGGCTCCTGATCTGTAGCGTAGAGGAGGCTAAGAGCTAAAAAGCTGTGTACACGGGGCAAGAGCTGGGGGGGGGGTGTGGGGGCAATGCGCCGCAGACGAAAATTTTTCAGGAATTTCAAGGTCATTGTGTTAACAAGTACCCCAAAATTTGTATTAAACTCTACATTGACATTAATAAACGTGTAATGTTTTTTAAATTTTGAATAGGAGAAATTATTTATTATTACGATAAATTGTAACCTTCTTTCGTTAATGGCGGAAGTTCGGAAGAGGTTACTTTGACGCCTGCGGAGCGGCGGTGCTTTTTAGGACGGTGTCTCGGGCGCCACTTTCTGTTTAGAGTGCAGAAAGACCACTTTACTCTATTAGCAGGATAATAGAGGCTTCAGGAAACTGCAGCGAAGACAAGGTTAAGCCAGGGGTCTAATTAACCTATAAAGAAAACTCAGAATTTCGGATTAAATACAGAACAAGCTTTATTCAAGAATTAATACAATACAATATAATCACGGTAAAATAAAGCACAAATTAAAACACAAGTATTTACAGCAAAACTTAAAGCAGGCAGGCTAGGCAAAACTAAAAGCGGCAAACTACGGTTATTAAACGGAAAAACGGCAAGCAAATAAAGCGAGTAAGCAAATCTACGGTAAAACGGTTAAACGGAAATCATGCGGCAGGTAAAAAGCTCTATCTACAAACTGGTTACTAGCAAAAGCTCGGTTAGCAATCTATATTTGACCAGCCAGGATAATATGATTTAGAAGCAAAACATATATGTTCGAATGGCGTTCGACAGATTATTTTTAAGACAAAGTTAATTCGGAAAAATAAAAATAACTACAAAACGGAATAAACGGATAAAACTTGACTGGCTACTCAAGGTGGGAAACGTGTAGGTATTTCATAAAACTACTAAAATATTTTAAATAAAGCGGCGACGCCCTGATGACAGTGCTATTAAACGATTCCACGTAAATTAGCAGGCCACCAAAACGCCAAGGTTTACGCGGTATTCAAAATCAAAATTTCGGAGTAAAAATTCGGCGACGCCCTGATGACAGTGCCAATAGACGATTCCATGTAAATCGGCAGGCCACCAAAACGCCTAGGTATACGCGATACTTCAGAAATGAATTTTCAGGTCAAAATGGCGGCGACGCTCTTATGACAGTGCCAATAGACGATTCCACGTAAATCGGCAGGCCACCAAAACGCCGTTTTGTTCGCGACTATTAAATACCGGATCGCGTGACAAGATGCGACAACGTCCTGATGACAGTGCCAATAGACGATTCCACGTAAATCGGCAGGCCACCAAAACGTCGTTGAGTTGCACGCGTAACTTAATAATCCGTTTTACTAATTAAGCCAGACAAGTGTCGACGCCGTCCGGATAATTACTGCCAGTAAGCGGTTCCACGTAAACCGGCAGGTTATCAAGACGTATCACGCGAGAGCACAAGTTGCTCTTGGGCCGGACAAACTACCTCGTGACGTTGTACTGACTTAGTGTTAAATCAGCAAAACGTACAACGCGACTTAGAATTAACACGATTCGAACATACTGGGAATATAAAATGATTGAAAATAAATTACCGGTCAAATATATATTAGAAAAATTTCCTTACTCTTTGGTTGACGTCAGAGCTCTCTCTTGCAGGTACTTCGGTGCGGACTTCGGATCGGTCTGGACTGGATGGACCGTCAGCTCAACTGAACGTTAAACGACGGGTGTGTTAGTTTTGTAGCCGGTTTCTGACACGTACCCCTACCCAACTTGCGCACTGAACGCGAGTGATTAGATAAAAACCGGGATTATTGCATTCGCTGCGGCATAATTTAAAAATGTATAAACGGAAAAACGCGGTTCAAAAATGCTTAATTTGAAGTAAATTAATATTTATTACATTTTACCTGACTGATTTATACATTTAAAATTATATTTTATTTACAAACTAATAACACGTCGGTGCTAAAATTCACTTCGTTACAAAATATAAAACACTCTACTTAGCCAATATAACGTATTAAAAAATATAAGTATATCAAATAATAAATAATATAAAATATTGCCCAGCAAGAACCAGCGAGGAGGTGTAGAGTTTTCTCTTGCCAGGAAAGGTGTGGTGGGAAGGATCATGAAGGATGGGCAATAAAGATGAGGTAATATTCGGTATACAAACAAATTAAAAGTAGTTACTAAAAAAAATTAAAAATTATGTGAAAAACAAAAAAAATCGATTTTTAAATGTACTATCGCGGCCGAAAAAAAGTAATCGATTTTTTATCAAGTAGTATGTTTTTTCGAAAAATTTTCCTTTGTAAATGGGAGTTTTTACATCAGGTATGTCAATTAAATTATTTTGACAAGAAATTATTGGTGGGGTCGTATTTATTAAAAAAAAACTAATATGAAATAAGTTGTTAATATTTTTTAATTATAAGAAAACAATTAAGTAGCATGATTTTGAGAGAAGCAGAAAAAGGCTACATCATCGCCAAACTTGGAAGGGTGGTCTTAACAACGCATAGCAAGTGAAATTAATTGCAGCAAAGGCACAATTCAAAAACTAAACAAAAAATACCTTCCGCTATTATTTGTTTTGTGCAAATATTCTTCACCAAACTTATGACCCCTGGGACGGTAAACTCGCAGTGACCATTGTAGCAGGACTGAAATACCTTTTCGTTGGAAAAGACCACTCGCTCCCAGTAACGATCGTTTTTATTAATAAAAGTATTTGCAAACTGCACTCTTGCCTCTTTATTAACATCAAGTCGGGGCTTTTTAGTACTGGCTCAGTTAAATAGACCTTGCTCTCGCAACCGTTTTCTTGCTGTCCTAACAAACGCTGGGAAGTTGGTTTGCTCTTTGGCTTCAATAGAATTAGACAATGGGTTTAAATTCACATAGTTAACCAGGGTATTGTCGTTCTCTAGAGTAATCTTTCTTGGCCGCCCAAATCCCACTGCCCAATATTCATTCCTTCACAAAAAAAAAATTAATAAAAATCTAAGATTTTAATAATAATCACCCTACTACGCCAGTTATTTATTGTCGGATATTTACATAACTTGGTAGTCGGGTGATATAATGACGCTAATTAGCTAATTAAGCATTAGGACACTATTTTTTAGAAAATATCAAATAACTCAACTTTTATTATTTTTTATTATTGAAATCTTAGATTTTTATTACTTTTTTTTTTTTAATTTTTTTAACGAAATTTGGTATACAGGCGTTTTAGGTCATGCTGAACAAGAATCTGTGAAAATAAAAACCCTATCTCAATCGCTAATATAAATTCCTAATTTTTGCCAATTTCTTTTAATCATAGTAGGCGTATTTAAGTTTGAAACATTTTTTTATTAATAAATTTTTAAACACAATCTGAAAGAAGAGAAGTGTACCAAATTTTATCTAAATCGATCAACAAATGGCCTAGATATTGGGGTGTACTGGTGAAAAGTGAGACACACTGTATATTGAATGAAACACACTTTGTATTTAAAGAAGATCGGAATCGATAGCATATAAATAAATAATTTTATCCATGTATGAATAAAATTTAGACATCGTACTCCCTGACAATTTCCGTAAATTTGTAAGCATCTTCAACCTGCTTTTCTGTTGCGGTTGCAGGAGATAAGCTGCAATATTAATTCTGCTGTTGGCACAAAAAGTGTTGTCACAGGTTGTAAGGAGCCGTTAATTTTCTTCTATCCCAACTGTTGTGGATTTTTTTCATTGCCAAGCCATTTCTGAATTTTGTAGAATACTCGTAATGAATATTAAGCGATTGCCTCTGAAGTTGGTGGCAATATTTCCAACTTTGATGTTTGTTCGTGCAGCGATTTTTTGAATTGATTAAATCTGTATGAGTTGAGTGAGACATTTGTGATTTTCCTTGCACCGTATACAAGTAGGAAAAGAATTTCACCAGCCTGTTTTACTTGTGAGGGGGTTAAATTCTTGCCATTGAAAGTTCTTACTACATTAACCAACTGAATTTCTTTCTGAAGAAGTTTGATGACTTTTAATTTTTCTTTCTGAAATATTCGAGACGTGGTATCATAACCACTGAAGGCATGAGTCAGTAAAATTGTATTTTTCTACTACCGTCTATATTAAAGAACTTTGTAACCCTAGCAACATGCGCGATAACGAAAGTAAACATTCGAGTTACCTGGTTGCTAAGGCGTTGCTATCTACGAAAGTAAAACTTATGCGGCCAGGACAGAAAAGTAGAAAAACAAATTTTAAACGAAATTAATTCGTTCTATTTGAACAAATTAATACAACTAAACAATTTTGTATTAATAAAGAAAGGTCTTTCTAGGAAGTACGCCAACATTTTTGTCGGCACGTAGTACGTAGTACCTACCTACCTACCTCCATTTTAAAAACGCTTCATAAGTTTGCATATACCTTGCTTTGAATTTCTTGGGGTAAAACAAGGCACAAGCACCAGAAATTAAAATGTGTAATATTTCGTTGCCATGGAAACGATTTTCACAGACAGCCTCCTAAACGATAAAATTTATTAAAAACATCAATTAATTTCATGAAATAATTAGTTTTAAATTCGTAAATCTCATAATTTTTTTCGGTATAGTAGAAAAAATATAATACATTTCACGATGCAAAAGCCCTTTTAAGTATTCGGTGTTTTTTGAAAGGTCTCGGCTTCGCCTCGACCATTCAAAAATCACCTCACACCTCAAAGTAACCTTTCGCATCTAGTAATGTAAATAACTATTTTTATACGTTCTTGTCATTTCTGGATTTCTGACGAAGAAAAAATTTTCCATATAATTTTTCCTGTTCCTGGCCTTATGAAAAATATATCTTTTTCTTCTGGAGTTAAAGCGATTAATAGAACAAGGAGATCAACGTACTCATCAACTAAGTACAAATGTTCGTCTATTATTTAATATTTCAATTGCTATTTTAACAATAGGCGAATCTACATCATCTACAGCTTGTTTTACAAACAATCCTTTGTTTTAAAGTATTTGTGGCAACATTGAAATTAATCGGATTTCGTTTATATCATTTTACAAAAACTTACTACGATTACTGAATTTTGCCTAAATTTGGTTTTCACGTAGTTAACATACGTCGTACAAATGTGGATGCAATAAAAATCCACCTTCAAATTACATAAATAATAAGTATAGAGTTACAAAGATTTCGCAATTTTCTTGCTTATTTGTTTAATTTCGGTACATTTTGCATGTACTGTAACCGTGTGACATACCATTGGATCAGGCATTGAGAGAGGAGTTGTACGTATATTTTATTTTGCTTCAAATCACGCTATCTTTGTAAATTGCGAAAAACGACAACATTTTAAGTTACATATGGTTTTCGGCTATACATATTTCGACGGGACAAAAGGAAATAAGCTGTTTGACGTGCTTCTCGATGTTAAGTTGTCTTAGAGATTGTTGGGCGTGACTTTTCTAATGAAGCGATAAATTTTTTTGTTTACTTTTGCTTAATCTACCTCATGTTAAAGTAATGGCACTCAAACCTAGTCTAACACTCGGTAACACGTACAAATCAGATATCGGTAACCTGCCAGAGCAACCCCGATCCTAAATCCACCCCTATGATTTGTCAAATTACAAGTCATTGACAAAATTGACAAAATTACAAAAACAGGAAAACTTCAAATACTATTTCCAAACGAGTTTCCGAGAGACTGTTTTGGTAATAAATCCAAGGTAGAGGGTCGAACTTAGAACTACATCGTGAATTACACTGTCACGCTCTGATTTTAGGCTCAATAGGAGTGAACGAAAAAGTGTAATTTTGACGTCTATTGTTCTGAAACCGCTGAAAACTCACGCGTTACGTCATTTTGCAATGAAACTGATTTTCGACCCCCTACTAGGAAACTAAAAACATTTGTTTAATCCTGCTCTTGAGACATGCAGTTTCTTACTTGGATACAATACTCGATACAATTAAATGTCAAAGTGAAACAAAGGCACTATCGAGAAACAGAAAATTGTTTCTGGGTCCTGAAGTCGTCCCGGGTCCGAAACTGTAATCGGTTCCGTCCTAGGACCGATATTAAGAAATCATTAAATTTCGCTGGATCGACTATAAGGTGTAATCTATCGGACGCACTATGGATTTTTTGGCGAATTTTGCGAAAACACGAAAATTTTAAACCCTATTTCCAAACGAAAACAGGCCGCCGGGCCGCCGTTCTGGCAATAAATCCAAGCTCGAAAGTCCAACTTGAAAGTACATCGTGAATTGTGCGGTCCAGCGCCGATTTTGAGGTCAGAAGATCCTAACTAAAAAGTGACATTTGTGACGTTAACGAAACATTTTAAAGTTTTGACAAGTCCTGCACGGGTATGAAATTTGGAGGGATCTGCGCGCGCATTCGGCCTTTTTAATTTCGCAAAATTTACAAAACTCTTCGACATGGGGTATTGAAACGCTAATAACTTTTTAAATATTCAAAGAATCGCAACGAGATATAGCCGTTGGGATTTTCTCGACAAGAAGACTCCTATAAAAAAATAATAACATGACTGCCGGTACCACGCGATTTAGACAACCAATCAACAATTGGTCACTCTGTTGTCGCCACTGTTTCTATAAGTCATGCTTCATTTTATGCAACATGAAACTGATTTTCAACCCCCTATACGAAAACAAAAACATTTCCAATGTTAAAAATTATAACAGGAAAAAAAAAACAATTCCGTGAAATTCAAAAAAATAAATAACAACTCTTTAAAACCATAAATATCAAAAAATAAAGATTTTTATTAAAATAAAATTTGTGGTTCTACTAGAGGTCACTAACGTGACTTTACATTTTGCCCGATAATAAAATATGTACCGCAAAATCAGAGATTTTTATAAAATAGAGGTATCCGTCGATTTTTATAATTCGCGAAATAATCGATTGCAACATCATAAAATGTATTACTCTGCTTTAAATCTTTAACTAAATTTTTCTCTATTGATATTAATGAAATATTTTTAAGACGATCTTGGCTAATATTATTTCGAGTAAAAGTTTTGATACGTTTAAGAGCAGAAAAACTTCTTTCAACGGAAGCTGATGTAACGGGAATGGTAGCAACAAGGCAGAGTAATTTATAAAACTCCGGCATGCAATTTTGTAGGTTATTATTATAAACAAAAATAATCATTTCAGGCGGCGTTTTACCGAGAATATCGTTGTCTCCAAGTATTACCGACAATTCGTTTTTTAAAGCTATTGGGTCAGAAAACGCGTATTGTTTTAATAACATTTAATAAATGTTCGGGAAACTCTTTTGTATAAAGATTAAATTTTCAAAAAGCACAAAGTCTTCTCCACGTGTAAACAAAATTTTATTAAAGAATCATAAATTTATAAAACGGCATATGTTTCGGAGATATATATCTCCATCTTCAGCCTACAACAAATTAAAATACAAAAATATAGGATAGTAGTAACTTACACAAAAATATACTTAAAACTAAAATGTGAAAAAACCCAAAAGGGAAAGTTAATTTATATTTAACAATCTTACCTAAACCGGACCAATATGAATTAACAGTAACAATAAATTTAAGTGTAAAGTTAAAAATTAAAAAATTATAAAATCAAACATCGTGCACCGAATATAACTTGGCCACGATGTCATGTCAGCGACCTAGTACATACAAGAAAGGGAATTACAAAATGGTGAAAAGAATAATTAAATAAAATTATTAAAATTACGTGACATCTATAGTAAAACAACAGAAGCTTAAGCTAAAAATATGTAAATGGGTAGAATCGACGCAGTGCCACCTACTGTGCGGAGGACGAGGGAACAAAACAGAAACGCAAAGAATTGAAGAAACCTAGGCAATTAAAGGTTATTTGCTCATTACAATTAAAGTTATTTGTTTTTTGAATTTTATTGATTTCTAGGATTTCTAGAAGGTTGAGTTTAATACTTTTGTTACAGATATGCAAAATTTTTAAATTGTTGTCTCGATTAAAAGAATGATTGGAATTTATAATGTGGTTAGCAAAAGATGATGACGTATTGATATTTTGAAAATTATTATTATTATATTTATCTATTAATTTGGTGTGTTCATCGACACGAGTTGAAATTTTTCGGCCAGACTGACCAACATAACAAGCCTGACAGCCAGGAGTAGAGCACAAAATTAAATATACCCCAGAATTATCAAAAATAGGTTTTCTGTCTTTGGCATTAACTATCAAGTTTTTAATAGAGTTATTAGTTTTAAAAGTAATTTGGAAATTGTGATTTTTAAAAATATTTTTAATTTTTATGGAAATATGGTCAAAAATTGTGATACAAAAATACGGTACAGAAGTTTTAGGTTCCAAAAGGCTTTTGTTCAAAAATCTAGTATAACATTTCAAATATAGTTTGTCAATCAAATGTAGAGGATAATTGTTATTAACGGCAATTTGTAGAATTATATTTAATTCCTTTTGAAAGTTGGAAGGAGAAAGTGGTAAAACAAATAATCTATTAAATAATGAATTAAAAGCTGCAAATTTGTGTGAGAATGGATGGTTAGATTCAAAGGGAATGATAGTATCAGTATTAGTAGGTTTTTTAAAAATAGCAAAGTCTAGTTTATTGTTTAATTTAGTGATCTCAAGATCTAAAAAATGTATGGAGTTATTATTTTCAAATTCTATAGTGAAGTTTATGGATTTATGTAATGAATTCAAAAAGTTGAGAAAAGATTCCACTTCCTCCTTCGAACCATCAAAAAGAACCAAGATGTCATCTACGTAACGATACCAAAAAATAACTTTGCCAAACAAGGGGTGGTTAGGTAAAAAACTTTCTATGTGGTGCATAAAGATTTCTGCTAGTAGGGGAGATAAATTAGATCCCATCGCTAAACCATTGACTTGAGAGTAAAATTTATTGTCAAATTGAAAAAAAATTTGTTTGAGGACAGTATCAGTTAAAAGGCATAAATTTAAAACATGGAACATAGGGAGATTTACTGAAAAAAGGAGATTTCTCAGTAAAATAATACAATCTTCTGGAGGAACACTAGGTTGATGTTTCCAACCTTTTCCCTAGTGTTCCTCCAGAAGATTGTATTATTTTACTGAGAAATCTCCTTTTTTTAGTAAATCTCCCTATGTTCCATGTTTTAAATTTATGCCTTTTAACTGATACTGTCCTCAAACTAATTTTTTTTCAATTTGACAATAAATTTTACTCTCAAGTCAATGGTTTAGCGATGGGATCTAATTTATCTCCCCTACTAGCAGAAATCTTTATGCACCACATAGAAAGTTTTTTACCTAACCACCCCTTGTTTGGCAAAGTTATTTTTTGGTATCGTTACGTAGATGACATCTTGGTTCTTTTTGATGGTTCGAAGGAGGAAGTGGAATCTTTTCTCAACTTTTTGAATTCATTACATAAATCCATAAACTTCACTATAGAATTTGAAAATAATAACTCCATACATTTTTTAGATTTTGAGATCACTAAATTAAACAATAAACTAGACTTTGCTATTTTTAAAAAACCTACTAATACTGATACTATCATTCCCTTTGAATCTAACCATCCTTTCTCACACAAATTTGCAGCTTTTAATTCATTATTTAATAGATTATTTGTTTTACCACTTTCTCCTTCCAACTTTCAAAAGGAATTAAATATAATTCTACAAATTGCCGTTAATAACTCTACATTTGATTGACAAACTATATTTGAAATGTTATACTAGATTTTTGAACAAAAGCCTTTTGGAACCTAAAACTTCTGTACCGTATTTTTGTATCACATTTTTTGACCATATTTCCATAAAAATTAAAAGTATTTTTAAAAATCACAATTTCCAAATTACTTTTAAAACTAATAACTCTATTAAAAACTTGATAGTTAATACCAAAGACAGAAAACCTATTTTTGATAATTCTGGGGTATATTTAATTTTGTGCTCTACTCCTGGCTGTCAGGCTTGTTATGTTGGTCAGTCTGGCCGAAAAATTTCAACTCGTGTCGATGAATACACCAAATTAATAGATAAATATAATAATAATAATTTTCAAAATATCAATACGTCATCATCTTTTGCTAACCACATTATAAATTCCAATCATTCTTTTAATCGAGACAACAATTTAAAAATTTTGCATATCTGTAACAAAAGTATTAAACTCAACCTTCTAGAAATCCTAGAAATCAATAAAATTCAAAAAACAAATAACTTTAATTGTAATGAGCAAATAACCTTTAATTGCCTAGGTTTCTTCAATTCTTTGCGTTTCTGTTTTGTTCCCTCGTCCTCCGCACAGTAGGTGGCACTGCGTCGATTCTACCCATTTACATATTTTTAGCTTAAGCTTCTGTTGTTTTACTATAGATGTCACGTAATTTTAATAATTTTATTTAATTATTCTTTTCACCATTTTGTAATTCCCTTTCTTGTATGTACTAGGTCGCTGACATGACATCGTGGCCAAGTTATATTCGGTGCACGATGTTTGATTTTATAATTTTTTAATTTTTAACTTTACACTTAAATTTATTGTTACTGTTAATTCATATTGGTCCGGTTTAGGTAAGATTGTTAAATATAAATTAACTTTCCCTTTTGGGTTTTTTCACATTTTAGTTTTAAGTATATTTTTGTGTAAGTTACTACTATCCTATATTTTTGTATTTTAATTTGTTGTAGGCTGAAGATGGAGATATATATCTCCGAAACATGTACCGTTTTATAAATTTATGATTCTTTAATAAAATTTTGTTTACGCGTGGAGAAGACTTTGTGCTTTTTGAAAATTTAATCTTTACATTTTTACTCCACTTTGAGTCATGGACTACTTCATTGATTTCTTTTGTATAAGTTAAAAAAATTTCGGTTTTTAATAAATCAAAAAACTGTAAGTTATTTAAATCTGAAAATCTAATATCAATTTGCCCGATAGTGGTGTCTAAAATCTCCATAAAAATTTGTTTGTAATGTTGTTGTCGATCTGGTAAGTTATACTGAGTTTTCCGTTTTTTAGGGGGCGATTCGAATTCGTCAAATAATTCATTATAAATATCATTAAAATATCGTTCTTGATTTCGAAACTCTTGCAATCTACCAAGTAATCTGACATTGAAAAATTTAACTATTTAATTTCTTCTTTAATAGGTCCTCCGCTAAGTATAGTAAAATGCATTCCTATGACTTCCGAAAATTATAAAGTTGCTTATAAAAGTTTAATACAGCGTTATTCTAATAAACGTTTATTAACTTCCGCACATTGGATAGAAATTGAAAATGCTAAAAAGGTGCATTCAGAAAATCCTCAGGCTCTTAGGTATTTGTTAGACATTTTTCAAGAAAATCTATCTGCATTGCAGAATTTGGGTCTCCCTGTAGAGCACTGGGATTTCATTTTAGTACATATGTTATTGAATCGTCTCGATCAAAACACCGTAACCCGTTTCGAATTGCATCACCATTCTAATGAATTGCATACCTTTAAAAATTTAATAGATTTTTTAGAAAGTCATTGCAATGCTCTGGAGACTTTAGCCTTTTCTGTACCTCATAATAAAATTATCAAGTCTTCGGCGCCCTCTGGACGTCCCGCTAGCACTTTATTTTTTGCTAATACTAATACTACAATAATTTGCTCTTTGTGCAAAAAAATTCATCTCTTATATAAATGTCAGGAATTTCAAAATAAATCACCTAAAGAGAGATATCATTTTGCAAAGGAAAATCGATTATGTGTCAACTGTTTAAGTTCTTCACATAATTTAAAAATGAAAAAAATGATACCTCTACTATACGGGATGATGTTTCCGATACGCCCATAATGCAACCTGTTCCCGTGCAAGTACAGTCTGCGCAACCTACCGCTAGTACTTCCGTAGTTGCTCCGTCAATGCATTATTTCTCAGGTTTTTCACCACAAACTACCCCCGTGTTACTTGCTACCGCTTTAATAGAAATTTCAGATAAATATGGTAATTTTCATAAGTGTAGAGCACTTATTGATTCCGGGTCTCAAACTAGTTTTATCTCCCAAAAATGTGTTAACCGATTAGGCCTAAAACATTTCAATACTTCTCTGTCAATTCAAGGTTTAGGGCCTATGGATACTTTCAAAAGTTCGAGAGGAGTGTCTCTTGTAGTACGCGCGGTTGGCGAATCAACGCCTTGTTTAAATTTGTTGGCTATTGTTTTGCCAAAAATTTGTAATAATTTACCTACCGTTAGTTTTGCCTCAGATACTTTCTCTCATTTTAAAAATTTGAAATTGGCGGATCCAACGTTTAATATACCAGGGGCGATAGATATTTTACTTGGTGCTGATGTTTTTCCTAATATCATTCAAACTGGTCGAATTGTTCTGCTGATCAACCCATGGCTTTAAATACTGTGTTTGGATATATATTGATGGGAAAATTACCTATCACTTCTTTACCTGTAATTAAATCATTGTTTTGTTCTCTTTCGACACCCCCTGTAGAAGACATTCTAAAAAAATTTTGGGAAATCGAAACTGTTCCAGAGGTCACTTCAATATCTCCTGATAATAAACTGTGCGAACAAAAATTTATAACAACTTTTTCTCGGAATCGAGAGGGTAGATTTATCGTGTCGCTTCCTTTTCGTAACGATGAACCTGTTTTTCCACAATCTCGTAATTTGGCTTTAAAATATTTTCTTTCGTTAGAGAGTCGATTACGAAGAAATCCCGCGATATATAAACAATATGCTACTTTTATGCAAGAATACTTAGATTTGGGGCATATGGAGCTTTTAGACTCTCCTCCTAATTCGCAAAAAACTTATTATATTCCGCATCATTGTGTATTGAAACCGGAGAGCAGTACTACAAAGTTACGAGTAGTATTTAATGCTTCTGTTAAAATTCCGCCTTCTTGTTCACTTAATGACACTCTTTTGACAGGCCCCAAGTTACAAAGAGATATTGTCACTATATTGTTACATTTTCGTCTACATAATATAGTTTTCACCGCAGATATCAGGCAAATGTATCGACAAATTTTAATTAATCCCGCTCACACCAATTATCAGAGAATATTATGGCGTTTTACACCTGATAGCCCTATTCAAGATTTTCGTTTAAAAACCGTCACGTACGGTATATCTTCCGCCCCTTATCTTGCCATACGTACTTTATTGCAATTAGCAGAGGAGGAAAAATCCGACTTTCCTTTGGCTGCTAATATTCTAAGGTCAGATACTTATATCGATGATATAGTCACTGGAACTTCATCTCTGGAAGAAGCTCATCATTTAAAAAATCAGTTAATTGGTCTTTTGCAGAAAGGAGGCTTCGAGTTAAGAAAATGGGCTAGTAATGATCCCGATTTAGTAACTGATTTACCTGCATCTCACTTGTCTGGTGATCCCCTGTTTATTGATGACCAGTGTATTTTAAAAATATTAGGTTTACATTGGTACCCCGCTCTTGATACCTTTTCATACAAAGTTTCGCCTCTAGAAAGATCATGTACTAAACGTCATATCTTATCAGAGCTAGCTGGAATCTTTGATCCGGTAGGTTTCTTGGCTCCGATTACTTTCTATACTAAATACATCATTCAACTGTTATGGCGTTTACATGTAGATTGGGATGAGACACCCCCTGAAGATGTTCTCTCTCTTTGGGAAAGATACAAATCTGAACTTCCATTACTGTCACGTGTTCGCATCCCTCGTAAAATATGTATTGCTTATGATTTATCGTGCGAGGTTCACGGTTTCTGTGATGCATCTTCAAAAGGCTACTCTGCCGTGGTGTACTTTAGAGTACTGGACAAAACCGGCGAACTTTCTACCTCTTTTGTTTGTGCAAAATCTAAAATATCACCACTGCGCTGTATTTCTATTCCGCGCCTTGAACTTTGCGTGCCGTACTGCTCGCTGATTTGTTGTCTTTTGTCTTACGTACTATCGCGGCCGAAAAAAAGTAATCGATTTTTTATCAAGTAGTATGTTTTTTCGAAAAATTTTCCTTTGTAAATGAGAGTTTTTACATCAGTTATATCATTTAAATTATTTTGACAAGAAATCATTGGTGGGGTCGCATTTATTAAAAAAAAAACTAATAAGAAATAAAGTTGTTAATATTTTTTAATTATAAGAAAACAATTAATTAGTATGGATTTGAGAGAAGCAGAAAAAGGCTACATCATCGCCAAACTTGGAGAAAGGTGGTCTTAACAACGCATAGCAAGTGAAATTAATTGCAGGAAAGGCACAATTCAAAAACTAAACAAAAAGACGGAATAACTTCCGCTAATCTTTTTGTGCAAATTCTTCATCAAACTTATGACCCCTGGGGCGGTAAACTCGCTGTTGACAATTGTAGCAGGAACTGAAATATCTTTTCGTCGGAAAAGACCACTCACTCCCAATAACTATCGTTTTCATTAATAAAAGTATTTGCAAACTGCATTGTTGCCTCTTTATAGTTAGTCGGGGCTTTTTAGCACTGGCACAGTTAAATAGACTTTGCTCTCGCAACCGCGCGTTTTCTTGCTGTCCTAACAGATGCTGGGAAGTTGGTTTGCCATTTGGCTTCAATAGAATTAGAAAATGGGTTTAAATTCACATAGTTAATACCAGGGTATTGCCGTTTTCTAGAGTACTCTTTCTTGGCCGCCCAGAACCCACTGCCCTGCTCAGATCATGAGTTTCTATCCACTTTTTGTTTAGTTTTTGAATCGTGTGCTTTTGCTGCAATTAATTTCACTTGCTATGCGTTGTTGAGACCACACTTCCCCAAGTTTGGCGATGATGTAGCCTTTTTCTTCTTCACTCAAAACATGATAAGGCATGATTAAGTAATAAAAAATTTATTTTTGCTTAATATGACAATGACATTGACACTAATAAAAAAAATATTGGGATTGATGCGACACTGAATAGAACCATAGTTACAACGGGAAAATCAGTCGATTACCTTTTTTCGGCCGCGATAGTACATATCGAGGTAAAATACGTTTTGATAAGATTTGTGCTTGGTCAGATTCCACGGTTGCTTTATCCTGGATAAAGTCCTCACCATCTCGATGGAAAACTTTTGTGAGCAATCGAGTGAGCTTTATACAGGATAAAATTGCCCCCGAAAATTGGTATCATGTTTCTTCGTGTGATAATCCCGCAGATCTTGCCTCTCGAGGTTTATTCGCATCCGAGTTACTTCACAATTCCTTATGGTGGGCGGGGCCTAGTTTTCTGAGAAATTCTCACGTTTCCGGATCATTGTCGACTTCAGACGTTATTTTGTCCTCTGAAGTACTTACCGAGGAAAAGAAGATTGTTCTACATTCTGTAGCCGCTCTAGACATTTTTGACGTTCTTTTAAATAAATATTCTTCCCTTAGTAAAATTCAACGCATTGTCGCTTATGTTTTGCAATTTATACATAACGTCAGAAATCCCGCTATCAAAAAAAATTGTCTTTTTTCGCTTGTAGATTTAAATCAAGCATTGTTCATTCTAGTAAAACGCTCCCAAGTTCTGATGTTTTCCTTCGACTTCAATCCAAGCAACCTCTTTCAAAACCTTTTCGAAAATTAAGTGTTTTTTGTGATGACCAAGGTATTTTAAGAGTGGGAGGTCGACTTCACCACTCTACCACTCTAATTTATCCTATGACAAAAAACACCCCGCTTTATTGCCGCGTTCTAGCCGTCTCACCACCTTGATTATCGAATATTTTCATAAAAAATATTTGCATGCTGGTCTACAATCTGTGAATTTTTTAATTGTCCAACAATTCTGAATATTGTCTTCAAAAAAATCTATACGTAGAGTTTTGTCGAACTGTCATACCTGTTGGAAACTTCGCCCTGTTCCTTGTCAACCGATTATGGGGCAGTTGCCTCTTCCACGTATTTCACAAGTAAAAGTTTTTTCCCATGTTGGTGTGGATCTAGGGGGGCCATTTCATATTACTTTAGGCAAAACACGTGGTGCTAAAACCTTAAAAGCATACATTTGCTTATTTGTTTGCTATGCTACAAAAGCACTTCACCTCGAATTGATATCCGATTTATCCACCGACTGCTTTCTTGCTGCACTTCGTCGGTTTGTTGCACGTCGCGGCCGATGTAACCACATCTACAGCGATTGTGGTACCAATTTTGTGGGTGTTTATAAACAAATTATTTCGCTTCTTAAACCCGCTGCCGAATCTGAGGCTATAGAATGGCATTTTAACCCCCCTTCCGCTCCGCATTTCGGTGGTCTTTGGGAAGCGGGGATTAAATCCGTGAAAACGCATCTGTACCGTGTAATTGGTGAACAAATCCTTACATACGAGGAATTTTACACCGTGCTCGTTCAAATCGAGGCTTTTTTGAATTCACGTCCTTTGACGCCTGTAAGTTCAGATCCTAACGACCTTTCGGTTTTAACGCCTGGGCATTTTTTAACCCTTGAGCCCCTAACTGCTATGCCTGAAACAGATTTAACCGACGTGCCTATGGGACGTTTAAGTCGCTAGCAATTACTACAACGTCTACACCAGGACTTTTGGTCCCGTTGGCATCGCGAGTACTTACATACGTTGCACCAGAAAAGTAAATGGACTTCTTCCTCTGATTCCATTGTACCGGGGTCCATGGTTGTAATTAAAAATACCTTGGCTCCTCCGTTACACTGGCAACTGGGACGTATTGTTTCTGTACATCCTGGTGCAGACGGGGTGGTTCGCGTTGCTACGGTGCGCACTAGAAAAGGATTGTTGAAGCGTCCTGTTAAGTTGTGCCCATTGCCTCTCTCTAAATCGTAAAATACATTGTATTTTAGGTGGGCGGTATGTTCCGTCCCGACGCCTTCCTTATTTATTTTTAATTATTGTTTTTTTGTATACATATAATTTTGTTAGAAATAAAATACGTTTCATTTTATTTATACTCACCGTGTAATTTATGCGCGGCAAAAAAGAGATTTTTTGTGACTCCTATCCCCTCCATGGGAGACGAAGAATAAAAATCGACGAGTTCTCGATAAACTGTCAACGTTATCAGACCCGCTTTTATATTTATATTTTTCAACCGCATTTCTTTATTCCGTTATATTGCAACGCCGATTTTTTTGTGTTTGTTATATTTGTGTGCAAGAGAAGAGAACCTGCCTAGAAACTTTAAGAGCGCCACCGGTACCGGCCCAAACGGCCTCTAGAAGCACCCACATCGGCTTTTCTGCCATCAGGATTTATAAAAATAGGTAGGTCCAATTCATCTCTTTTTCGTTAAACCCGCAAAAATACAGTCCACTGATACGGTTATTATTTAACCGCAACACATATCAATCAAAGAAAGAGAATTGTAAAATGCATCATGTATGATACAGATACAAAGAAAATATTATAGATTAGTCTTATTGTCAGGCGGCTCTCCTCTAAGCTCGGGAATCCTGGTACTGAAAACAAGGTATGATTAGTACAATGACAGGTTACGCTATACGCGTCTACACTGTCTAGGGAGGAACTGTGTCACGTCCCTATCCAGCCCAGATGGATAGCTAGCCTAACTGCGGAAAGAAAACAATACGATTCTGGATCATGGACTGGTACTAACTAAAAAGAGACAGGAATTAATACTTTATAATAGCCAAGTTGCAACTTACACCTCCCACCTAGTTACCTTACTTACTTATGCTTACTTAGGCGGCACGTTTGGTCAGGAACAGCAGCGGACGGGTACTCAAGGTCGTTGTGTCGGATTCGGAATATCAATGCTCTGTAAAATAGCGGGGTAGTAGGGATGAACGCAAATAAGCAGCGCAGTGAATAAATCACGGCTGGGCTTTGTTGAAATTTCAGCACCCCACTTCTCGGAGCCCTGGATCGACACTTCTGTCCTCGGTGGCTTCTGCGGCCAGACTGACTTTGGCGCGGATACACTATTCACTTGAAAGGTTTTGCCGGGTAGGGCATAATAAATAGGATTATAGGAAACAACTACTGGACGGGCAAAGGCCCCTACTCCCATTGAATTATACCTATAAATCCAAATTGGTAGCCAAATTTGTTATCTGTCTTTTCTCCACCAGACACAGACCGGTTTCGAACTCTTTATGTTCTCATCAGTGTGCCCCAGGTAGCTGAAAAGACAAATAACAAAGGCAAACCAAACTAGTCTATGGCAGACCCAGCACAAGTAAGTAATGAGAGATAAGTGCATCCCTCTGGTGGTCAGTTGCTACTACCAGTCGAGACATCGAAGATGTCTCTGTGACCGATAGCGGCTTGCCAAGCAAGCACCAAGAGGGGACCTCTAGCCCTGATGGACTAAAACGTGCATAATAAATAGGATTATAGGAAACAACTACTGGACGGGCAAAGGCCCCTACTCCCATTGAATTATACCTATAAATCCAAATTGGTAGCCAAATTTGTTATCTGTCTTTTCTCCACCAGACACAGACCGGTTTCGAACTCTTTATGTTCTCATCAGTGTGCCCCAGGTAGCTGAAAAGACAAATAACAAAGGCAAACCAAACTAGTCTATGGCAGACCCAGCACAAGTAAGTAATGAGAGATAAGTGCATCCCTCTGGTGGTCAGTTGCTACTACCAGTCGAGACATCGAAGATGTCTCTGTGACCGATAGCGGCTTGCCAAGCAAGCACCAAGAGGGGACCTCTAGCCCTGATGGACTAAAACGTGCATAATAAATAGGATTATAGGAAACAACTACTGGACGGGCAAAGGCCCCTACTCCCATTGAATTATACCTATAAATCCAAATTGGTAGCCAAATTTGTTATCTGTCTTTTCTCCACCAGACACAGACCGGTTTCGAACTCTTTATGTTCTCATCAGTGTGCCACAGGTAGCTGAAAAGACAAATAACAAAGGCAAACCAAACTAGTCTATGGCAGACCCAGCACAAGTAAGTAATGAGAGATAAGTGCATCCCTCTGGTGGTCAGTTGCTACTACCAGTCGAGACATCCAAGATGTCTCTGTGACCGATAGCGGCTTGCCAAGCAAGCACCAAGAGGGGACCTCTAGCCCTGATGGACTAAAACGTGCATAATAAATAGGATTATAGGAAACAACTACTGGACGGGCAAAGGCCCCTACTCCCATTGAATTATACCTATAAATCCAAATTGGTAGCCAAATTTGTTATCTGTCTTTTCTCCACCAGACACAGACCGGCTTCGAACTCTTTATGTTCTCATCAGTGTGCCACAGGTAGCTGAAAAGACAAATAACAAAGGCAAACCAAACTAGTCTATGGCAGACCCAGCACAAGTAAGTAATGAGAGATAAGTGCATCCCTCTGGTGGTCAGTTGCTACTACCAGTCGAGACATCGAAGATGTCTCTGTGACCGATAGCGGCTTGCCAAGCAAGCACCAAGAGCGGCGACTAGTCCATCAGGGCTAGAGGTCGCCGCTCTTGGTGCTTGCTTGGCAAGCTGCTATCGGTCACAGAGACATCTTCGATGTCTCGAGGGATGCACTTATCTCTCATTACTTACTTGTGCTGGGTCTGCCATAGACTAGTTTGGTTTGCCTTTGTTATTTGTCCTTTCAGCTACCTGTGGCACACTGATGAGAACATAAAGAGTTCGAAACCGGTCTGTGTCTGGTGGAGAAAAGACAGATAACAAATTTGGCTACCAATTTGGATTTATAGGTATAATTCAATGGGAGTAGGGGCCTTTGCCCGTCCAGTAGTTGTTTCCTATAATCCTATTTATTATGCACGTTTTAGTCCATCAGGGCTAGAGGTCGCCGCTCTTGGTGCTTGCTTGGCAAGCCGCTATCGGTCACAGAGACATCTTCGATATCTCGACTGGTAGTAGCAACTGACCACCAGAGGGATGCACTTATCTCTCATTACGTACGGGTAGGGCAGATATACGTAGGCGCTAAATTTCGTATGGCTCGTTTGTGCTTTATAGTTTACGGATTTATTTGTTATTTAATAATAACAGGACAGTTTATATTATAAAACAAAATAATAAACTGGTTACAGGTGGTAATAATATAAAAAGGCGGGAAACAATAACTTAATTCTATACGGGGTGTATCAAATAATATTATATTGTACAGGAATTAGTAACGAAAAAATCACTTCGTTACAAGGTATGTATATGTAACGAATCCGGGAAATATAAAAACTGACATTTTCTGCGTTGCGCTGGTGGCTGGTTGAGCGAAAATGTAAATTTTATAACCGACTGAAAATACTGTCATCGCGACATGTCAGTTTTCCATGAAATCGCAGGTTTCAGATTGCCAAGAATCCACGAAAAATGGAAACTGGCAATTTGACCGTTGTTGTTGTTTGGGGTATATACAATTTTTATTCTATCAATTTTTGGAGTCCATCCGAGTTATCGCGTCATGTCAGTTTTCAAGTAGAAATTGTTGGTAATACTCCAAAATACATGGAAAACATATAAACTGGCAATTTGAACGTTGCTCTGTAGATTTTTATAATCCTGTAGAACTAGATCCTCAGTACGATTATTCAATAGCGTTGACTGGTCTTGACACATGTAATACTATACCTAATATCAAGGAAGGTGTAAATAACAAGTTTTATTATTGGGAGCTGGGAGATAGAAGCTTCAATGAAAACATCATAACTATACCTACACGATCTTATGACATAAGTGACATTGAATCCTATGTGCAGAAGAGATTACTAGACGGCAGCGACGTGATATCACAGCAACAGGCTGATGAATAGGTTCTCTCTGAAACCTAACAATAATACGCTCAAGTGCAAAATTAAAAGTAAACACGAATTTAACTTTAATCACAAGGATAGCTTGGCTACTCTGCTGGGTAACAGTGCTATAACATTAATACCAGATACATTGTATGAGTCTGATTTACCTGTTAATATAGTCAGAGTCAGAATAACTATTCACGTGGACTGTAATATTACTGTAGGAGCATATTCCAATAATAGCCCTACACATACAATTTTTGAATGTGGCTTGAATGTTGTTCCCGGTTACGCTATAAACATTGTACCTGGGAATTTAACTTATCTACCTGTAAACCCCAGCATCCGACAGATAAAGAATATCACCCTGAAAATACTCGATCAATATCCCGAGCTTGTTAATCTCCGAGGAGAGAACTGATAGTGAGGTTAGAACTTAATAGAAAATGAGATTAATATTTAATCGTAAACCTAATATATACCGAGGAAGCTTACATCATCCTCATTCTGTATCTAATCTTACAAGTACAAGGTCACTACCGTCATCAGAACCTTCTAACTTATTCAAATTATTTATATTTATTATCTTTGGGTTATCATGTTACTACATAACAGGTATTTCAAGACCCCCACTACGACGATTCAATTGAACGAGACGAAGTTCGAACGTACCACCCATACGTTAAAGCCTATGGGAATAATGATGAAATTGAAATTGCCATTTATCAACATGACGCTTTGATTGAAATAAGTGAGGGAGCGCTATCAATCGAGGGAACTTTAAAGAAAAATGCCACGGGTACGGGTACCGTTGAATGTACCAATAACGCAGGTGCCTTTTTATTTGATTCCATAAGATATGAATTAAATAAATATACCATTTAATTTAAATATTGTAATATTAATATAATTATACAACTATAAATTAATCGTAAAAACTAGAAATTGGTGACCCCTGATCGTTGATTTGGATATCTTCATTTTGCTGTTGCTCTTGATGGATGCTTGCTGCTAATTGGTGTTTCCAGTTCCCTGTTGGATTGAATTTCCTGTGAGAGCCGTTTCTGTACATCTCTTGTCCATACTCCTGCACACATTTTGCCCGTGACCCTGGATCATCGCGGATTACGTGTAGTGATTACTCATCTTATACTGTTCCCTGCAGAATCATTAAAAATCAAAGCATCAAATCAAATCAAATTAAATCAATCAAATCAATTTTTATTGGTGTTAGTAACATTTACATAATGTTATACACAAGTCCAAAAACAAAAAATTTTCATACAATACCATACAAGGTCATTGTAGCATCTGTCAATTATTAGCATCTTTAATAAAAATTATTCACGAACTACTATACTAGTATGACAGTTACAAATCCCCTTTTGTCAAAAAAAACGGATAAGTTCTAGTGTTCTTCTACCAAACACTAGAGTTCTAGACACCAAATGTCGCCTATTTGTTTATGACTATTATAATAACTTACGTTTTTTAGTAGGCACAGGAGCAGATTGGTCCGTTATTCCGAGGAATGATTTAACAGATTTTAAACGAAATCCAGATCTTATTCTAACTGCAGTAAACGGATCTATCATACATACTTATGGCAAAAGAATGTTAAAAGTTAATTTGGGTTTACGTCGCGATTTTTCCTTTGTGTTTAATATTGCTGTTCATTTCGGATTAGTAGTAGATTTAAATAATAAACATTTGACAGATAACAATACGTCATTGTCAGTGATTTGTTCTCTCGAATGTGTTGCTTTGCAAAATTATTGTTATTAGAATTTCCACAATTGGTTAGTTCTCCCAATTATTTTTTATCAGTTAAACACTCTGTTTAACGCCACATTGTCACAGAGGGTCATTTGCCATTTTGTCATCCGTTAAGGTTGGATACGACAAAATTTAATATTTCTTGACGAAAATCCATTATAGTACAGAAAAATTTTTTAATTGAAGAGAGAAGAAAAAACCAAACAAAGTTTTCCAATTATAATCCTTTTTATTTCTGTTTTTATTTATCCCCAAGAGGATAAATTTTGATTGTGTACAGAAATAAAAAGGATTATAATTGGAAAACTTTGTTTGGTTTTTTCTTCTCTCTTCAATTAAAAAATTTAATATTGCCAAAAATTAATTTTAAAAGAGCATTTAAGAGCATTTTATTAAGAACTATCATGCCAATTGTACAAGTTTATAATTAGTGTAATAGAAATAAGTGAAAAAACACCTTGAGGTGGAACTAATTGGAACAAAAATTATTCTTGTTGTAAATGGTAGGTAACACGCTTCTAATTAACATACTAAAAATATACATCCGTACTGTCGCGCAAAATGCATTTTTTTGCCGCCATCTTGATAAAAACATAAATAATTAAAGAAAACATAAAAAATCATGTGTGATAAAACGCTTACAAAGATGAAGTAGGGGGGAAAAGGGGAAAATGATACCTTCATGACCACAGGTATTTACACCTTAAATGCTTATATTATGCTACATTACATTACACCTATACTTGATGCTGTGAGGCTAATTTTGATTTTCTTTATTATCAGTTTCAGGTAGGTTATCTTTATTTTGAGTGAAGAAATCTTCATAAGAAAAATGGAAGACGAAACCTACTTTTTGTATTCCAATGTGCTTTGTGATGATACTCCCTCTGTCGCATTAACAGCAAAAGGCTTGACGGGCATTACCAAGGGGAGCAAACTAAGAGATGATAAAATTCATCAACTTTTCAATCATATGCCTACTGGTACTGTTAAAGTACATAGAGA
The DNA here is from genome assembly GCA_963680705.1 of Rhagium mordax. NCBI lineage: Eukaryota > Metazoa > Arthropoda > Insecta > Coleoptera > Cerambycidae > Rhagium > Rhagium mordax. Next base: position 45,444,389 of record OY796660.1, on the reverse strand, counting down.
ATGTCGATGTGTAACGTCAATCCTATCAAAATTAAACATCGCAAAATGGCATTCCTTCGACCAGCTCGAGAACGCTACGAGGAAGTGTTGATAATTCCCGTCAAGTCTTTTGCTGTTAATGCAACATAGGGAGTATCGTCACAACGTACATTGGAACACAAAAAGCAGGTTTTTTCTTCCATTTTCTTATGAAGATTTCTTCCCTCAAAACAAAGATTACACTGATAATAAAGAAAATAAAAATTAGCCTCACAGCATCAGGTATAGGTGTAATGTAATGTAGCATAATATAGCTGGTTTAATCAGAATTATTTATATTTCAATGCGGATAAAACGCAAGTCATAAGATTTCATAACAGACAAAAACAATGTGACAACGTAACAGTCAATATTAATAATTCTGTCATTCATAGTGTTGGTACAGATAGTGTTACTTTCTTGGGAATTCATTTAGATGAGTGTCTTAATTGGAAAGTTTATTGTAACCATCTAGTCTCTACTATGAGTTCAATAAATTTTTTATTTAAAAATATGAGACAAATTTTAACTAATCAGCAACTGACTAATTTGTATTATGCTCAGGTTGAATCGAGACTACGGTATGGTGTCTGTTTCTGGGGTGATTCCACCCTATCACATATGGTTTTTGTATCACAAAAACGTATTCTGCGAACCATGGCTAATTTGTCCAGTATGCATACCTGTAGAAATACTTTTGTACACTATAATATTATGACTTTAACATCATTATTTATATTTGAAATGTGTGTATACATTTTTAAAAATAAACATAAGTTTAATCTTTGTAAAGATATACATAATGTAAACACTAGGCATAAACATAATATCCGTGTACCTTTTTCTAAATTGTCAATCATCAATAAGTCACCAAATTATTTGGGACCGAAAATTTTTAACAATTTGCCTGACGATTTAAAAAATATTTTTAACCTTCATCAATTTAAGAAAAAATTGTTATTTTTAGTATATAAATGTTTTTATTCTCTGTCCGAGTTCTTTGCTTCTTAGACTAAGCTGCTAGCTTATAAGTTTTTACCTTTTTTATCTGTTTTATGTGTTGTGTACCACTATTATTGACTATTGTTATACAATTTGTAATTGTCCTTAAACAAAATAAATTATTATTATTATTATAGGCATTTAAGGTGTCATGGTCATGAAGGTATCATTTCCCCCCTACTTCATCCCTGTAAACATTTTACTTTTAAAAATCAATATCATATTCTTTTTCAGCATGAAATTTTCTGTAATTTTATACCACACATGATTTTTTATGCTTTCTTTAATTTTTTTTATGTATTTTTCAAGATGGCGGCCAAAAAAACGCATTTTGCACGACAGTACGGATGTATATCTTTAGTATGTTGATTAGGAGCGTGTTACCTACCATTTACAATCAGAATAATTTTTGTTCCAATTAGTTCCACCTCTAACACTATTTCTATTACACTAAATGTAATATATAAAATTAATTGCGCCTAATCCCTAGAGAGATTGCGTGCGCAAACTTTGTAAATTAATATACAATAAATTAATCGATCATTTCATTACTTCACAGTTTCTCGAACGAACAGCATGTCGTTGAGTAGTTATCCGGTCATTTCCTTTAAATGCTGTAAATCAAAACATTTTATTCACTATATATGTGTAAAATGTTCAAGTGTTTTCCACAAAAGTTGTTTACCAAGATTGAGAAACCAAATTTCTTTCTTAAAAGAAAATAAAGTTATATGTTGTAAGGACGAAAATGAAAGTTATTCCAGTGACCTTGACAAGGATAATAGTTTATTAGAAAAGACAGTTGCTGATCTTCAAGAAGATAGTGCAATAAAAAATAATTATATACAAAGGTTAAAATGTAAAAATAAATTATTTATGGAAGAGGCAATTAAAATGGAAGATGAGATGAGTCAAACTATTCAGAAACAGGAAAAAATTGTTAGAGAATTAGAAGCACAGATAAGAGTACTCAGAAAAAACTCATCCGCAAATAATAGAATTGCAAAAAATGTAAGTACACAAATAAACCTTACAAAAATTACTAATGACAAATCTACGTCTGTAGTGAATTTACTTGGGAATGTCAGTGGTGTAGGTAACTTAAATTTGAATAACACTGCAGAAACCTCAATGATTAATTCTAAAATAATTAGTAATAATGATAAAAGTTATTCTCTAATCGAAATGAATAATTCAATTCCTACATTAAAAGAACCTGTTGCTCAGAATCATAAAAAGCTTTTAATATTAGGTGACGACTTAGGTCGCAACATAAATAAATTAACTAGACAAAGACTTGGTAATTCTGCCCATCAAATAGAGTCCATCATCAAACCAGGAGCTTCATACATGCAAGTTATTCATAATATTGAGGTGCTGACTAGGAGTTACTCAACTCAAGATCATATAATTATACTGGCTGGATCCAATGATTTTTCACGGGATAATAGGTATCCACGCTTCAGAGATATTTCTGATGCTATAAAAAAGTGCTCTACCCTAAATATTATACTTGCAACAGTGCCTTTGTCAAAGGATTTTAAATTAAATAGATTTATTAATAAATTTAATAACAAACTTAGTGATTTTGTCACTAAATTGAATAACTATATCTCCGGATCAATTACTTTGTTAAAAGTTAATAGACGATTGACAAATCGTGTAAGTAAACATGATATCTGTGACGAAATAATAAAATTAATTAACATGAAGACTCTGCCTAAAAACATAATATTTATTAAATGTAGTGATACTGACAGCGTATCAGCAATTGAAAAGTATGACTTATTGGTGAGTGAGGAAGTTTTAACTGTAGTTCTGGAGGAATCATTTACTAGTTGCGTAAATAACCACCTTCTTCAAATATTAATACTTATGAATGTTTATTTAATGTGTTAGAAAGTACATTGTACAGTAATAATGGTGATTTTCTAATTATGGGAGACCTAAATATAAGTGATAATAATCCTAACATTGTACGCAGCTTTAATAATTTTTGCAATCTCATAGGCGGTAGACAGGGTAATAATATCACAAATATAAATAATAGAACGCTTGATATTATAATTACAGATTTACCATGCATCGTTGAAAGAGCTACTGATGCAATTGTTACAGAGGATAGTCACCATCCTAGCCTTACAATTACTATTACAACAAACTATTTGTTACATACTTGTATAAATAGGGAACATTTGTCGTATAATTTCAAAAAAGCTGATTTTCTACATTTATATGAATTACTCAGAGTAGAGGAATGGAATGTACTGAGTACAATTAAAGATATAAATGAAGCAATGGACGTATTTTATGATTTATTATATAAAAACTTTGACAGATGTGTGCCTAAAACTAAATTTAAAATTAATAAATTTCCACCTTGGTTTACTCGTGAGATTGTAAAGGATATTAAAGCAAAAGAGAGAAATCTTAAGTTGTATAAAAAACTAAAATGGAACAATGCCTTACTGATTATAAGTTTTTAAGGTCTAAAATTAAAAGAGACATCAAAATTGCCTATAATAATTACATTTCTAATGTGGAAAATAATATACAACATGATGCGAAAGTCTTTTGGAATTTCATACATTCAAAAAAGACCAACAAAAATAAAATACCTTCTGAGTTAACTCTGAACGATGTTAAAATTGAGGGTGGACAAGAAATCGCACAGAGTTTTGCTGATTATTTTAAATCGGTTTTTCAAACTTCTGAAAAAGCTGATCATGTTGACCCTAATTTTAGTGACGTTTCTAGTGAAACAATTACACTCACGGAAGTAACACAAAACGATGTTCTTAAAGCCATTAATAAACTTAAAAATAAAAATACTCTTGGACTAGACTATGTGCCCAGTTATGTGATTAAGGGATGTAAAGACATATTAGTGAAACCACTTACGATATTAATTAACCTTGCATTAAAGCAACGCATCTTTCCTGAAAAACTTAAACTAGCACGCATAACTCCTGTTTTCAAAAATGGTGACAAAACCTGCATTGTTAATTATCGCCCTATTGCTATTTTATCAAATATAGCCAAGGTTTTTGAAATTGTAATATGTGACTATGTGAATGGACATACAGAAAACAAAATTTCTGACTTCCAACACGGTTTTCGGAAAAAAAGATCATCCTGTGGAAACCTGGTTGATTTTGTGAATTACACAACAAATGCCTTGTCAAATAATAATCAAGTAGACGACATTTATACAGACTTTGCCAAGGCATTTGACAAGGTTGACCATTCTGTTATTTTACGAAAACTGCGTAGTTTCAGTTTTTCTGAAGACTTCATTAAATTTATTTCGTCATATCTTAGTGGTAGAAAACAATATGTTGTCGTAAATAATTTTAAATCAGACTATTATATTGCAACATCAGGGGTACCACAGGGGTCTAATTTAGGCCCACTTCTTTTTCTCCTCTTTATAAATGACATAGTAAACTGTGTGCAAAATAGTCAAATACTCCTCTTTGCTGACGACATCAAAATATTTACAGAAGTTAGTTGCGATCAAGATTGTGTTGAATTGCAAAACGACATTAATAACTTATGCAGTTGGTCAGAAAGGAATCATTTACCTTTCAATATAAATAAATGTAAAAAAATGACTTTTTCTCATCGTATGCAAAACATCGGTTACAACTATAAGATGAGCAATATCAATTTAGAAATGGTCACGAATGTCACAGATTTGGGTATCGTATTTGATCCAAAACTATCCTTTAATGATCATCTTATTCATATACAGGCACAATGTTATAGGAACCTTGGATTTGTGTTACGCAATTCACGCAAGTTTAAATGTAAAAGGACGTTAGTTGTACTGTTCACTAGTTTCGTAAGATCAAAGCTTGATTACTGTTCTGTAGTTTGGAGTCCCTATTATGTAAAATATATTCATATGGCAGAAAATATTCAAATAAAATTCGTAAAAATTGCCAATTTCATATTAACGAAACAAATTACCAGCAGCTCTGACTACTTGCAGAACTTGGCTGCGTTCAATTTATTGTCATTGTATAACAGGCGAATATATTTTAGTATTCTATATTTATATAAAATATTGAATAACCTATTCTGTGACAATTTTACTCTGAACAAACTTGATATCTGTGTACCAACTACAAAAACACGTCATATTAATAATAAAACATTTTCTTTTCCAACGGCAACAAGAAAATATGAATTAAGATCTCCCATTTATACTATGAGTAAATACTATAATATGCTGCAGCACTCCTGTGATATTTTTGGTGATACCCTGAATATTTTTATTAGAAAATTAAAAAATAGTTTGAGTAATAATAATATGTCAGTGCAGTCAGTTCATTATATTTATATTGTAAATTAAATTAGGTCAGTTCTTTGTTTTAACATAATTTTAACTATGGTAATCTAATCTAATCGAGGTAGCTTTAGTACTGCAGTTAAACTAGTGTAGGTTAAGTAGTATTAAGTTAGCTCATGGCCTCTCTATAGCTACAGAGAGGTTATGACATTAGGTTAAGATAAACGCAATCTGTAATTGGGTTCTTTGCCTGTAAGATTGATGAAATAAATAAAAAAATAAAATAAATAAGGACGATAACAAGGTAACTGATGGTGTAAATGAAAGTGAATTAAATTATGTCAATGAAATTAATTTAGTAAATAGTAGCATGATCAATGTTTGCGTAGAATCTCCCAAAGAAGCTGTAGCTAAACAAAGTTTTTTATATCCTCGCCTATCACAATTACAGGTAAACGACTAACTGACGATTTTTGTAACAATTTTACCGACTTCGGTAATGCACATGAATGGAGATTACTCAACTTAGATAATTGTATTGTTAATAATTCAGTTGACATGATTTCCAAAAGACCACTTACAAGAGCATCCAGCAATGTGTTTAATGTATTCCATATAAATATTCAATGCCTTAGAAACAAAATAAATGAACTTAATGTATTTTTAGCTTAACACAACTTTGATATCTTATGTATTAACGAGCACTGGCTTGTTGATGATGAGGTTGATTTTGTAAGTCTCAATAATTATTTTTTGGTTTCTAATTTCAGTAGAAAAAATACCATACATGGTGGCGTTGCCATTTTTTGTCGGAATAAACATAAATGTTCAAACATTACACAAATTAATAATCTTTCTGTTGACCTGCATTGTGAACTAGCCGGTGTTGTGTGTGAAGATTTTATTATAATTACAACATACAGATCCTCAACAGGTGACCTTGACTTGTTTTTGCAAAAGATTTCCGATGCTTTAGTTTTAGTCACACATAAAAAGAAGAATGTAATATTTACTGGAGACTTTAATGTTCAATTCCATAATCCAGACAAACGTACACACTTAATTATTAATTTATTTAGCTCATTTGGCTTTGTTGTATGTAACAATTCCCCAACTCGTTTGTGTAGTTGTCTAGATAATGTCTTTATTAATTTTTCCCGTGATTGCTGTGTGTCGACCACAATTGATCCGAAATTGTCTGATCACGTTGGCATAAATTTAAGTGTACACAATTGCAAACCTTCAGAGGTTAAAAAACAAATTTTGTACAGACCTATTTTTTTTTTTTTTCTTCACCTAGGGCTCGTCTGTTTAAACACCGAGGGCACTGCAGCCTCCTGGGCTTATTGTGCTCTCCCTTTGTTAATCTACTCCACCCACTTCAGTAACTCTGTACCACTAATCAAGTGATACAAATCCGTGACTGAACGAGTTTGGATATTTTCCGGTTCTGTTTGGGTCTGCCCGTAAATATTATATCTCCTGCGAGCTAGTGCTTCGCACTTGAAAATGATATGGTCCACTGTTTCAGGTTCCTTTCTGCATAGTCTACAGTTTAGGTCGCCATCATATTTCCCCATTGTATGTAAGTGTTTCTTAACAGAGAAATACCCTGTTAGAAGTCCTATAATTGTTCTCAACTGAATCCTGTTCTTTGTGAGCAGTTCTTCAGTTCTTTTGGGACATGGGCTTTTAATTAGTGTTTTCCCATGTCGATTTCCAGGGATATTCCTCCAGTGATTATTATGTTTGTCCTTGACCCAATCGCTAATAGCTCCCCTTGCTGTGCTTTTGGAGATACCCAGCACAGGTTCTGGGCCAAAAAAGGTGTTAGTTGATCCTTGTCTAGCAAGTTCGTCAGCTTTTTCATTGCCTGATATCCCAGAGTGTCCTGGTACCCAGAGTAATTTTACTCTGTTCCTTTCTCCCAGGATTCTGAGTTCCTCATGGCATTCCCATACCAGTTTGGACGACACCTTATTGGAGGCTATTGCCTTTAATGCCGCCTGACTGTCCGATGGGATGGTAATCTGTAGTCCAGCATACCCTCTTCTTATATTTTCGCGTATACACTCAAGTATAGCAAAAATTTCTGTTTGGAATACGGTGAAGTAGCGTCCCAGAGAGTGACTTATACCCTCCCTTGGTCTTTCTCCATGTATCCCTGCTCCAGTTCCTGTTTCCGTCCTAGAACCGTCTGTATACCAACAGAGTCCTTTCCGCAATATGTCAGGAGTTCTTGCTGACCATTCCTCTCTTTGTCCAATAATAATGTTGAAAGGCTTGTGGAATGTGATTGTTGGTGTCATGTAGTCTGACCTCATGTTTAATACAGGATCTTCTACCGTATTCACTATCTTCATGTGTCCCGATCCTGTTCCGCGTAAACTCGGGTCAATTGAGTTCTGCAGCCTATATGCCCCCATCCTGGCTTCCCCCTGAATCATTATACTAAGTGGAGGAAGGTTTAATAGGGTCTCCATAGCTGCTGTAGGAGTGCTTTTCATGGCACCCGTAATCCCCAGGCAAGCCAGTCTCTGTACCCGGCTTAACTTGCTATTCGCCGTTGTTTGTATTGTTTTTGTCCACCAAACTAACGCAGCATATGTGATGGTAGGTCTGACTACCCTGGTGTAGATCCAATGCATCATATCAGGTCTTAGCCCCCATGTCTTGCCATATAATCGTCTGCATGTTGCTAATATTGCTACCGATCTTTGTATAGACCTATTACTGATATAGGGCTTTTTAACTTAAACACTTATATGCAACAAGTTGATTGGGGCTTTGTTGACGTTTCGGCTTTAGACGTCGATGCCAAATCAGTAATGTTTCTCAATATAATCTCATCTGCCTTGGATTTTTGTTTCCCCATAAAATCCAAAACAGTGGTTAACGATAATATTAAATTAACTTGGTTCACCGATAACCTACGTCAAATGAGAGAATTACTTCATTTTCTTGAAGATATAAATAAATCTCACCCTTCCACTGATTTAAAAGATTTAATTAATCTCAAAAAACGTCGTTATAGAAAAGAATTGGAACTAGCCAAGAAAAATGCTAATGATAATTATATTTATAGAAACAATAACCAACAAAGAGCCATGTGGCGTGTCATTAACAGTAACAAAAGTAAGCCACACAATTATTCTGAAATGATCTCTCCGAATGAGTTTAATAATTATTTTGGAAACATTGCCCATAATTTAATAAACTCTCTACCTCCTCCTAATGTCAACTTTGAAAATTTCTTGGACAATTCCACTCCCCACCATCGTGACGGAGAATTTAATTTCGCTGAAGTATCCTACAACGTAATTCTTGACATAATAGAAAACTTGAATAACACTAATTGTAAAGATCCCTATGATATTAATGTGAAAGTGCTAAAAAGTATTAAATATATAATTCTTATTCCTCTTACCAAACTCATTAATGAATGTATTAGGACAAATAGTTTTCCGAAAGTTTTTAAACTTTCAAAAGTAATACCATTATTTAAAAAATATTCTGTTGACGAACCTGTAAACTACAGACCAATTTCCATTGTTCCGTTATTGGCAAAAATTTTTGAGGTTGTACTTAAAACGCAAATAACCAGTTATTTTGAAAGTTACAAATTATTTAATAGTAGTCAATTTGGCTTCAGGTCAAAATTATCCACAACCTTAGCAATAAATTCATTAGTACATACCATTAATAAAGGCTTTGAGGCTAAGGAATTTGTTCATGTTCAATTTTTAGACCTAAGCAAAGCTTTTGACTGCGTCTCACATAACATTCTTGTGGATAAATTAAGTTTTTATAAATTTTCGGAAAATAGCAAGAATTTAATTTTATCATATATTACAGACCGGTCACAATTTGTTCATTTTAATAATGCTGAATCAAATAGAATTGATATTAAATTCGGTGTACCGCAAGGTTCTGTACTAGGGCCAACTCTCTTCCTCATATATGTCAACGATTTACCTAACAGTGCTACCTTATCAAAAATGACCCTTTTTGCTGATGACACGACTTTGGCTCACTGCCATGCAGATATCTGTACGCTACTGGATGAAGCACGTGATGATCTATCTCGTGTTCAGGACTGGTTCTTAAGTAATCAACTAGTTTTGAACAAAGATAAGACAGAAACAATGATTTTTAGTTTAAGGCATAACCCTTTAGTTTCTGTTAACAATAATCCCGTTAAATTCTTGAGTGTGGTCTTGGATAGCAATTTGACTTGGGATAAGCACACTGAACTAGTTTGCAAAAGCATGTCTAGAAACATTTTTCTATTACGTAGTTTGGTAAAATGTGTGTCACAAGCAACAGTTTTAATGGCCTACCATGCACTAATTCAGTCTACTTTAACATATGCTATCTTGGTATGGGGTCACTCGGCTCACACTAAATCAGTTTTTTCCATACAAAGAAAGGCTGTAAAGGCGCGTACTGACTTGAATGTACATGCGTTGAGTCGGGATGCACGCACATGCATGCGTGTGTAGCGACTCGGGGTATATTTGTAAATTTATTTTCACTTCACATATGCGTGTTGGTTCAGTCCTTTCCGGTCATTCATTCTTGTTCGTGATGGAAGAAGTTATTATTGCGGGGGTTGCTTATATGGTGATTTCAAATTTATTTAAAAAAATAATAATAATAAAAAACCAAAGAGATTCTGGATCCATGAAATATACCTTCTTATTTTTGGAGAAATGGAAGGAATGCTTTGCGTCCCACAAGACGGGATATTGTTCGTATATATCAATTAATTGTAAGCAGTCTTCATTAGACCACTCCATTTTATTAATAAAAATCACATGTATTCACCAGAAGAGAAAATGCTACTCGCACCAAACATGCATTCAGACTAACAAAACAACAAAAACTGGTCCAAACTGAGCACGCACGCACGATATGATTCCTTTGATGTGGCGAAAAAACCGACAGCCGATGGCTCGGACCATGTGCATTCGTGATGACTCGCGAGAGGTTAAACATGCGTTGAGTCGTTGCAAATGGGACGTTCAGATTTGAATGTGCATATGCGTGCGTCCCGACTCAACGCATGTACATTCAAGTCAGTACGCGCCTTAAGGATCATTGCAGGTTTAGCATTTAGAGACGACTGTAAGGAAGCATTCAAAAAATTAAATATACTTACAGTGCCTTGTACTTACATATTTAAATGTCTTCTCTACATTAAAGAACATATACATGATTACACTACTCACGACAGTATCCATTCTTACTCAACACGTAATAAAGGCAATGTTAACACCAAATTTCTGAGACTGTCTAAGACAAGAAATGGTACTGACTACTATGCAATTAAATTTTTTAATTTATTACCTAATACTGTTCAAGAGCTTGACATTAAGCATTTCAAAATAATTATTAAACGTTTCTTGTTAAATAAGGCATTTTACGATATTAACGAATTCATGTCAACTGATTTCTCCAATATAATATAATGTAATTTTAGTACCTGATATATATATATTTTTTATTTGTATATACGTTATATATTTATGTATCGCCTGTTTGTCTGTATTTGTTAGAGTGTTTTTTATATTATATTTATTTTGTATACCTACCTACACCTGACGTGTCTAAACACTATTTGTGTATCTAAGACCAATAAAGATCTATCTATCTATCTATCTATCTAATCAATATGTTGAGCAGTTTTAATTATTGAATTAATTAGCATAATAATAATAAGGATAATAAGGAGGAATATATTGAAGTGGCAATAAAAAAGAAAAAGGCTTTCGCCATGTCCAAGAAAACGACAATACATTTTTTATTTTCTTATATATTATAATTAATTGTGTTGACCAGTTTATAGATTGCGTCAGTAGTACTACAACCATTTTTAAAGCCATATTGATTTGAGGAAATAATTTCATTTTTATACAGGAATTCTTCAAGTCGATTTTTTAATGCTTTTTTTAATATTTTAGCAAAATTGTTGATAACTGATATAGGTCTATAGTTGGTTTTTTCAGTTCTAGATCCGCTTTTAATTACTGGTTAACGATAGATATCTTGAAGTGATCTGATACACAGCGAGTTACAAATATAGTGTTAATAATATGTACTAAGGGATTTATAAGGACTTTATGGCAATGTTATATTAATTTGACTGATATTTGGTCCATACCAGTAGCGCTGTCATTTTTAAAACTATTAATAAAATTTATAATTTCGTAATCTTCAACTGGTCTTAAAAATAAGCTATTAAGTGGGGGAGGAGTCACTGAATCTGTATTATTATTAATATCAGTAGTAAGGATAGAGTTGGCAATTTCGTTACCGATATTACAAAAAAAGGAATTAAACTCATTGGCTTTCTGTTCATTAGAAGTAATTGGTATGCCATTATTATCTAGTATATTTATACTACTATTTGATTTATTTTTATCAGTGTTTGTGGCTTCTCTTATTAATTTCCAAGTTTGTTTTAAGTTTTTGTTACACGAACTAATCTTATCTGTATAATAATTATTTTTTGTTATTTTAATAAAAATAAATAATAAAATAAATACACCACATGTAATTACGACCCCCTTTATCCCAGAAGGCTCTAGGAGCCTTGTGCGGGAGGGGGCTACACATTTAAAGACAAGGGACACACATCCAATATCCGTGGATAATGGAAAAATCCCTCTCACAGTATTTTCCATTGCCACGACCGGGATTCGAACCCGGGACTTTTGGGTGAGAGGCAGGTACTCTACCATCTCGACCATCAGTCATACTAATAGTCTTGTTAATTTATTTCTATAAGTTTTATAATCATTAAGAAGCTGCGGGTTATTGATGTTACGTAAAATTTGTTTTTTCATACTGTCCCTGGTTTTAATGGATTTTATAATACCATTGGTAATCCATGGTATAATTTTTTTATTTTTTGTATTATTATGCAAATAAGATGTGGCTGAGTCGATGTGTTTCTTGACGATACTAATGAAATTATTGGTACAGGTATTAACATCGTTAATATTACAAACATCTTCCCAATTTTCAAAGCTTAAAAGTTGAGATACTTTGTCATAATCCGTTTTTCTGATATGATTATACAGGGTCCTGCAGCAGTGCGTCGGGCTTCCATAGCCCCTATACCATACAAGTTAGGAAATTCATTCAAGTACAGTTCTTAACTAAATGTGAAGGAGCACCGCAGGAAAATATTTTCGAAAGTACAGGGTGCCACAAAAAATTGTGACGCCTGTCAGGCAAGTTTTTTTAAATGAAACAACCTATATATTTTACCATAGACGGCCTTAATGTTCCTCATTCTCACCTAAAATATGAGAACATTCTAATGCTTCACTTGGAAGTAAAAAATTAAAAACGAAATATAAAGCAATTTACATCGCTAAAGAAAAACGCTCTCCATTTTTCCCAACAGAGATTTGAAACCAAAACACGGTTCAAAACTTTTTGATAAAGGTCGCAGGATACCGTATCTAAAATTGTTTGTGTTCCATCATGTACAGGGCACTCGAAAAATAAATTCAAATTCCGAATATTTTAAATTGATTTATCTGTTTTTTCAAATGGGACACCCTGTATCTTTTTACGTAGTAATATGCAGAATTTGAATGAAAACATTTTTTGTATAGGTGCTACTATTGGAATTTCTATCCGTTTTTGAGATAATTGACAAAGTAGTGAGATGGGGTCAAAAAAATTGACAAAGTAGTGAGATGGGGTCATGCGTACAATTGCCGGTCTTCGATCTTCGGAGCAAAGCAGCGGTGGTCGGAGCCGGGGAATGGATGGGTGACCGTATCTCATTACATTACCGAGGATAGTGCAGCGGGCTAGATCGCCCTTGAGTGGCACAAGGCGACTAGTTACTGCCTATCTCTCCTGGGTTCGAGTCCCAGCTCCGGCAGATGGCAATGTCGGAGGGAATGGGTGTATGTGGTGTGTCCTGGTTAAGTGTCAGAATAGCTCTAAGCTAAACTTCGCCAGGACGTTAATATAAATAAGACGATTAAAAAAAAAAAAAAAAAAAAAAAAAAAAAAAAATATTAAACGTGGGCTGATAGACGACTTTCATTTAAAGAAAATTTTAATAAAACAACAGTACAATATACTACAACTACATGTTCAAAGTGTCTTCCGTTTTGCTGTAAACATAAATTTATGTTTACAGCAAAACGGAAGACACTTTGAACATTTAATGTGGTTGTAGTTTAATGTACTGTTGTTTTATTAAAATTTTCTTTAAATGAAAGTCGTTCTATCAGCACATGTTTAATATTTGCCAATTATCTCAAAAACGGATAGAAATTCCAATAGTAACACCTATACAAAAAATGTTTTCATTCAAATTCTGCATATTACTACGTAAAAATATACAAGGTGTTCCATTTGAAAAAACTGAGATTAATCAATTTAAAATACTCGAAATTTGAATTTATTTTTCGAGTGCCCTGTACATGATGGAACACAAACAATTTTAGATACGCTATCCTGCGACCTTTATCAAAAAGTTTTGAACCTTGTTTTGTTTTCAAATCTCCGTTGGGAAAAATTGAGAGCGTTTTTCTTTAGCGATGTAAATTGCTTTATATTTCATTTTTAATTTTTTACTTCCAAGTGAAGCATTAGAATGTCTTCGTATTTTAGGTGCGAACGAGGAACATTAAGGCCGTGTGAAATTTGGTAAAATATATAGGGTGTTTCATTTAAAAAAACTTGCCTGACAGGCGTCACAATTTTTTGTGACACCCTGTACGTTCAAAAATATTTTCCTGTGGTGCTCCTTCACATTTAGTTAAGAACTGTACTCGAATGAATTTCCTAACTTGTATGGTATAGGGGCTATGGAAGTCCGACGCACTGTTGCAGGACCCTGTATGTATGTGTTCGATTTTTCAAATTCAATAGGAATACTTAGACAAATTGGAAAGTGATCAGTAATATTAGTTTCTACTATGAAAGATTTACAATTAATATCAGTGTTTCTTGGGTCAGTTTTAAGAAAAAAATGATTTAAACAACTTTTTGTTTAATTTGTTATTCTAGTTGGCTTATTTATATAAGATATATAGCCATATTTTGCCATATTATTTAGATATATATTATTATGATTGTCTTGTTTATTCATAATATTTATGTTAATATCACCAGTAAATATTTCAATATTATTAACATTATTATTAATTTTTTTCATATAATTGTCAACCTCAGATTGAAATAGATCAATGTTTGATGATGGAGATCGATAGACACTACTTATACCAACCGATATGTTTCCTAAGATTAATGATGTTTTAATTATATTTATTTAATTTAATTTATTTACTTTAACAGAATGTGTTAAATTATTTTTTATGTAAACTATAACTCCATCGTTTTGGTTCTTTTGTGAATCATTAAAATAACTTACATAACCGGGAATGTTAAAGCTATCCAGAGAAGCGATTTTCCACGTTTCAGATAGAATAACCACGTCATGGCTCACAGAACTATTGCTTATTAATATTAATAATTCGTCAAAATGTTTTTGAATGCTCCTGATATTTAAATGAATGATATTTAAATTGACTCTTTCTAAATTTATAAATGTTGCTATGTCCTCAACTTTTGCAATAACATTTGTTTCCACTTCAAGATATTCCTCTAATTCGTTAAGAAAATTACGATCTTCCATAATGTGTAACTATTCAGCGCCGACAATTCGAGAATAAAAACTTCAACATAATACTTGAAAGAAAAAAAAAAGAATGTTGAGATGATCTATAAATATACCTACATAATTAAATATTTTTAACATAATTTTAATATATTATTATATATGTAGAGAACGTACCATATAAACAAAATCCAGATTGCTGCATACTAAAATAAGTTTATGATAAAAGAAATGCCCATGTCAAAAATAAAATAAATTATTTATAAGAAATTATTTTCAATAGGTACTAGAAATTAGTTGAAATATGAAATAAGAACTTAAATCTAACAATTTTACATCTACTTAGCTATCTAAAAATATCAGCAATATTATTTGTTATATATTCTATAAGTGAGCATCATATTGGTCCATTGTTATCGCCGTGTGAGTTTTCCCATTTATAAACCATTTAATTCTGCCATCTTGTGTCCAAACATTTTTCCTTTCATATTTTCCTAATACTAAATTAAGGATTTTCATTCGTTCTTATGTTATATCCTCCCGTATAGTTATTCTAGTTCCTTTTAGGTTATTTTTTTTTTGTACACATCAGCCTTCATATTATATGATACAAACTTTACTTATATCGCTCTTATGTTGTCTTGCTTTATTTGACCAACCCTGTATGTTCTTTCAATGTCCTCAATTTTTATTGAAATATTCAATTTTGTGGATAGTAATTGAGTAATGAGTTGAGCTGCATCTTCGTTATTCGATTCTGATATGCCAAAAAATCTTATTATTATTATTTCGACTTGAATATTGTTCTAGGTCATCTAGTTTTTTATTTGTATCTAGAATGTCGGTTGTGTTTTTTCCGTTTTAGATTTTAAATTTTGAAAATCAGTATTCATTTTATCAAATTTCTCATTTAGGTCAGTTACACCTTGATTGGTTAATTCCAGCTGTGATAGAATTTTATTTAATTTATCATCTAATGTCATTTGTTTAGAGGCTGAATCGCTCACCATGGCCTTGCTGTCCTTACTAGAGTTTTTAGTCATGTCATCTTTTTTTTGTGGTCTGTCACTGTTTTTCACAACCGATCTAGTTTTAATAATATTTGATTTGTTCTCCATAAAACGATATTTAGTATTGTAGATTTTGATGGGAATTAATAGACATTATTTGATATTCTCGTAATTAAGTAACCAGTGGTTAGGACTCACTATATCACACTTTAAACTATTTATAAGGTAATTTAACACAATAATAATATTACTTTTGTCGGAGCCGAAGTAAACACACTACTCGAACGCTAGCGCCATAGTCTAATGAATTTAAACAAATGGTTGATTTATATGTGAACCTTCTTCATCATCGGGTATCTTCACCTTTACACATGGTTGCAAAGAAAGCCCCGAATGATTGACGTCCGTGTGGCGACTACAGGAAACTCAACGTAGTTACTGTTCCCGATCGATATCCATGGTAATGGTAATGGTATGTGGTAACATATTCATGATTTTAATTCTCATCTTTTAGGTTACACAGTGTTTTCAAAAATAGATTTAGTCCGCGCCTACCATCAAATACCCGTCGCAGAATCTGACGCTTACAAAACAGCGATTACTACTCCTTTTGTCTTATTCCAATTTTTACGAATGCCTTTTGGATTACGTAACGCTGCTCAAACATTTCAACGCTTCATGAATGAAGTTCTTAATAATTTACCCTACATTTATGTATATCTAGATGACATTTTGATCGTAAGTAAGGATCAACATGATCATTTATTGCATTTGCGCATAGTTTTCAATCGTCTAGAAACATACGGAATCAATTTATAAATGACTTTGTTTAGGCTTTATACAAGCATATTAATAACAAACATATCCAAATTGATATACTTATATTGATGTTTCATCTCTAAATATGGTTATATGACAGTTTATTAATTGTTAAATGTAAATTCAAGTAAATAACTTTGTTTTGCGAGATTAATCGTCCACCTGATGAGCTTCTGATTGCGAAAGAATATGTACATCTTCTTGTGAACTTCGTTTTTTAATTGGTGACCATAATGAATGAATTTTGTGGTGAGTTAAATATTTTTTTTAAAAATTTGTTTTTAAACGTTTTGAATTTTATAATTTTTAATCCAATATTCATAATGTATTAAAGAAAGTCCAATGAATTTAATAATAGCATGTTTAGAGATGAAACATCAATATAAGTATATCAATTTGGATATGTTTGTTATTATTATGCTTGTATAAAGCCTAAACAAAGTCATTTATAAATAATGCATATCAAGCAAAGAAAGAGAATTGTAAAATACGAAATCAATATTAAACCATCAAAATGCGTTTTTGGTAAGAGCTCTTTAAATTTTCTAGGTCATCATATCTCTGCTGATGGCATTTCACCTACCAATGAACGCATTGCTATTATTAACCATTTTCCGACCCCTGAAATTTCGATCATCGTTTTGACCCTAACTTTGCAGAAATTTTAACGCCCTTACATTCTTTTTGTATTAAGTTAGCACGGGATAAAATGAAAGTTATAGGTTCCTGGCCAGCAGACTGTACTGATAGTTTTTTGTAAGCTAAACAAGCCATAGTAAATGCAACAGAGTAGATAAGCTATGTGCGAACGGCTTCAAAATCCCATGTTATTTCTTATGGAGCTAAATTCTGCACATTTTTTACATGAAATCGCATCCTTGAGGCATACCATAAGTCTACCCCTGGAGGTCTGCAGAGGTAGAGGCATTAGAGGTCACGCGTGCACCAGGTGATAGGTGTGGCGTGTGGCTAGGTAAACAATGTATGGTGGCTAGGTAAACAATAGCGTAGATAATAGAGGACTAGGTAAATAATAAATAGGATAAGATGGTAGGTATAGCTGGTGAAGTCGGGTGCGCGCGATATGAGTTCCCCAGGTCCACGGAGATAATGACCGGCAGCGCTTCGGCTGTTTAACGAACTAGTATGTGGTTCAAAGTAAAAATGCCGCACCGCACATGGGAGCGAAGAATATAAAGGTATACGTGAGGAAAAGCGATATCGAATATGTAATTGAAATAATATATGATTGCGAGCACGTGTAAAAGCTATCCCGTAAAGCATGCAGAAGATTACGCCAGTATATGAGATTTAGATAGGATAATTAAAATACCAGCTAATAAACCGATCTAACGCATTTCTTTGCGTAGAGATTAACAAATATTATGTTAATTCATCTCGATTCAGTAGGTCAGAGAGCTATTTTTAACTAACGCAAGCCCAAGGTTAAAACCGAGATGCCGCATAAACTTGCGCGCTCAGCAAATGCAAAGTTGGTAAATTCCTGCATGGGTTTACGTGTACACTGTGCTCCAAATAAAAATTTTATACGATGGCTCAAATACAAATTGTTATTTAAAAAAGTTTTAACTCAGACAAGAAAGCATTTATATGACATTATTTTAAACATTCAGAATTTAAGCACTATTAAAATAAGGCGATTAACTTAAAATATCACGTTAAATAATAATATTTATATAACGGAGGTTCGAACGGAAACAATATTCACGTAAACAGGTAGGATAATTTAAACAGGTATCAGGGAGGGATAACCATGGACTAGGTATAATATTACATCTTACAGCATCACGCAGGTTAGCCAACATTAAAAATTTATAAGTACATTTTAAGAAATAAGCGTGTAAATAATATTCTAGAATATTTCAAAGACAGTAAAATGATTCAACTCAATCGAGCCGTAGGAAAATAATTTTTGTAAAGTAAGTCACGTAGTTAGAATTCCGAGAAAAAATCTGTGGGAACAGCAGAAAATTTTGGCCATGAATCCTTTGTTAGGCAGACACCGTCCGCATAAATCGGGGTAATGTACACAAAAGTGGCGTGAAGTAGACTAAACATTCAAAATAAGTACCGTGAGAATAATGCAATGAACATGTACGATTCCTGGAAAAAACCTGACTAAGCAATATTGCGCAACACTAGTCGCGTAGCGCTTTAACCTTGAACGCAGGTGTTCCATTATTAAAAGTATAGCTGTTTATTGCGCAATGTCACACCATCCAGTTCTAAAACAAAGAGATAATCACGTGCTCAGAGCATGACGTCAGAGATGGTATAAATATAACACAGACAGAGACGGCAAGCGTTTATATTTTGTAATATTCATCAATGTATTAGCTATCTTTTGTGCATCAAGTACTATTATTATTATTATTATCGAAGAGTTTATTAAGTTGTATATTTCTACAGTAATGGTTTTCTTTGTTAATTTAAACTTTGCGTTTGTGACGGATTAATAGAACAATAATTTTTGTATAGTGCCAATATTAACACAGCAGCTATATCGACGAGAACAAGGTAAGCAATTATTTAATTTCAAGGTGAGTGTGATTTTATGAAATAATTCAGCATTATTAGGACTCTAGTAACTAATTTTTGGGGGGTATGGAAGAAGCGATATGTTTTT
This sequence comes from Rhagium mordax, assembly GCA_963680705.1. Lineage (NCBI taxonomy): Eukaryota > Metazoa > Arthropoda > Insecta > Coleoptera > Cerambycidae > Rhagium > Rhagium mordax. The sequence goes on along the minus strand of OY796660.1, from coordinate 45,424,947 downwards.
GGATAAATAACATGCAATATTTAGCGTAAAGTAAATAGATGCTTACAGGTTTGAGATTATTCTAGAATATTTTATAGCATCAATAACATATGAGTAAAATGGACGTGTACATAAGCCGAGATATTTTATTACGATAATATTTTTATAGCGATTAATAACGTTCTGCGTAAAAACAACTATTAGAGTGCTGCTCACGGAAAATTTTGAAAACATTTCATATATTGCGCCCAATTTGCTAATAAATATACGCTTGGCCTTTCTAAAAGCGACTTTAATATAAATTTACCAGCTTATAACTTACATGAAATCAATTAATTGCCAGCAATAAAAACAAAATAGAGTTTGATGTTAATAAAAAGCAATAATTATTCAATATAGGAATTTATATGGGTAGAGGCGAAAAAAAATATTTAATATATTTACCATTATGGCTGCAGAACCCAAGTAACAATAATCAATAAATTTCGCAACAAAAAAATCTTATAGAGTATGAAAACTTTTAATATACAAGGCTATAAGTATATTATAAAATTAGCATATATAGCCGCAGAATCCCGTTAAAATATACTAGTTTTTAAATTTCATAATGGAACTTTTAATTTTGAATCTTCCCGCCAAAACCCAAGCGTATTAGATAATATTTAAATTTCATAATAAAACTTTTAAAATATTTTGAATTTTCCTGCCAAAAAAGTTTCCAATTCCAGGAAAACACGCTCTGATCACGTGATCTATTTTCAGGTTATATCTCACCGCTACTCATCGGCTGAACATTAATAAAACTAGAGAGCACGAAGACGTCTCCTCATTCAACAGTTAGTCTTTGAAGAAGCAACATGTCTTTTGCTGCTGCTGCAATAAAAAAAATTCAAGCTATCCTATACAACCCGCGCCTTGAGGAGGAGATTGGCATTCCCCTTGGCATTAAAGAATGCAACAAGGCTTCACGGGCCATTAATGACGCCTTGTCAAAAGCATCAACGTTGGACGAGAAGCAACACCTGATAGCCTCCTTGGGTCAGGTGAAAGCTTCAGAAAAATTTTTAAGGGACTGCATGCTACAGGAGCAGGCACTAATAAATAGCCGAGGAAGGAAACTGCATATAGGCGTGTCAGCTGGGAGGATTCGATCTCAGCCTTTTCCAGTCGCATCAGAACAGGCATTATTACAAACATGAGGCATACGGACCCCACACCGTTCCTCGAAGATTGCGAGGCACTCTTCCGCCGCAGGACACAGAACGCGCTGAAGAAAGAGACAGCGCTAAAGGTTAACGCAGTTTTCTGTGGACAGTTCATAATTACTAAGGCTGAAGAGGAAATTGAAGAGCTAAAATTCCTCAATTCCAAAAATGCACCAATCTATCGGGACACTAATCTAAAAGAGTGGTTCGCGGAAAATATTCAAGTGCCCATTCTCACAGAATTGGAAGAATTCCAGGAAAAAGATAGCGGCTGGTCACTTGGAGCAATTTTAAATCTCCAAGTAAACATTAATAAATTCACGCCTCAACTTGGATCATAATTTATGCCATTACCAAAGTCCATAGCTAAGAAGCAGGCGTGTATTAACGTAAAAAATGACGACAACGCTTGCTTCGCCTGGGCCGTCACATCAGCTCTACATCCTGTAGATCGGAAAAATTCTGATCGTACATGCTCCTATCCTCACCCATCAACAGCGTTAAATTTGAAGGGAATAACATTTCCAATGACCATGAAACAGATACCACTGTTTGAGAAGTTGAACGATATCTCCATTAATGTTTATATTTTAAAAGAATTCAAAAAGAATTTGATTACTCTACCAGCACGCTTAACAAAAAATAAGAGGGATAGACACGTTAATCTTTTAATAGTGCAAAATCAATATTATGACGATGATGGTGATGATGATACCAGCCTCGACAACCCCATCCAGTACCATTATGTATGGATAAAGGATTTGTCGAGGCTTCTATCCCTACAGCTAAGCCACCATAATAGAAAGAAATACTTTTGCGATCATTGTTTACATTATTTTTATACTCAACCCGGCTTGGATAAGCATACTGAGGACTGTATAAATACGAACGACTGCAAAATCCGGCTGCCTACTGAGGACCAGAAAATGGTAGAATTTAAAAATTTTAAAAACAAGGAGAAGACACCATTCATTATTTATGCCGATCTAGAATGTGTGCTTAAACCAACGGATGGAGGAGGCAAATATCAAGAGCATGTGCCATGGTAGTGTAGGCTACTATATAAAGTGCTCGTATGATGACTCGCTGTCTTTTTATCGATCGTATCGGGGCGAGGACTGCATACCATGGTTTGTTGCGGAGATTACGCAACTTGCAGAGGACGTGGAAACGGTATTTTTATGTCCTCTGCCTATGAACGAATTAACTACTCAGCAACAAGCTGAATTAACGCCGCAACACTGCCACATCTGCGAGAAACCATTCAAAGATGATAAGAAAGTACGCGACCACTGTCATTTCACGGGCGAGTATCGAGGCCCTGCACATGAGAGCTGTAACTTGAATTATCAGGATAGTCACGTGGTGCCGGTGGTTTTCTATAATTTAAGCGGATATGACGCTCATTTCATAACTAATGACGTCATGACCGGTGTTGAAGGTCGAGTTGAAGTACTTCCAATAACAAAAGAAAAATATATCTCATTTACGAAAAATTTAGAACAAAATCTCATTAAATTTGGGTTTATTGATTCATTTCGATTTATGGCGTCTTCGCTAGATACATTGGCGTCGTGTTTAGAAGATTATCCCCTTTTAAAAACCCAGTTCCCCGAAGTGAGTGAGGAACAGTTTAACTTGTTAACTAAAAAAGGTGTATATCCTTATGATTTCATGGATAGCGTAGAAAAATTCGATTTTGAGTCTTTGCCGGAAAAACACCAGTTTTATAATCGTTTAGAAGATAAAGGTATTTCAGACGCTCAATATGATTATGCGCGACGCGTTTGGAATACTTTTGATATTAAAAATTTAGGTGAATATTCGGACATATATTTAAAGACGGACGTACTATTACTAGCGGATGTATTTGAAAATTTTAGAAGTACTAGTATAAAAAATTACGGTCTAGACCCCGCCCACTATTATACCTTGCCGGGGTATACTTGGGACTGTATGCTTAAATATACCAGGACAAATCTCGAGCTCATGACCAATATTGATATGATTATGTTTATCGAAAGGGGTATTCGTGGCGGATTGAGTCAATGTAGCAAACGTTATGCTAAGGCTAATAATAAACATTTAGATAGTTATAACAACACCGAGCCATCAACGTATCTAATGTATTTTGATGTTAATAACCAATATGGCTGGGCTATGAGCCAATATCTACCTTCCGGAGGGTTTGAATGGACTGATACTAATATTGATATCACAGCGGTACCTGATGAGTCACCAGAGGGGTATATTCTTGAAGTGGATCTTGAGTATCCCGAGCATCTACATGACAAGCATAAAGATTTGCCCCTATGTCCTGAACATCTGGCATCGCCTGGATCAAAATCATCTAAATTGTGTAAGGGTTCTATCTCTAAAACCTTACGTACTTAAATGAATTTCGATAGGAGGTTTTGAGGATACGTCACTATGTCCGTGTCATCAAAATCTCACCCAGCTATGCTCAGATTCTAGGAGGCAAGGGTCGTGAATTAGGGATTATTGCTGGTATAATCTGTAGTTGATTTCCCACTAGTTCAAATTACAAATATGGTTGTTAATTATTAATATACATATATAGGCTTTAGAAAATTCCCGTGGGCGCCATGACTATAGGTTAGCCAGAAAAAAAATAATAGACTAAAATAAAACAAGAGACGAAAATAAAATTAGTACCATCCTATATTTAATCTTCCAAGATATGACAAAATTAGGTTACACAAAATTCAAATGTAACGCTTCCAATAAATGACTATACCAGATCAAAATATTTACTCATGCCTCAGCATCAATAAATTCTACAAAACATTTTAAAACAAACTCCCGCAGAAAATCGTTGCTGGTTACAACTTTATACAAAAATAGCTTAAGCTAAAAAAATGAGGCAAACCTCCAATAACAGTTATAAGATTGTTATGACTAAAAAATTGTGACTTGACGTATCACCGATTTCGTAGACGACATACAGAGATTGATACTTGGGGCGGTAGTTTCCTCTAAATTGAAAAGATAAAAGGCAAGTTAACATTGAACAATAAAAAAATAGACTAAATTTACTCTATGAGAAAACCCCCTGTATGCCGCAAACGTAACCTAGTACACAATAAATCAGTGGGAACAACTTTCAAAATTTACTTATACCTAAAATAAAATAACGTGAATCGTTTACCTTAATATTCCTGCAAGGGAAGTGTACCAAAATTAATCAAATTAACACCGGGTGTAGTTAAACTGTATTAACTTAAGGTAACCGACCCCTAAACTATAAGCTCTAAGCAAATGAGCATAAGAAATATCAGCACAAGCCTGATAACTATACCAAGGGAAATAAGAAAGTAATCAAATCAGATTGTGTTTGTTGTGTTGTGACGTTGCAGTGTGTTTAGCAATTTACAATAGGAAAATGACGGCCGAACACTAAAGTGTAGCCTGAAATCTAAAAATCATACTCGTACCTCAACAACTTTTGTTAGGCACTAATTACTAACGTATATCTAAAACCTTGGTCCTCACCTCCTGTGCACCTAGTTAACAAATTTATATCGCCAGAGGCACGTTCCCTTAAGAACAAAATTAACTCAGTAAACAGGTGGGAGCGGGACTTACAAATGCCCATAAAACACTTGTAATTATTTATACTGCCAGTAAGGCACCACACAACAGACTGTAGTCGTTGCCACGACACAACAAACTCAAAACACACGACATTAAATTTAAAATATAGCGCTATATATAAAAAATACACAAAGGTGACTACGATAATTAAAAACTACAAACTAAAAAACAGCAGGTACAAACATTACAATAATATCGATCGTTGCACGAGTAGTGATGGAGATTTAAAATTAAGTTTGTTTAACTTATCTTGTTATTTAAGATGAGATGTTGACATCGGGGAGGTTAGATTCCATACTTCAAAAACAAAACGTTGCCAACAGTTGGACACTTATCTCACAGCCAGGTATACCAATCCAAAGAAAATCATGGAGGCATTTACCCCAAATATAAAATGGCAGACTTCCGGGTGCTAAAAAACTGCATGGGAAGATGGCGTCAGCTTCTCCCTATTTTCTCGCCAACAATATGACTTGTACTGGACCTCTTTTATAAAAGTTGGCACATTTGCCTGATAATAACAATTTCGCCGTTGTTGCTCCAAAACATCTAACGTAACGCTTATGTCCCCTATCGATCACAATGGAATTCGATACTTGACCGTTATCGATTAAACAAGTTCTAGAATCTCAGTGAGATTTTTAAAATCTTCAAAATTCTGTGTGGGTTAAAAGTCATCGACTATCTACGAAAACACGATATGTTGTAAACCTTGTATTGAATAAAATTAACGCTATATTTACCTACGTAATCCACTGAAGAACGACAAATAAAACCCGACACTCTGCGGATCGACTACTCGGGCAACAATCAAAACAAAAATGACCGGTGTCCAGACGGCACTTGATGGTCAGCTCGGTGCGGTCAAATCAGTGCGGTCAATTGAGGAACTAAATTCCCATTTATTTACTCAAACAGACGGCCCAGAGTGGTTAAGATTATATTTAATTTCCTAAAGGCTCAGCCAAGGGTAATTAAAAATGTTTTTTTGAATTGTTTAAAACTTAATAGCAAATAAGCGACAGGGTTCACATCGTGTTTTAGATGACAGTCTGACTTTCAACTTCCGACTAAGCAGGAAATACGTATTAAATGATTTGAAACACAAGCGACCTGTTAGGTAGGGTTCACACCTATGTGAGATAAATGTCGTGGGCTGCTGCGTTAATTAACTTGTAACGCTACTGGCAAAGGTAACGTTACAATTGTTGGGAACATTATACAATAAAACTCGATACGTCATTCATTATAGAAATTTAAAACAGGCTTTACATTTAGGTGCTAAGCTAATAAAGATACATCGCATCCTAAAATTCAAACAATCACCTTGGCTGAAAAATTATATTGACCTTAACACAAAACTTCGTACGGCGGCAAAAATGAGTTTGAAAAAAATCTATTCAAATTCATGAACAATGCCGTCTTCGGAAAAACTATGGAAAATATTCGCAAACATTCGAATGTAAAACTAGTAGATAAATGGGAGGGGCGCTATGGAGCAGAGGCTTTAATTTCCAAACCAGAATTTAAATCAGCAACCATTTTCAATGAGAATTTGGTTGCTGTTGAGTTAAACAAAACTGAAATATACTTCAATAAACCTATTTACGTTGGCATGTGTATACTAGACCTTGCAAAAACAACAATCTATGATTTCCACTACAATTATATGAGGGAAAAATTCGGTGAGAACTGCGTGGTTCTGTACACAGATACCGATAGTCTAATTTACGAAATTATACATGATGACGTATATGAAGTACTTCAACACGACCGTCATCAATACTTTGACACCAGTGATTATCCTGAAGATAACCAGTATGGCATCCTCGCGTTAACAAAAAGGTTGTGGGCCTTATGAAGGATGAAAACAACGGATGTCCAATGCTCGAATTTGCTGGGTTAAGATAAAAAATGTATGCTGTTAGAGTGCATGGAAAAGCCGTAACTAAAAAAATTAAAGGCGTAAAATCTGGTGTAGTAAAAAACAAAATTACTTTTGATGATTGTATAACATGCTTAAATAATTCCGTTGAAATGACAGTGAATCAAAATTTAATAAAATCAGTCAAGCATGTAGTTAGTTCAATTACACAAACAAAAATTGCACTCAGCCCCCATGACGACAAACGATTTTTGGTTCAGGGATCATTTAACACTTTCCCATGGGGTCACTATTCCATCATGGATAATAGCTAAATCTCAATATATTTTTAATTATTGTAAATTAATCAATATTTTTATCTATTTACTCAATATTATTATATTTATCTATTTACTCTATATTATTCAATATTTATACAGTTTTGTATTATGTATAACTTCTGCAAATCTAGAGGACTCTTTATTGGAAGGAAACCTCTATTTTTTATATTGTAAGCCCTATATATTTATAGTTTAATATTTACTAAAAACCAAAATTATATATCGTAACCTCTATAAATTGAGGACCCTGTATATTTTTATTAACCTAAATTTAAAAACCAATATTTTATATTGTAAGCCCAATATATTTATGATTTAATATTTACTAAAAATCAATATTTTATATATAGATATATATTCTAGGTTTTTTCTTGACCGTTGATATCAATACAAGTATTATTTTTCTTGGGTATATCGGTCATATATATAAACAAATTTATTTTTTTTTTCTAACGTTTGGGTTTATTTATAACCATCATCAGAGAATTATTATTTTGTGTTTGCTTGATCTTAAATTAAACTACATTTTTTAATGTGATGTATTGAGTGTCTTAAAGGCAACAGAGGTTACAATATTTTATATTGTAACCTCTATATATTTATATTTTAATATGTACTAAAAAACCCAATATTTTATATTGTAGTATGTAACCCCTATAAATTGAGGACCCTGTATATTTTTATTAGCCTAAATTAAAAAATGTATAATGAAAATACTTTATATTCATGTTTTATATTATATTAAATTGATATTATGTAACCTCAACAAAATTGATCTTAATAAAAAATGTATTTACATGCGTGTTTCATTTATAAAACATTATTACTATCCTCTTCTCTTCCAAAAAGTGTGTGCGCCTTTCTGCTCTTGTGATCTGAAACAGAGAGAGAAAGGGGGAGTCAGACTAATTATAAATCTCAAGTCATTAAATGATAACAGATAAAAGCACGATTTAAATTGTTTGATTGTTCACTTGACACAATGTATTATCTGTACCTCCGATTAAGTGGATACTAAGTTTTTGCAATGTCTTTAGTTTATGCACCGAATTTATACTTTGAGAATTAAATTATAACAAAAATAATCGGTTCATAGGAAAATCTTGTATAGGAAATTATTGCCTATTATAATAAAAAGTGATATTTAAGACAAGCCGCTTCAGGTCCGTGGATGAGGTAACCTACGACGATGTCTGGAACGTAATAGCCAGCGTTTACCAGTCAAACTCCACCGGCCTTAATATAAAACATATAACATCATAATAATATAGTTTATTAGGTTGAACGAAAAAGCGGTTTAAGTTTATACAATTTTATTAAAGTTTAACAATTGAATCATATACAATCATTCTACAGATCAAAGCCAACTAAGTTTTACAATTTTATTAAAGTTTTTACAATTTTCAACATAATTTTACAATTTAATCATATACAGAATGTTTTATAATTTAGAAATTATTTCGCTATTGCATAAAGCTTATAAATTTTATCCCTATAGGATAATTGCTAGAATATTCTTCTTTGGTTCAGGTTCATCTTGTTACTGAATGGATGTTGAGGATATATAGGAGTGTTTGACTGGCCGATCAACGGGTGCACTGTTCCCTTTTGTTGATAACTTTCCGATAAATCTCTGCTTGTACCCCTTAAATCTATATACCTAGCGTTCTCAAGTATGGTGCCTGTATCTGTAGCAGAATTATTCTCAAGCTAAGTTGCTTTTAGCTGTATCCTAGGTCCATGTTTTCCTAGTATATTGTAGTGATATAAAATCACACATAAGTAAAAACAATGAATTTTAATCAAGAAAAAGAATAAAATATAAAAGTTTACCTAATTTGAATGTCATAGCAGAAGTTATAGAATGTTTCACTAACTTAATATACAAAAGTAAAGTCATTTCGGAGTTGAATTTTCTTATTGTTCACTGGAGTAATCAATGTTGCATAGATGGACAGTATGGCAAATCAAATCCATAGGTTGAAAATTAAAATCCAAATTCCAAAATGAAAACGTTCAGAGAAAAACCTAAATCAGAAAATAAATTCTTAGAAATTATAAAATATGTCACATAGAATTAAGAAATAAGTTAAGCAATGATGTTAAGTGAAAATAATAGAGCTAAAGGTTCTAAAAGTGAATTAAAATAGGTGCAGTGCAACGAAAAACAAGCAGAAAAGAAGCAAAAGGAACACAAGTCCATAATAAATAAAAATTACAACGATAATGACAGATAAAGAAACATTAAATAAATGAATTAAAAGCAACAAAATAAGGACAAGTATTAAAAAGCAATAGATAATTAAAGTAAATTAAAAATAAAATAACATTTACTTACCAGCCATGGAAAATGACAGTAATAAAGAAGCCAGCCATGAAATGATACAAACTTGGTATCCAGGGAAAAGAAATGAAGGTGGTTAGGTTGTTGTTGAATATCTCTCTGCAGAAAAATAAAATGATGCCTGGTGAAAAAAATTATAGAAGAAACCAAAACTGAAGTAATTATGGTAAAAACCAGAGTTTAATGAAAATCCATCCCGATCCAGTCCAAAAGTTTTAATGTCCAGAGAATAAAGTGATAAGAAAGTCATATGCAGCCAAGTACCTGAAACAGAAAAGAGTAAATTAAGATAACCAGTTTCAAAACCTGAAAGAAGACACCAAAGCGTAAGAAAGTAATGTTTCATATTAAAATTGAGCATAATAAGAGTCAATATAAAAATTAATCAAAGTCAAAGTACTTACCAAGAACTATAAAAGTTTTTAAATGAAAAGGAAATAAATCAATCATCAATTGAAAACCATAAACAGTCCGAAATAATCGTAAATTATTCAAAAAGAACTTTCAATGCAAGGAAGCACTATAAACTGTGTGGTATTATTATAATAAGTTAGACATAACCTTAGATATTAAGCAGCAGGCAATTTAAAAATTCAAGAGCAGGTTTGTAAAGCCATGTTTCAACAAATTATTCACACTTAATCAATTATTATGCTAGAATTCTTAAATAGCCACTCGTATTCGTATTTTAAGTTAGCAGGGATAATATTAGTTGTAGACTAAACTGAACAATCTCGAATGTTTTTGTTTATGTAAATGCAAAATAATGTTATGCAAGTAAATCGATATTTGAGGTAAAACAGAAACCTTTTATTTATTTGTCCATGATAAGGTATGCAACATAGAATACAAAAAAATAAAATAGTAAAGCCAAGAGCTAGGCAACACAAATTGCAAGAATAGAGTTAAAATAATTGCATATAGCCAGTGTAAATAAAGTAAAGATTTAAAAACAAATTCATTATCGTCCAGGAACCCAGATGAGCCTGAGATAAAGGGGAAGTAAGTAAAAAAATAAGGTATATGAGAAAGGTGAGATATTCTATAATTCTATAAAAAAATTGTTATGTACATTAAACTAAATTAAATATAAAATTCAACAATAATTTAATTACATAGCAATATGTTGTTTTAAATGGTCACTTCGTTTAAATGTTTTATCACAAGATTCACATTGGTATAAGAGATTTTTATGCTTGAAATTATTATGCTTGCATAACCCACTAGCCCAAGCAAATGTTTCATCACACGTCCTGCACGAATACATGATTAACTGCATCTGAATCATAAACATTAAACATCCCGTATATATAATCAATATAACATAGCCATCTTTAGTTCGGTTTTGCTGTTTCATTTCATTGGTCCTCATCAGTTCAACATTATCCCAATTTATCCCTACATGTTTACAATATTATCCCAATTTATCCCTAACTGTTAACAATATTATCCCAATTTATCCCTAAATGTTAACAATATTATCCCAATTTATCGGTACCTGCTCATGAATGTTCATGAATGTCCATGACGAAATATAAAACACTATAACTACCTCTAGGCTCTAAAGGAAGGATGAAGTTAGGATTAATCCCGGACAATGTTAGGTTAGGTTGGGAAAGACGCGCGCGCCTTCCTCAACCTAACCTAACATTGTCCGGGATTAATCCTAACTTCATCCTTCCACAGAAAACTGCGTTAATCTTCGAGGAATGGTGTGGGGTCCGTATGCCTCAAGTTTGTAATAATGCCTGTTCTGATGCGACTGGAAAAGGCTTAGGCCGAATCCTCCCAGCTGACACGCCTAATGCAGTTTCCTTCCTCGGCTTTTTATTAGTGCCTGCTCCTGTCGCCTGCAGTCCCTTAAACATTTTTCTAAAGCTTTTCACCTGACCCAAGGAGGCTATCAGGTGTTGCTTCTCGTCCAACGTTGATGCTTTTGACAAGGCGGCATTAATTTCCCGTGAAGCCTTGTTGCATTCTTTAATGCTAAGGGGAATGCCATTCTCCTCCTCAAGGCGCGGGTTGTATAGGATAGCTTGAATTTTTTTTATTGCAGCAGCAGCAAAAGACATGTTGCTTCTTCAAAGACTAACTGTTGAATGAGGAGACGTCTTCGTGCTCTCTAGTTTTATTAATGTTCAGCCGATGAGTAGCGGTGAGATATAACCTGAAAATAGATCACGTGATCAGAGCGTGTTTTCCTGGAATTGGAAATTTTTTTGGCGGGAAAATTCAAAATATTTTAAAAGTTTTATTATGAAATTTAAATATTATTTTTATGCTATCTAATACGCTTGGGTTTTGGCGGGAAAATTCAAAATTAAAAGTTCCATTATGAAATTTAAAAACTAGTATATTTTAACGGGATTCTGCGGCTATAAATGCTAATTTTATAATATACTTATAGCCTTGTATATTAAAAGTTTTCATACTCTATAAGATTTTTTTGTTGCGAAATTTATTGATTATTGTTACTTGGGTTCTGCAGCCATAATGGTAAATATATTAAATTTTTTTTTTCGCCTCTACTCATATAAATTCCTATATTGAATAATTATTGCTTTTTATTAACATCAAACTCTATTTTGTTTTTATTGCTGGCAATTAATTGATTTCATGTAAGTTATAAGCTGGTAAATTTATATTAAAGTCGCTTTTAGAAAGGCCAAGCGTATATTTATTAGCAAATTGGGCGCAATATATGAAATGTTTTCAAAATTTTCCGTGAGCAGCACTCTAATAGTTGTTTTTACGCAGAACGTTATTAATTGCTATAAAAATATTATCGTATGTAATATCATAAGTGCTTAAAATTTTATCGATAAATTTTCTTCAAGAGCGATATTGTCTAGTAATATTAAGAGTGTAAATTGGCCAATTTATTATCTAATTAAATCACGAGCGCTTTAGCGCGAGGGATTTAATTTTTGATAATAAAGTGACCAATTTACACGAGTAATATTACTGTTGGCAATATCGCTCGAGAAAAAATTTATAGGTAAAATTTTCAAGCACGAATGGTATTTCCGGAGAATATTTCACGAATAAAATATTTAAATACAAAAACATATCTTTAACGACGAAATGTCAAAGTAACGTATTAAGTGACAGTTGACATAAAGAATGATTTTATCGCGATAAAACTGTTTCAGGGATTTTATCGATATAATACTGCTGTCATTGTTCCAAATTTAAAAATTGTAGTAGTTTCATTGGTTAATAATTTCTGAGTGAAATAATCTTAATAAAATATCTCGGCTTATGTACACGTATATTTTACTCATATGTTATTGATGCTATAAAATATTCTAGAATAATCTCAAACCTGTAAGCATCTATTTACTTTACGCTAAATATTGCATTTTATTTATCCAAAAACATATCGCTTCTTCCATATCCCCCCAAAAATTAATTACTAGAGTCCTAATAATGCTGAATTATTTCATAAAATCACGCTCACCTTGAAATTAAATACTTGCTTACCTTGTTCTCGTCGATATAGCTGCTGTGTTAATATTGGCACTATACAAAAATTATTGTTCTATTAATCCGTCACAAACACAAAGTTTAAATTAACAAAGAAAACCATTACCACCGTACATATAAGACCTAGTAGAATCACTTGTGCGTATGCCGACATGCGAACCCCCTTGCTTCCTCTAACCTCCAGCTAGTGGCCAGTGAGTGACGTGAGTTTACTGAATACACAGTGAATTACGTTAGTGTATAAAGCACGAATCGCGGCGTTATACAGAGTGGCACGCTCTGATGTATGTCACAGGGTATCTTTTAAAAAAATGTTTGCTACAACACTCCTGTGAAATATGCATAGCATTTAACAATTTAATTACATTAGATGAGCAAGCAACACTTTTTTCTAAGCTGAAAGCATACAATTATGAGAAAACACCGTATGGCAGCTTAGTAGTTCCTCCAAAAAATGTTGCGGAATATATCATAGAATTGGAAAATCTTTTTGTTAAATACTTTAATGAAATAGCTTGCAGAGATAGTCTTGGTTCTACATTAATATCTTTTTTTAGGAATGTTAATTTGAACCATCCATGGTAAATTTTCCATATTCATATTTAGTGAAATTGTGCACACGAGTTCCTATTTATTACGCACTAAAATTTTTAAATAGGACTACAAAAAGCAAGAAAATGCATAAAGCGCATCCGAAAATCACAATTTTGAGAAACTTATAAATTTTTGTTTCTTTCAGTTTTATTTTTAGCTTATTGTAAAATTAGATTAGCCTATAATATATGATATAGTAATAATATAACATCTTTTATTGCACATTTACTCGTATTATTTTGTAATTATTATTGGATGCAGATTCTCATCCAGTTATTCATGAACCCTTATACAAAAATAAGATCATAAAATATTAACAAGCCATCCAGGCAATGTCTTCGACATTATTCATAGTCACATAAATATATAAACATAACTTCTAAAGACATCTAAACATTGTAATAAATTCATCCATTTTCAAAATTTATCCAACTAGACGTAGTAAAAAAAGCGAGCCAGTACTTGTTAACTTTCCTCGTATATGTTTGCATACATGTCGCACACCAGCACTCCCTCGTATATACTGGAATCAGCGACAGGCAACTTGATTTATCACTTAATTCGCAGAATTTTGTCGGCGAACTCATGTTCAAAGAGATCAAAGGCACTAGTAGAGAGCCAACTACTTCTTAATTAAACTATGCCATTACTGTAGAAATATACAACTTAATAAACTCTTCATCTCTGACGTCATGCTCTGAGCACGTGATTATCTCTTTGTTTTAGAACTGGATGGTGTGACATTGCGCAATAAACAGCTATACTTCATTAGAAGTAACTTTAACTTTAACCTTGAACGCAGGTGTTCCATTATTAAATGGAACACCTGCGTTCAAGGTTAAAGCGCTACGCGACTAAGTGTTGCGCAATATTGCTTAGTCAGGTTTTTTCCAGGAATCGTACATGCTAATTGCATTATTCTCACGGTACTTATTTTGAATGTTTAGTCTACTTCACGTCACTTTTGTGTACATTACCCCGATTTATGCGGACGGTGTCTGCCTAACAAAGGATTCATGGCCAAAATTTTCTGCTGTTCCCACAGATTTTTTCTCGGAATTCTAACTACGTGACTTACTTTACAAAAATTATTTTCCTATAGCTCGATTGAGTTGAATCATTTTACTGTCTTTGAAATATTCTAGAATATTATTTACAAGCTTATTTCTTAAAATGTACTTATATATTTTTAATGTTGGCTAACCTGCGTGATGCTGTAAGATGTAATATTATACCTAGTCCATGGTTATCCCTCCCTGATACCTGTTTAAATTATCCTACCTGTTTACGTGAATATTGTTTCCGTTCGAACCTCCGTTATATAAATATTATTATTTAACGTGATATTCTAAGTTAATCGCCTTATTTTAATAGTGCTTAAATTCTGAATGTTTAAAATAATGTCATATAAATGCTTTCTTGTCTGAGTTAAAACTTTTTAAATAACAATTTGTATTTGAGCCATCGTATAAAATTTTTATTTGGAGCACAGTGTACACATAAACCCATGCAGGAATTTACCAAATTTGCATTTGCTGAGCGCGCAAGTTCATGCGGCATCTCGGTTTTAACCTTGCTGGCTTGCGTTAGTAAAAAATAGCTCTCTGACCTACTGAATCGAGATGAATTAACATAATATTTGTTAATCTCTACGCAAAGAAATGCGTTAGATCGGTTTATTAGCTGGTATTTTAATTATCCTATCTAAATCTCATATACTGGCGTAATCTTCTGCATGCTTTACGGGATAGCTTTTACACGTGCTCGCAATCATATATTATTTCAATTACATATTCGATATCGCTTTTCCTCGCGTATACCTTTATATTCTTTGCTCCCATATGCGATTTTTACTTTGAACCACATACTAGTTCGTTAAACAGCCGAAGCGCTGCCGGTCATTATCTCCGTGGACCTGGGGAACTCATATCGCGCGCGCCCGACTCCACCAGCTATACCTACCATCTTATCCTATTTATTGTTTACCTAGCCCTCTATTATCTACGCTATTGTTTACCTAGCCACCATACATTGTTTACCTAGCCACACGCCACACCTATCACCTGGTGCACGCGTGACCTCTAATGCCCTCTACCTGTTGGAAATCTGTCTGGACCTTTAGCATTTTTCTCTCGCAAATTAACTGATGTTCAAAAATGATATTCCGCTTTCGACAAAGAATTATTAGCCTTGTACACATCAATTAAATTTTTTAGACATATTTTAGAAGGACGTATGTTTACTTGTTATACTGACCATAAACCATTAACGAAAGCCTTATTTGCTAATGTAGAGAAAATTCCGCGTCAAATGAGACATTTAGAATTAATTTCACAATTTACTAGTGACATACGTCATATTAAAAGTAAAGATAACGTAGTAGCCGATACTTTATCGCGTGTAAATGATTTTTCTTTACTTCTACAGCATACTGTTTTACCTTCTACTTCCATTTCTTCAGTTGACTCGATTAATTTCAACTTACAATTATTAAAAGACGCTCAATCTGATGATTGCGAACTTGCCTCGTTACTTACTAATCAAAATGATACAAGTAAGGAAGTCAAATATTGCTTAGAGAAAATCAAAATTAATAATTCAACTCATAAAATTTGGTGTGATATTTCGTTTTCTAAATGTCGACCTTTTGTACCAAAGTCTTTACGACAAGCAGTTTTTGATATATTTCATAATTTGACTCACGCTGGTATACGTGCTACTAAAAAACTTATAACTTCTAAATATTTCTGGTCCAAGATGAACACTGATTGCAATTTATGGACCAAAACTTGCATAAGTTGTCAGACCTCCAAAGTCAATAGACATACAAAAACTGAAATTGGTAATTTTGCTATCCCCACAGGTCGTTTCGAGCATATTCATATAGATCTCGTTGGTCCTTTACCACCTTCACATGGTTTTTCTTACATCCTCAAAGTAGTTGAACGTTTCACTCGCTGGCCGGAAGCTTACCCTGTACCGGACATTTCTGCTGAAACCGTTGCTAAAACGTCGTTTCGAAATTATATTTGTCATTTTGGCGTTCCACTTCATGTCACTACTGATCAAGAAGTTCAGTTCGAGTCAAACTTATTTCGTGAATTTTCAAAATTTCTAGGTTTCCACCGGATTCGTACAACCACATATCATCCACAAAGCAATGGTATGGTTGAACGATTCCATAGGACTTTTAAAACTACATTACTTGCCCGAGCTAATTCCGTTCATTGGTACGATGAACTTCCAATTATTTTATTAGGTTTGCGAGCTATGCCTAAAGATGATTTGAATTGCTCATCTGCTGAGCTTGTTTATGGTCAGACTTTACGTCTCCCAGGTGAATACTTTAGGCTTGTTCTGGTTCTGATTAGAACAGGTCTGGATCAGTCCCCGTCATGCGCAATGAAGAAACAGCCATGCGCTGTGTATTAAAATTAGTAATTTTTTACATTGCGCAAGACGGGAACGGTTTTACGACTGCGAAAATTTTAAACCACAACAAGCATTTTATTAAATCACATACTGATACACAAATACCATTGTTTATTGACAAATTACAAAATTATTTTGACAACTTACATTTTAGAACACCTAAACGAAATTTTCTTCACGGCGCGTTTGTTAGTCCTGACATTAAAACTTGCAAATTAGTTTTTCTGCGAAACGAAAGACTTAAACCAGTTTTCTCTTCTTGGTACGAAGGGCCCTTTCAAGTGCTTTCTCGTACAGATAAACTTATTACAATTCTGAAACGTGGGAAAGACCTCACTGTCAATATTGACAGAGTCAAACCTGCGTATTTGTTGAACGATGTTGTAGAACTACCCGTCAAATCGACTTGTAAAAAAGTTCGTTTCGATATTGATGCTTTGGTAGTTTAATTTTAATTTTTGCAGGGAGAGTATATGTGGCGTACTCACTTACATATACTTCGTCGGCATACTGTTTTTATGTTTATTTTTATATAAAATAATAAGTCACGGTGATGAATAATAACAAAAATAGAATATCAAAAAATATTAAAATGTACAGGGATATCCAACGAAAATGACCACCAATAACTTCTTTATTTTTGATGCTATAAAAAAATTTTTCAATAAAAGTTGTAGGGTTTATTGAAAGCATTTAGAATATGTATTCATAAAAATAAATAAAAGTCGTTTAGAGAAGATATGGTTTTAACACATTTCGAATAAGGTATCGGCTTTGTATCGAACATGAAGGGCGTCATTTTGAACAGTTTATGTAGGATAGTTTAATTACTTTTATTTATAGTTGTAATTAGTTTCTAAATTAGCCAAGACTAATGCATTCTAAAAATAAAAATTTGGGTAATTTTCTATATTACGGAACGTCCGATTTTTCAAATTTTTTTGCTTTTAACATACGTAGTTTTGCCTCCTGAACAAAAAATTCTAAAAAAAAATCGGCGGTCGGCAACGGTTTTCCAGATATTTGGCCCCAAAGTCTCTGAAAGTCGTATTTTTCCACTGCCATAATCACTTATTTTCACCAAACTTTTCACTTTATGCTTATGAATACCTTTAATATAGACTTATTTAAACACTTTTAAATAGTTTCAACATATTTATTACATCAATAACTATTTTTTGAACCTTCTTATAAAAGCCATGAAAACATAACCTAAAATTTCAAACATTACGATAGTGGCGCGGGATCTATGTTATGCATAAACTAATGTTCCTTCTTTAACATAAAAAGATACTGCACCCGCCCGCCCCCGGTCGGGCGGGTGCAATATGTTTTTATCGTTTTATCTCAAAGAAGGAACATATTAGTTTTATGCGTATTCTAGATTTCAAACATTACAAGTTCCGCGAATAAAACCAATATGTTCCTTCTTTCTTATAAAAATATACTGCACCCGCCCGCCCGCAGTATATATTTTTTTATATCAAAGAAGGAACATATTCGTTTTATACCGTACCCTAGATCTTACGGCACTATCATAACCTCGGAAGATCTTAGTGTTGTTTGAAATTTTAGGTTATGTTTGGATGGCTTTTATAAGAAGGTTCAGAAAATAGTTATTGATGGAATAAATATGTTGAAAGTATTTAATAATGTTTAAATAAGGCTGTATTAGAGGTGTTCATAAGCATAAAGTGAGAAATTTGGTGAAAATAAGTGATTATGGCAGTGGAAAAATACGACTTTCAGAGACTTTGGGGCCAAATATCTCGAAAACCGTTGCCGACCGCCGATTTTTTTTTTAGAATTTTTTGTTCAGGAGGCAAAACTACGTATGTTAAAAGCAAAAAAATTTAAAAAATCGGACGTTCCGTAATATAGAAAATTACCGATAATATGATATATATCTATATATTCGAAATGAGAAAAGTACCTTGATTTCAAAAATGCAAAAAAATGGGGTGCTCCATTTGAAAAAATGCAAGTTAAAACCATGTCACCTCTAAACGACTTTCATTTATTTTTCTGAATACATATTCTAAATGCTTTCAATAAACCCTACAACTTTTATAGAAAAAAAATTTTTATAGCATCAAAAATAAAGAAGTTATTAGGGGTAGTCATTTTCGTTGGATATCCCTGTACAGAAGCTGTTATACAGAAATATTTAATATACTATTTAATTTAAATATTATAATACATTTTATAATTATACAACTATAAATTAATCATATAAACTATAAGCTCCTGTTAAACCTTCGATTGTAGACATAGAAATTGAAATTGAAAGTTTGACGCCCTTCCCGGCAAATAGAGAGAGACAGAAGGGATAACTTAGTATGCAAAGAACTATCGTGAGTAAACATGAAATTGACGGTCGTAGATATTCAAGGTTTTAACCTGCCCGATTTCTATCCTAAGGAAATCTCGTTTGTTAGTGGAGACCAGCATGCTCATTATTTACTAAAACCTCTCATACCATGCGATTCTTTAAGTTATGACCTAAAGAAACAAATAAATTACTTGAAATTACATCATCATGGGTTGAGGTACAGTGGTGGTTACGTAAGCGACAATGATCTAAATGAAATATTACGCAATCATCTGCTTAATGGCGCTACTAACCTTGTGTACGTAAAAGGTCATCAGAAGAAGGCATTTCTGGAAAAAAGATTAAATGCGTTAGAGCAAGCTTCAGCGGTGCCGTCTATCATCAATGTCGGACAGCTTAATGATAGGGATGTTCCAAAGTTCAATAAAGATTTACCTTATTGTTTAAATCATTGTATTATTAATGAAACAATTGTATGTAGCTTAAGAAATGTCTTCAACCTTTATAGTTGGTTATATTCTAGTTTACCTAAATAATAAATGTATTTCATTAATGTTTTTTTATTTCTTCACCTCCCCTCCACCTCACCTCTTTGATATTATCCTAAATGCAAGCACCATGTACTTTTGGTATCTGTCTAGTTAGACCTAATAAGAGTAAGATGTGCTCTGATAACTTTAACTACTTGTTAGAAAATCATTTATTTAAATTACAAAAGTTAAAAGAAATGATTCAGTTTTATCAGAAGAAACAAAACATTTTCCAAGATTGAAAAATTAAGCCTTAGAGATATAATGACTGCTCGTGTGTTTGGAAAACAGTTACATGCTAATGCAGCGCGAAGAATAACTCCTACTTCAGGTCAAAAAGACGATACAAAATGATCGCGATATGATATTTATGCCGTGTGGGCATATTGCTATATGTGCAGACTGTCTCAATTAGTTGTTTTCCCTTGTTTTCATAATGTCAAGTGTGGTGCGTGCACAAATAGTGAGCGCAGCTGTAGTTGCCACTAAGCACTATAATATATAATATTTCTATTTTTATTATTCTAGGGATAACGATAACATGTTTAGTGGGGATGAAATTCTGAATGCGTGTGAAGAATATTATGGCCCAAATACACTGCGTCAATAAATTAGAGGAACAGATATAAAAATGTATATATTATTTGAATTATCTATATTATTGTAATTATTTCTTTGGTATGTGATAAAATAACACCGAAAACTAAGAGTGCATCCAAAATTTCACATTTGTTAATTAATTTTGTAGTATTTTATGCAAATTAAACAAATTTTTACGTACTAAGCCAATCTGCAGGTTTTAGTCACGTACGTGTGGTTGCTATGGTAAATAAAACAATTGCATCGAAAATGTCATTTTTGTTTTCTTTAAAGTCATTTCTAGTAATAGTGACAAAAAATGAGACACTTAAGCGAAGTCGAAGTTGCGAAAGTTGTAACTTTAATTGAAGAAGGGAAAAAAGTCGCGAGAAGATTTAATGTTAGTCCGTCTGTTGTCTCCAGAGTTTACAATAGGTACGTAGTGACAGGGAGTTTTAGGAGAAAAGTGGAGCAACGAGTGCTATTCAGTGATGAGTCGAGGTTTCGATTAACGAACTGTGATGGTCGTCTTAGAGTGTGGGCATGACCAGGCGAAAGATATCGTCAAGACCTAGTCCAGGAATACGATAAATTTGGAAAGGGGTCTGTCATGATATGGGCAGGCATCTCATTTAATACTCGTACCCAACTTGTGCAGGTTCAACAAAGAATGAATGCAGCGCAATATGTTCGGGATATCCTTGAAAATCATGTAGTACCTGCTGCCGCACTTGTGGGTCACGAATTTGTTTTCCAGCAAGACAACGCACGCCCCCACACAGCAGCCCAGACAAAGATTTCTACAGGATCATGAAATTTCTGTGATGGGGTGGCCAGAAATCAGCCCCGATCTCAATCCAATTGAGCACTTGTGGGATCAACTGAGCAATTAGAAATCGACGGGACCCTCCAGAAACGTTGGCGCAACTCGCTATAGCTCTCGAGGAAGAGTGGGTTAACCTGGCTAATCGAAAGTATGCCACGACGATGCCAAGCTGTTATTCAAGCCCGTGGGGGTCATACTCGGTTCAAGGCAATAAAAAGATATTACAGTTTTTAGTTGTTTCACTGGTCTTCCCCTAATTTATTGGTGCAGTGTAATATCAACAGAATAAGATCAGTTGGAATTGTGCCCCCTTATGATAACGGTTTCCGAGATGGTTGCCACCGGCAGTATATCTAATCTTGGCTCTACAATTACTTATAAAAGATGTGGTAAAAACATCGCAAAAAATTATTTAGAATGTGAAAAGTGCAAAAGTATGTTTCACTAAAGTTGTGCGAGAGTTACAAAAGGTGTAAAAGTCATTAGTGACTCATTAATTAACTGTTGTGGTGTTGAAAACTGTGACTCAAATAACGAAGCATTTTTCGAAGCAATGGAAAGTATATCTGTTGACAATAAGGTAGATGTCAATATCTTTACATACAGGGTGTCCCACTTAAGATGTATCCACCCTCCTAAAATCTTTCCTAAAATTTTTATTTGTTAACCGATTTTCGAAATCTTTTTTTACTATATAGGGCTTGGAAAACTGCATTTAAGCTATACTTTATATTTCTTAAAAAGGTACATCGTGACCCACTGAGACGAACTTTTTTTAGCAAATTTTCGAGAAAAACTATTAGCGATTTTTTAGAGAAAAACTAATACCAGAAATAGATTCAGGACCTTTCAAAACCTAAGTGGTGTGAATTTTGTGACATTAGGATACAGGTTGTTAAAGAAAATGGGAGGAATTTTTAACAACGGCAAACTTTTTTTTGTAAAAAAAGGCGGTACTATTTTGAAATTATCAGTAATTTAACATTTTTCACAATTCTCTGGTTTATTTGAAGACGTATTAAGAAAAAAACGTCAGCGGTAATGACTAAAAATGGTATCTAATTTCTGTTGATGCGGTTATCGAAAGCACATAAAACAATACATTACTTATTAAATTATTTCTCTTCCTTTTCTTTTTTGGGATTTATTACCACATTCCTTGAGATTCCTTAAAAAATCCAAAAAAGCTGACTTATCTAAAAAATAGTCAAATTAACCAGTTTAAAACTGGGAAATAACCTCTACACCTTTGATGTAATGTCAGAGGATCAGTTAGAGGGTGTTTTATTAACAACTAATTGGAATTAAATTAATACAAAAATACTGCGCTGAATATTTTTTAGATGTCAACTTTTTTTGGATCTTTTAAGGAATTTCAAGGAATGTGGTAATAAATCCCAAAAAAGAAAAGGAAGAGAAATAATTTATGAAATGCCAAAATTAACATTTAAACAATTAGTTATTAAAGCTAGTTAAACCATTCACCGGAAAAAATATTGTAATAATCATTTGAAAAAACAAACGGTATTGAAAAATGCATAAGGGTGAATGGTGGACTCATTGAGAATAGTTCAATTTAATTATTAGTTGATTAATTTGATTATTTTTAGGAAACTTGTTCTTTTAATAATTTTGTCGTAGTTTTGTTACCAGTAAATCTTAATAATTCTTTATTTGTTTATTTGTTATTTTTACCATTTGTTTTTTCAAAGGATTATTACAACATTTTTTCCGGTGAATTGTTTAACTAGCTTTAATAACTAATGTATTGTTTTATTTGTTTTCAATAACTGTATCAACAGAAATTAGATACCATTTTTAGTCGTTACCATTGTCGTTTTTTTCTTAATATTTTTTTTTTTTTATTTCGGTGTTTTTGGCTTTGGTATGTTACCATTAGCACAGTGCCATGTATTTTTAATATTTTATTTGAGACAACGGCACGCGGTCTTCCCGAGTGGTGTGACCCCATCTCGGTACTAATCGCGCCCAACGCTGCTTTACCTCGGTGATCGGCCGAGAGCCGTTTCACTAACGTGGTTAGCCGTTGCCCTTTTTCTTAATACGTCTTCAAATAAACCAGAGAATTGTGAAAAATGTTAAATTACTGATAATTGGTACCTTTGTTTACGAAAACAAGTTTGCCATTGTTAAAAATTCCTCTAAATTTTATTTAACACCCTGTATCCTAATGTCGCAAAATTCACACCACTTTTAAAAGGTTTTAAAAGGTCCTGAATCTAATTCTGGTATTAGTTTTTCTCTAAAAAAATCGCTAATAGTTTTTCGTGAAATTTCGCTTGTAACCCCAGACTTATAAATCTAATTTGCCTTATGGGCTTCTGGGTTTAAAAGTTTATTTTACCTGTCGGCTGCTCAGATTTTTCCGGTGGGTCGTGAGTCAGAATATGATGTTTAATAAATTAACAAACTTATTATTAAATCGGGTTAAAACCTTTATTTGTTAATAAAAGAACTTGAGGAGTGCACTTTAAGTTTCTAGCTTAGTAAAATTTAGAACTGCAAGTTATAAGAGATTAAAAGTTAATGAACTATTTATCAAGTAAAATTAAGATAAATTAAGATAATTTTTGGGCGCCAGCTACTAAAAAAATTAGTAACAATTTGTATGTTATCAGATTTTCACAAGAGAAATAAAACAATTTAGCTCAAATAAATAGTATATTAACAAAATAGAATAAATATTGAACAATAACAAATTACTACACAATGATGAAAAATATATATAGTTACCTGAAGGGTAAAACAATGAAAATAAGTGGCCTGAAGGGCTATCACAATAGAAAATGAATGAAAAAAATATTTTGTCAACTGCAAGGCTTACATTTACAAGAAACAATTAACTGGCAATTATTTTGTTACGCTGGAACCGAAGACCTGATGATGGAAATATGTTCTACCACAGACTTACAGACCTTAATTTCCAAGGATTTCCACGATGATCTATTCCCTTGCCAAAATGGCCTATGCTGGTGTATACTGATCTTCTGGGTCTAGCTAGCTAGACTTCACCTGCACCTGGGAAAGATGTAACCAATCCTGGATAAGATAATAGGATAATCTGGATCTCAGCCTGATGTGGTCTGGTAAAGTTGAATCTGTCGAATCCTCTTCTTGGTCTCGTTCAATAAAACATAAATATACCAGTGTCAAAAATGTACAAAGTAAAGTTGGAAATATGCAAGTTAGCTTACGGCTGATAAAATTAGAAAAAAACTTACTGAGGGCAAGTTTCTTCTAGAAAAGTTGACTAAACAATTTAGCTGACTAAACAATTTAGCAAAGATATAATGTTATTGTAAACACCTTTTTTTCTCGAAGGACCGTATGTTTGTAAATTTCCAATTTACCCAATATTGAATTTATAATTAATAAATGATAATAGGAGAAAACGCACATTAACGGACACTCACCTTTTGCCGTTCCTGGGCCTCGTCGGAGAGCGCTCTCGTCTTCTCGGGCTGTGGATTTTGTTTCTTGTATAACACTCACAGTGACACACAAATTAAATACAAATTGAAAATAAAATTGAAGTTTTCTGGAGCTTCCAATAAATCAAACCGTTCGGCTGTCACGATATCTTCGGAATGTGTTCTGACCATTTTTCTCCGTTTTTTGTGGTGTCCAAAGAATGTGCGCTGTACCGCGTACATTGAAAATGAATTTAATAAAAAGAGCAAAAGGAAACCCGCAAATCACACGGTACAACCAAACAAAAATAAATGAATTAATTATACTAATTGTTTATAGAAAATAAACTAAAATTGACTCCAGTTTCCGACATTCCGCCCACCAAAAACACGTTGGTTTGTCCTAGATAATTAGGAAGTAAAAAAAAGAAATTCTAAGAAAATTGAAAAAAAATAAAATATATCTGGTGGTCCAAAAAAAACCGGAATTTCCATTATATCTTATAACTTTTTTATTTTTTCAGCGACTTTCAACTTTTTGGATTCGTTCGACAGCTAAAGCTTTCAGCTAAACAATTCTCTGTCAGAAGTTGATATTATCATCATAAATGTCAAGGCAGACGTATTTAAACTTGAGCAATTTTTAATAACTGCTGGAATTTTGTTGAAATGCCGAATTTACAAACGGTTTATTTCATCATCATGACTGGTCTTGTGGCAATATTTGATGGGTAGTTTTAAAAAATCGGTCAAAGAACTACGGAGCTGTACCAAAAAATGTAGAGGCGTGTTATCAACGTCACGGCAGCAATGGTAAAAACAGAAATTTTTATTTTCCTTTATAACTTTTTTGATTTCTTACCGATTTTAATTTTTTTTGGATCATATAAAACCCAAAGCCTTCCACTACAATACTGAATATCAGAAATTGACATGAATCATAAATCCAATATGGCGGAAGTGGTCAAATTTACCTAATATTTAAAAGCCACTGGGATTTTTTTAAATGGCAAATTAAATGGCTTTTCTTTTAATCTGGAAGCCTTATCTTCTAAAAACATTTTCACGCATAGATCACGAAAATCGGTTAAGAACTTACAAAGATGTAGTTGATCACGTAATCATGTGCCCCATAACAACAGTATTAAAATAATTTTTAACAGAGTTACCTATACACTTATCGTCATGGTTACAAAACAAATGAACATTGATACTTAACTGTCACTTCGACTGTTTTTAAAAAAGTGTTTTGTGGGAAAATGGTGTTGTCAAATGAAGACAAGATTTTCATTAAGAATTTATTGATTCGCGGCTAGACGTTCCAGTTAGTTGAACAATTGACTCACACTAAAACTGAAATGCGGTGTCCTTACAGGGCTAATTGCCAAATTGGCGACCTGTTCAATGTTCTAAAAATTATTCAAAAATATTAGAATTAAGTTACTCTATATTTTCTATACGTTGACACTAATTACACAATTGTTGCAGCTTACTGCAATAATTAATTGATTTCTGTAAACACCATATTTTGTATTCAAATCGGCAACGCCGAAATGCGACAGCCCCACCAGACTTTTTAGTTCATATGCCGAGGTAGTGGCCATTTTTACCAGTCTAATGTATAACTCAGTAGTCTTAACGTGTTGTTGTAATTTTTATTGGAAAACTTTGTAGTTAAGTTGTAAAATACACAAAAAAAAGGTCCTTCGAGTTTTACTTAATATAAGTATATCAGCATAACATAAAAACCAACTCCACGGTCGTAAATCCACCAAGGAGTCTTAGTGGACAATTAAGCCCATTATTAAACATTTTGGTACTTCTGCAGCCGGATGGTGAATTAGCCTATGGTAATTACATAAAATATAAATAGTTGCAAATTATGCAAATCAACGTGATAGTGATATTGAGAGCCGTTGGAAACAAGAAATCCCGCCATTTAGCAGTCGCAAGCGAAGAAAAAACTACAAGGTCCGTGCCATCCTTTCACTTTCAAATCCCTCACAGATTTTTTGTACTTGTTTTGAATGGGCATATTTGTGTTGTTTGTTTAGTCTAGCTAAATAGTTGCGAATAATTCTTGTAAATTAGATCTCGGTACTGATACGGTTCATATTGGTATCTTATACAATTTCAAAGCGATTTTAGTAACAATAATTATTTATATACTTGTTACGTTTACATCTACCTAGCTATTAAATTAAAGTGGTAAAATTCATTCATAAAAAATGTCATCTCTTAAGGATTTATTAGTTAAACGTTCTGGAGTCAAGGGCAGTTTAACCCGTTTTAAAACGTTTTACACAAACATTGATGATGTACTGCAGTTAGAAATTCGCCTTAGTAAACTAGAATCTAACTGGGAAACCTTTTGTGAAATTCAAACCCAGATTGAATTACTTGATCAGGAAAATAGCGTTGCTCACAATTTGGAGCGACAAAAGTAGAAGAGTAATACCGGAAGGGTGCTCCCCCCACCACTTTTGCTCCCCCCACCACTTTTTCTGGGGTGGGGGGCAATTAGGATAATTAGATTGGGGTGGGGGGCAATTAGGATAATTAGATTGGGGTGGGGGGCAATTAGGATAATTAGATTGGGGTGGGGGGCAATTAGGATAATTAGATTGGGGTGGGGGGCAATTAGGGTAATTAGATTGGGGGGAGGTAATTTGTAATTGCGTAATTAGTAATTTGTAATTGTGTAATTAGACTATTTGCGCATTTATTACACTGGTGTAATTGCAATACATCTAATTGAATTGGAACAATTGTTGTATAATAATTAGTGTATGTATAGTGTAATTGTATATTAATTAGTGTACTCTTAGTCTGGAGGGGGGTAATTAAAACCCAATTGTCGCGAGAAATGAAAGTAATTAGACTATTTGCGCATTTATTACACTGGTGTAATTGCAATGCATCTAATTGAATTGGAACAATTGTTGTATAGTAATTAGTGTATGTATAGTGTAATTGTATATTAATTAGTGTATGCTTAGTTTGGTGGGGGATAATTAAAACCCAATTGTCGCGAGAAATGAAAGTAGTTGGACTATTTGCGCATTAATTACACTAATTGAATTGGAACAATTGTTGTATAGTAATTAGTGTAGGTATAGTGTAATTGTATATTAATTAGTGTCGCATGCAATACGCAAATAAAGTAATTAGTCTGATGTAATTGCATCAAGTTAGTGTCACACAACAGTTTGAGTACCTTCAAATCCATTGTTAGAATTCTATAAAGTAGGTGTCGAAATATTGCAATAAATTTGACATCGAAATGCATTTATTTTATAGGGATAAAAGAACAAGCGACATCGCATTTATTTTCTAATAATCAAAGATTAAATCAGCTTTTAGTTTTTACTGTCGCATATCTCGAAACAACATAGGTTAAATTTATAGCCCGCATTTGTTCGACAGACAATGGGTTTTGAATAAGGGACACAGGTACGTAGACCGGGCGGCTCACGTGAACGGTACCTATCTGAAATCGAGGTAATGCCATTAAGGCGCTAGCGGTCACCACTCATCAGTCGGTCGACTTTCCCGTTAAACAATATAGCATAGGCACTAGTGCAGGCAGTACATAAGGGTATTATATTGTTATAAGACACTTCTTCTATAATGACTTTGTCATAGGGAATTAACTATCTCGTAATTATTAATATTGTTACATTTTATTGTTTGGTGTCTTTAAATCGGAGGGGGTTTACTGTTGCTTTTGTGTACATTTAATGACTACCTACATAGGGGTCCTTCCTTAAAATTTTAAGTTAGCAAGGTTATAGACAAAAGAAATTAGACAAAAGAAATCGATGTACCACATTATGGGTTCACAAAACAGGCGACATGAATCATTTAAGCTCTATCAACCCACGAGTTGTGTTCTTTAGAGAGTCCAGCCGGGGAACACTTAGTTCCGAGATACAATGCAACTAATTGAATTGTAACAACTGTATAGTAATTAATGTGTATGCATCAATTGCTAAATTATGCGCTCTTATTTGTCAAAAATATATGCCATTCAGTATCGCTAACAAGGAGTACAGTTTTCCTCAATTTTTGAGTTTTTCTATTTTAAAATGAGCCAAAAATATCAAAATATTGTATATTTTAAGTTTGTCGAACAATGGAGTCTTTTAAAAATAGAATCACTTGTTAGCTTACAAAGATTCAGATAGTACAATATATTTCTTATTTCGTGTACGCCGACAGCTAGTTAAAATTTAAAATTGCCGTACACAATGATAGAGTCGCAAAGAATAGTATAATATATCGCCCACTTGAAATATTGTATAGCTTATGCTGACGACACTTCCCTGTTAAGTTCTGATAAAGATCTCGAAAAATCCTAAATAACAAAAAACTCTGGTCACGTTTAAGTTCATTTTAGAATAGGAAAATATTCTTCACTGCATGTGAATGATTGTTGATTTAACTTGTTTGTTAAGATCTTATCCATTTGTTCCTTTTATTGATAAGTAATAAACAAATCTAATTTGCCGACTATTTGACGTGGACCTGATTTCAAAACACCTCCATACTTCATATTTTAGCAGAGACAATACTTTTAAATTTCAAATGCAGTCTGTACCAAAATAAAACATTTAGGATATCTCACGAGTTTACAATTTGTAGCGGAAATCGGCACGCTTTCGGCTGTGGTCGGAACATAGCCATCCTAATTGGTTGACGCGTTAAACAAAATTGAACTTTAAGGTGCTAATGACAATATGATCGCGGCTGTACCTACCCAAGAATATCATTGAAAAATATCAACCAATCTGACAAAGAAGCTAATGTAGATACATAAATAATGTTCTTTTATTTTTATTGTCATATTTATTACATCAAATATTGTATGTATATGTAGTTATGATGGTATATTTTATATTATATTATAAGGTTAAATAAATGAAATACACATTAAAAGATTACATTAATTTTATTTCCTTTTCATCCTTCTTGAAAACCAAGAAGGATGAAAAGTAGACTTTCAAGACGGGTGGAGAGTTTAAGAGCCCATATATCATAGGCAGTATCACGTAGACAGGGAAGCTCATAAAAATCCCATGCACGGTAGACCATATTAACCTTGGCATTATTACCACTTTTATTAATTCAATAATTTTAACTTTTGTCGATCTTCAGGTACAATATGTCTTATTTTCCACTCAATTTTGCTTATTTCCAGCTCCGCATCAACTTCACCGATATAGGAGTCTTTAAATGAGCGTGCAATTATCATAATTAATTCTTGCTTCACATTCAGAATGCCTTTGGTATAATCTTCTGCAAAACCCATAAGGAACTTAAGGGGTAGTTTGCCACTGAACACGTGACTGGTGGTATCTAAAATATCTTGTCTATTTTGACTGAGACCCCAACCTGTTGTTATTAATGAGCGTGCATGCGTTTGCCCATACGACACCATAGTTTTCATTGTTGAAGTAATACCAGGTCTTCTAACTACTGCTACTTGTTCACCACCCATTTCCAGACGTATCTCTTCAAAGAGAAATGCTAGTGCATTATTGAATAAATAGCAACGCTTTGTGGCATCACTAGGGGTAAATTTTCCTTCTATGTATATATAACTTTCTGAAATGTCGAGTATAACATCTTGAAAATTGATGGGAATACGTATTTCATCAGAGTTTCTGTAATATGGGGAACCATATGGTTTATATGTATGCTCATGTAGGCTAACTAGGGAATGATCCAACACAGGTTCATCAAACACCTCAAGTTTTTCACTAGTTGCAGCCGCCACCATTATTATGGCAAATATTTTCGCAGTTTTAATCCAATATGTTTTAAAACGGCTTGATCCTCAGCTGACAATCTATGTCCTAACTGTTTAAGGTATAGACTTTGAATGAATTGCTTTCCACATCTCCCTTTCTTTTTATCCACACTATTGTTCGCTGCAGTATCATATTGATGGTGATGTACTTGCTGTCGCTGTTTATATCGAAAGCCCATTTGGTTGGTGATATCAAACTTTCTTCAATTCTAGCCTTACAATAATTTTCTCACCTCGAAAATTGATCAAATCACCGTTGTCGTCTAGTACACGTAGCGTGATGTTATCTATTAACTGACACCATTTAGGTCTAACAGGTAAATATATGATATTTGTAGGTTCTCTAGTAAGTTTGTAGCCAGGCTCAACATCTATATCAAATTCAAAGAGAGTGTGTGACTCTTCCGCATTCAGATAAGCGCCAGAAATAATATTGCAATCTACGCGTATCATCCTTACTTTCATAATATCAACAGGCTGTGTTGATTCATAATTTTTATTTGGTTGTAAATATATTGGTCCAAATCCCAACAGACTTCCTATGGAATTTGGTTGTCTAAAATCTATTTCATACTTTGACAAAATCTCGCAGTTTAGGGTATTGTTGTTTGCTCGTAAAGTGAATATTTGCGTGTAATCCTTTCCATCAATATTCATAGCTTTCAACATTGCTGCATAGATTTCATCAATTTCATAAGCCCCCAGAGGTATGTGAACAGTAGTGAATGTATCTTTAGCACTAACCCTATATTGGAAGATGTTATTTGTTTCATCCACATTGAATATGGAGTTGTAAGAGTAGAATCCAATTAAGCCTAACCCATGACAACTGCTCCTATCCAGTTCAATGGGTGGATTAAAGTTGACACTTAGCACACTTAAGCGGCTCGTTAGTGTGAACGTGTACGACATGACTGATGTAATTAAATTGCGTTACCCAATTTATTGTGGATTACAGCAATAATGGTATAATTTCCTCTTCTTTGAAGTTGATGGTAATATATTTACATTGTTATTGGATGCCACATTTACATCATTTACCTTACAATAGCAGCAAAACATTTTTCGAGGTATTGGACCGTCATTAGCATCAAAACTGCCTTCATGATCGTTAAGGTAATGTTCTGTGCAGTATTGATATTTTATTATATCGACATCGTTCTGAAGATGTGTAGGTAGCTTATCCCATACTAATGCAATTTTATGTGAAGCCAACCCAATCATCACTTCTTTGGGCATATCTGCAAGTTGTTGTTTGCTCATCTTCAATAGACTACACAAACGGGAGAATGCAATTAGTGAGTGGCCCATTCGCTTGATACCTTCTCGATCCATTGCTGGGGTTATAGTTTTCAGCTCCATGGCGTTTTATATTTCTTTCGTAGAGAGAAACTTTAAACACAAATGTCCACACCACACTGTGTTAAAATTCTGTACACGTTTGTAGTTATAGAATATTTGGTTGGCCCTCCTTGAATCGTTATTGAAATATGTAACTAATTCTATAGGTGGGGGTAAATCACCAAAACTATCAAAGTAATTTACTAAACTACCTCGTTTTTTATATGCAACCCAATGTGTCCCAGGACCATATATACTATCCAAATTGATTATTGCAGATTCATTGTAATGTGGGCCACGTCTTGGTAGTGAGTCGCGCATAAATACACTCCGAAAGTATGCTACCTTCATTTTCTTAGCATAATATTTAAGATCAATGTCGGTAAGAGGTCTCCGAGGTAGGGAGTCTATTAGTTTTTTGAATTCTGTTTTAGATAAAGGCCCATTCCCTTTCGATATGGCTTCATATACATCCCCTTACCACTTTTCATAGCTATTGCTTCCATACTTCTGTTGTGTCGATTTGCTTCAGCTAATTCTTCTCTACCCTTTTTTACGTCATTTACAGCTTTAGCAATACCAGCAGCCGTACCCACCAAACTACCCAATGCAGATAATCCAGCAAAAATGGGTATTAGA
The DNA here is from genome assembly GCA_963680705.1 of Rhagium mordax. Lineage (NCBI taxonomy): Eukaryota > Metazoa > Arthropoda > Insecta > Coleoptera > Cerambycidae > Rhagium > Rhagium mordax. The sequence continues at coordinate 45,392,597 of OY796660.1, read as the reverse complement.
GGTAAAATACCGCCAACTTTTGGTATTGGTATAACTCGAGGTGTTCGAATATTGTGTCCCACCGGTTTTATATATCGACGTGCAGCTTTTAGAGCAATTTCAGCCGCCTTCTTTTGGTCTTTTACTCTTTTGCCTCCAGTACTTCGCAGTGTGTCACGCACTTTTCGTACTATCCCAGATCCAAATGCTGTCTTTTTAACATTCTTCTTACCCTTCTTTGTTTTCTTGATGATTCGTTTCCTTATTGGATTACGAGATATTGTTGAATTACATCCCATACCAAGACGTTGTTTTCCTTTCATTATAGTTGTAACTAACCAAGCAGCGGCCTTTTCTCCACGTCCTGCGTCTTTGGATTTCACTCGTTTCCACGCAGCCTGTTCAAGCTGATAGTCTGCTTTATGACGGGCTGCTAGGTTACTGCTATTTTTGTCGTATACAATATCGTGTTTCTTGCACGCTTTATCGAGCTGATTTATGCCAGGATCACCCCGTGTCAGCCGTTTATTTAAATCTGTGCCTGGACCACAAAATTGATAACCTGGCAAATGCAACTCGACGGGAAGCTTATTAATCAGGGAATTAATTAATCCTCTACCGCGCTTCATACGTTTTTCACGTGTGTATCGTATGGTGGAAACCATTTAAATAAGAGTTGCAAGTCACATGTCTATTTATATACCAATTAGCTGCGATACAATGCACATTGTGAAACAGAAACAAACGCTTTCCATAGATAATTTGGATGAAAAAGTTGGGCGTGGGTTAAGTGCTCATAATCGTCATGGACCACTACTAGCTTCAACTGTACGTGCCGTCATAATAGGACCCTCGAATTGTGGGAAAACAAGTGTCTTAATATCTTTGATCACCCATCGCTTAGGTTTACGCTTTTTAAACATTTACCTATACTCAAAGTCTATAAATCAACCCAAGTATGAGTATCTACGTAAGGTGCTAGCGCCGATTGAGGGGTTAGGATTTTATACATTTAGTAATGGAGCGCAAATAGTGGAACCATCCGAGGCAAAACCGGAGTCTTTATTTATATTTGACGATGTGATATGTGAGAAGCAAGATGTTATAAGAGCATATTTTAGTATGGGCCGCCATAGAAATGTGGATTGTTTTTATCTTGGTCAAACATATTCTCGAATACCGAAGCAGCTAATAAGAGACAATAGTAATTTAATTATTGTCTTTAAACAGGACGACATGAACCTTCACCACATATTTTCCGATCATGTGTCACCTGATGTAACGTTTACAGTATTTCAAAATATGTGTGCAGAGTGCTGGAATGACAAATATGGGCTTCTAGTGATTGATAAGGATAGAGAAGTACAAGGTGGGCGATATAGAAAAGGGTTTGATAGCTTCATATATCCATAATGCATTTTAATAAAAACTTCACTTGAGCCACATACTTCGTATGGTTACTTCGTTTACGTATGCGCTAAGATGAAGGTTACTAAAGATAATAAAAAATATAACAATCTTGCGCTACCCAATAGTGAAATAGCCCTCAAGCGACAGTTGATTGAGGCGACAGATGCGGTACGTAAGAAGTTTAACTCTATTAAGAACAAAGATATTGAGATGCATGTAACACTTGAAAAGATCTATCAACCAATAACTGAACCTTTAAATGCTATATCTTCAGCAGCGGAGAACAAACCACATGCCCAACAACCATCATCATCATCAAGGGTGTCTACTCAGAGGGCAGTGCCATGGGAGAGTGCTTCTGAAGAAGGATCTGATAAGTATGTAGGCGGTGATGATGTTCCACCTTATATCCCCATTATGGAAACACCACCATCGTCTATAAGAACAACCCCCGTATCTGAAATTTCTCTAGCTAGAAAACTAGAAAAAGGACGTGAGGTTGTAAAAAGACATATACAGAATATAAAATCGGGTGATTCCAAGTATGATAGTTTATATGGAGTGCGTGTAGATCCCAAGACAGGCAAACTGCTGATGGGCAATGCTGAAATACGTTTTTCCCATTGAAATATTACACTGTGGTATGGCAATAAGAAACTTGGCGTGTATCTAGGTAATCCGAAATTGTACGATCTAATATTTCTAAAACGTCCGCCAATTGTAGATGATAATACAGAGAGTGTTATCGATGATGAATGGAGTAAGATATATGGAGAAATACTAAGGAAAACAAAAGCGCCGTACAAAAAATTCAATGTAGCGAGTGGCTATAACACCACTAAACGTGAAAAATTTCACAAAATTATCAAACCATTAACATCTTCTACAATTGCAACACGATCGTCAACAAGTGGTTATGGATTAAAACGTGTACCTACCCACAAATTGTACAGTAATAAAGATAAAGAGTATATCTACTGGAATAAACCTAGTGAACTTGTGGCTCGTTTACGTCTCCTATGGGGTTCGAAAATGGCGGGAAATAACAACCACGACAATGAAATAATAGAAATAATATCAGAACTTAGGGAGGAAAAAATAGTGTATTAAAGATATAATACCTAGTATCATCATACTCAATAAGTATTATATAGCCTGAAATATATAAAATGGATCAGACGCAATCAGAAATGTCTACTGTAAACAACTCAATTGACAAATTTGGACGCAGCAAAAGAATTAGTGCGAATAAGTTAATAGCACTACGTGGATTACCTGGCGTGGGTTTTAAACTTACCAGAGATAATCACTATGATATTGAAAATAAGCGTTTAAAAAATCTGGGGGAACCTGTCGATGATCAAGATGGTGCAACATGTAATTACGTTAACAAGTGTCTACAAACAAATGATGAAAATGCTGCCAAAGTTATTTCTGATACAGCCGATATAATTATTGGGGAAATGAAAAAATATGTTGATGTGAGACTTATAAAAAGAGGAGAAGAAAATCACGCTATTTTCAATAAACAAAATAATGAGATGATGCAGAAAATGAAAATAGAAATAGAGAAATATGTTGATAAGTAATTTTTGAAATTCTGAACATTCGACCAGCAACAGCTTAATAGCTAGTACTAGAATCGCTAAATTGGAGCATATTGCCACCGAACTCCAACCAAAGAAGGTGCAATCCGGAGGCCTAGCATTTTCACCAGAACTAATGCCTAAAGTTGATATATAGCTGAAGACAATTTTATAATGGAGGTTAGCAGCGAAAAATTACAAGTTGTTAACGAGTTACATAGAAATGCTCGACGAAATTTTCGTAGAAGGCGAACCATAATTTAGGGGTTTGGTGATTTGTGGCAAGCAGACCTAGCCGAAATGCAACCATACGCTGATAAAAATAGAGGGTATCGTTATATTCTTGTAGTGATTGACTGCTATTCCAAGTACGTATGGACCAGATCTGTTAAAAGTAAAACAGCTGTAGAAGTTACTAAGACTATGCAGACTATTATTCAAGAAGCGAATTATTCACCGAGAAATTTACAGACTGATAATGGTACAGAATTCTACAACAGAAAGTTTTCCGCACTAATGAAGCAGCATGAAATTAATCATTATTCTACATATAGCACAAAAAAGCAGCAATTGTTGAACGAGTAATCCGCACATTAAAGAGTTGGTTGTATAAAGAATTCTCAGCTATGGGTAAATATAAATGGCTCGACATCCTACCCAATGTTACAAAAAGTTATAATAACAAAGTCCATCGTACAATTGGTATGAAACCTGTTGATGTCACAACAACTACGCATTTAAATGTATATAATAACATTAAAATTGCTCTCAAACCGAAATTCCACCTCGGTGACGTAGTTCGTATTAGCAAGTATGAAGGTGTATTTGATAAAGGGTTTACACCGAATTTCTCAACAGAACTTTTTAAAATTGTCAAGATAAACATAACAAATCCCACAACTTACCTGCTTGCAGACATGTTTGGACATCCAATCAAGGGGTGTTTTTATGAGATGGAGCTACTAAAGGCAAAATACCCCGATGTGTATCTAGTAGAGAATGTTTTAAAAAAGCAAGGGAATAAAGTGTTTGTAAAATGGCTTGGACTCCCTAAAGAACACAACTCGTGGATTGATAGAGCTTCACTTGATTAATATTGTCACTGTCTAGAAAATATATTATTGTATCATTAAGAATAATTAAGGATAATTAAGGATAATTAAGGATAATTAAGGATAATTAAGGATAATTAAGGATAATTAAGGGTAATTTAGGGTAATTAAGGATAATTAAGGATAAATAATTAAAATTTGGTAAAGATTCAAATAGATTCTTTGTGGACTCTCTAAAGAACACAACTCGTGGGTTGATAGAGCTTCTCTTGTTTAAAATTGTCACTGTCTAGAAAATATATTATTGTATCATTATATGGTTATGTCAAATGAAATATTTTTTATGTATAATAAATAAATAATAAAACGAATGTACTCAATTAATATTTGTTTAATTTATTTCCTTAATGTTAAATTGTAAACAAAATAAAAATATTTTTAAGTTTATTACATATACTACAAATACTTAACTTAAAAAACATTATTTTTTCATAAATATATATTTTATTACACAATAAATCTACTTAAATATAATACAATATCTCACATTTAGTATGAATTTTCCAGTTTTATAACTTTAACCCGATAAATAATGCAAATTTATTTGATATGCTAATGTTATTGTGACTCGCTTAACTCATCTATTGCTGCAAGTAAAGCATCTAAAGGATCATATTTTTCCTTTTCAACGACATTATTTTTATCAGTTATTACGGCCAACTCATTTTGAAATATTGGTATGTCGCAATACCCCCATGGTAAAGTTTTAAACGTATTAGGAATGACGAATCTTTTGTCATCATAATGAGATAGTGCCACCTTATTTTTCATTTCTGTGTAAATATAATAATAATAATAATAATAATAATAATAATAAACGTCTTTATTAAATAAATGCATATACATACATTTACATACTTATATTTAGGGCGAAGTTTAGCCAAATTGGCTACTCTAACACTTAACCCTAATCCTATAGCTAACAATATGATACAAGACAATAAACAAAGAATGAATATACATCTCTATTGTGAGTTCAGCAAAAATAATTTTAGATGGCGGCGAAATGAGTTAATAGAATAGCTCTTAAATGTTTCATGCAAAGAATTATAATGTTTTACAGCATTAAAGGTAAATGACTTTTGAAACATGGCAGTCGTATGATGTGGCATCGTCAACGTATAATTTCTCCTTATATTTGCATCGTGAATTTGCCTGCGACACACCAGCTTATTTCTGAGATAGGTAGGCGTAGAGGTAACAAGTAACCGGTGAACAAATACCAAGAAATGGTATTTCCAACTAGAGTAAAATTTTAACCATTTTAATTCCTGAATTTTACTACTTACATGATCGAATTTGCGCAGGCCATAAATGAAACGGCAGCAAGTATTTTGTACCTTTTGTATACGTCGTTTGGTAGCTAAATCCAGACAAGGATAATAAACAATATCACAATAATAGAAGATAGGAAGCACTATGGACTCGCAGATTTTTTTTTTAATTTCATAGTTTAGACTATGTTTATTAGAGTATAACAGTTTTAAAGCAATGTACGATTTTTTTATTAAATTATTGACATGCGGTACAAATTTGAAATTTGTATCAAAGATAAGGCCCAAATTTTTCGCACTATCAACTATTGGTATAACTTCATCTTTAATGTTGATTATGAATGAAGATTTTATATCATCATAATAATTTTTAGGACAAAAAAGCATTAATTGCGATTTAAGTGGATTAATTTTTAGCGCATGATTTTCACAATACATACTTATTCTTTTAAGGTCATGGTTCATACAGTTTTCAGCATGTTGGCAATCATTATATTTAAAACTGAATTTTAACTGGGTGTCATCAGCATATGATTGCATCTCAGAAAAACGTATACTTTTATATATGTCAATTGTATATATAAGGAAAAGCAGTGGTCCTAAAATGGAGCCTTGCGGAACTCCAGATGTTATTAACTCATCCGACGAACTACCAAGCTTTGTACGTACCATTTGTGTACGTCCGTTTAAGTATGACTGAAAGAAAGATACTGTAGTGTTGTCGAGGCCATAGAACCCTAACTTTGCACACAGGAGAGAATGATCCACAGTATCAAATGCTTTAGAAAAATCCAAAAAAGTACCAGCGCCGTGACCATTCTCTTGTCTTGTGCATTTAATATATCGTCGGAGATATTTGCCAAAGCAGTGCCAGTACTGTGTCCCGGTCTGAATCCTGACTGGTGTAAAGGGAATATCTGTTTTTCAGTGAAATATTTCTGAAGCTGTAATGAAATAATTTTTTCCAAAATTTTACTGAATAACGGCAACAAGCTAATTGGCCTTAAATCGTTACACTGAGTTGGATTATTTACTTTCGGGACGGGGCATATCACTGCCTGCTTCCAGGCTGAAGGGAAATATCCAATTTCTAAACAACAATTTACAATGTGCGTTATATAGGGTAATATTACCGGCAGACAGAGCTTAACCATTTGCAAAGAAATACCATCTACTCCACTTGAATTTGATTTAAATCCAGTGATTACGCTAAGGATTTGTTGTTGATCGGGCAGCGTAAACCTAAACTTATTATTAGCATTAAATTGATGGTCCTTATAGGAAGCTATTGTATCAACACTAGCGCTATCAACGTTAAACGCAGATAGAAAAAAATTGTTAATGTCAGTAGGGTTGGCAATATTATCTGGTAATTGTACATTTGATTTACGTTGAATATTCATTGATTTTAGTGACTTCCACATGGCGGGGATATCATGACCGTGCAAATATTTCAGGTACGCAGATTTTTCCCGACAGATAGCAGCCACAGTAAAGTTTCGTAAGTTTTTATACTGTCGCCAGTTCTCCTCAGTGTTATCTCGTTTGAATTTACTGAAAGCCCTATCTCTTTCTCTCATGATTAATTTGATACCGTTGGTAATCCAAGGAGCATACGGTTTATTCATTCGCACTGTCCTTATGGGTGCGTGAACATCAAACAACGCCAGAATATTATTTGTTAAAAATTCAATTTTACTGTCAACACTGTCCATACGCAATATTTCTTGCCACGAAATGCTGTGCAAATCGTCATCAAACAGCTGTTGATTAAAATATTTAAACGACCTAAATCTGTGCATTTTTTGAACACGTTTACGTATATCTACTATTACTTCACAAAAAACGAGTCTATGATCCGTAATTATGTCTGCATTTAGGGTTCCAAAGTTTTTAACAATAGCACAATCATTAACAAAAATAGGGTCAATAAGTGTCGACGAGAATTGCGTAATACGCGTAGGTTCAACAATGACCTGCGCAAACCCATATGCATCGAAACATTGGGTTAATGGATTATTGAGATTAAATAAGTTAATATTCATGTCACCTGTTACAATAAGAGTATCATAGGATGGCACTAGGAAAGAAAGTATGTTGTCTATGGATTCTATTGAATCTCCAATGTTATTTTGAGGTGGTCTATAAACAGCACCTAATGCCATATTTGACTTATTAAATTTTACATTAATCCATATATGTTCAATATTAATATTGTTCTGTGCATCCATTCTTATTTGTTCACAAATAAATGTACTTTTTACGTACACCGTGACTCCCCCACCCCTACCTATACTACGATCTTTACGGAAAAAATTATAACCCGGTAACATAACAATATCAGAAGGCACATCAGCAGATATCCATGTTTCACTGACAAAAAATACATCGAACGAGTTTTCTATGATCATTTGAGAAAAATCATTAAATCCAGCTAGTAATGACCGTACATTCAAATGACCAATTTTAAAATTAATTTTTTGGGTGTTATTCACCATTATTAATTTTCGATTTTAATATTTCAAGTTGGTAATTATAATAATAACAATGATTGTAATCACTATCTGAATGATCAATAGAAACATTGGTACCATTACTTTTTTTACGGGAATTAAAATTATGACAGTTTATGCATTTCTTTTGCTCTGAGTTATTACATTCTTGGCTTTCATGATCCCCTCCACATGTTGAACAAGTAGGATTCGATTGCTTGCAGTCCTTTCTAACATGACCGTAGCGCGAACAACGAAAACAGCGCGTTACATTATAGTAGTCCACAAACTACACACCTCTGCCACTTAATATATAAAAATCCTTTTAGAATTATTTGCTTTCTTAATGTGGGTGATACCTCTAAAACAATATTTTGGCTGAATTTACGCTTTAATCTAGTTATAACTTTTATGTCATTTTCAGAAACAATAATTTCATTTAATTCAGGATTATTTATTAAAATATCTTCTACAAACTGTGAGTCGATACATTTAAGGTCCTTATTTACATTGGATAACAGCAATCGGGGATTGAGTTTTTTAGGCACGCTAATATTAAATCTGTCACCAAATTTATGTTCAACTGCACCCTTAAGTTTATCTAACGATGCACTATTTTCGCAGTTAATTAGTATCCTGCCTTTGATTGTCCTGGTATTATTTATGCGTATGTTTAATTCATTTGGATTAACATTTTTACAAATTTCTTCCATAACATTTGTATTTCCATCAGAGCATTTAACAAATAAAACAGGTGATGCTTGCTGCCGGATGTTTACATTTTTTAGGGCAGCGCTGTACGAGATCTTCTCATGTGTCAATTGCTTATCAGACATAGAAAAAATACTTACAGTTTTTATAGAATCGGCATCGAGCTGCTGTTTTTGTAGTTTATTGCTATATTTTAATTCATCCACTAAGTCAGCTAACAAATGATTTTCTCGTTTTAGGCATTCTATTTCCTTATGCAGTAAAGCTGCATCACAGTTATCAGACATACACGAAGTACTACCTGATGTAGAGTCTGTAGTGAGAGCACAATTACCACAACACCAATTATTTCTTTTCGCACCAAATACTTTTGAAACATTTTCGAAACAAGTAAGGTGCATAACCACACTACACTTTTCATTTGTACACTTGATGCCACTTTTACGGAGATTTATCCCACGCAGACTTAAACCACAAATTCCACATATTTTATCAGTTTTTTCGCCTTTCAAATCAGAACGACCAGAAACAATATCCGTGTCACTCGCCATCTTGATTCAACTATGAAAAAAATAAATATCATGCGAATAACTTCTAAATGTATTCATTTCTCTTAATATTACCCCACCCTGCTCAACTATTTTCTTATAATCACCTATTGATAAATTTTTATTAATAACTGATTTCTTTACCCCCTTAGCTTTTTTCAGTTCATTATTCATAGATTTTATGCAGTAAGCTTTAGCCCCCGTTCCATAAAAACTAATAATCGGGTCGGCGGGGAACTCATCTTTAAAATTCCCTAAAACCGACAGACCTTTAGGAACATCAAATTTATTTCCTTCTTTATAGTTGGATGTATCGAATTTATCGGGGTTCTCCTTTATAAAATCGTAAATGTTATCAGTAAAAACTTTAATAATCAGAGAATCCGTATCGGTGTATAACAGGGAAGCATTTTCGCCAAATTTTCTTTTTATCACATCATAGAAAAAATTGTATAACACCGTCTTGGATAATTCCAAAACACAAAACCCTACATAAATTGGCTTGTTGTATACTACTTTTAGTTTGTTCATATGAATCGCGACGAAATCTTCTGTAAAGATCGAACAAGTTTTAAAATTCGGCCGGGCTATAAGAGCATTGGCACCAAAGGACCTTCTAATACTTTCCCAATGCGTAACCAACTTTATATCCTTTCTATTATCCACGTTTTTCATAGTTTTACCGAAAACTGCATTATTCATTAATTTAAATTGATCTTTTTCGAATTTACTTGTTGCCGTGTTTCTCATCTCCGTATTTAAATCGATGTATTTTCTTAACCAGGGAGATTGATTAAATGCGAGCACTCTATGAGTCTTTAAAACCATCAAACCGTGATCCATGGCCTGCCTCAAATTTTTATAGTGTACAATGTACCTTTTCTTGTCAAACAAATTTGGAATCAACTTTGCCAATTTTGCATTAGGAGGAATCATGTTTTCTACTAGGAAAGGGAGGTCCGAATGTAGATCGTGTAATTCGTTGGGATAATGAATGTCTACCTCGAAAATGTACCCGCACGGATTTTCATCTGGAATATTCGTAATGTCTAAGTTTATAATTTCTTGTTGGGACAACTAGGTGAATCCACCTGTCGGCAACGATTGGGACATACTGTGACCATATAGGTTTGTGGCGTCCAAATAAGTTATAAACGACGAGGGTTCATTGGAATCATAATCGGTAAGAAATTTGTTATTTGCGATATGTTTTCTTTCAGAACACTGACTTATTCCACCACGAATTCCTTTCTTAAAAAAGTTAATCATATCTACGTCAATTAATAATTCTAACTCTACTCCTGTCAGTTTTAACATAGCGTCCCACGACAATCCGGGAGCTGTAAAATATTGGGTAGGATCCAACTTGTATTTCTCTAAACTGATTTTCCGAAAATTTTCGAATACATCACATAAAAGCAATACGTCTGTTTTCAAATACAGATCTGAATAATCGCCTAAATTCTGACATGTGAACAACTTCCACACATCTTTAGCCCGTTGATAATCATCTTCAGATATATGCTGATCGTTTAAGTTGTCATAGAATTCGGCTTTGGATGGTAGATCTGGTTTATTCAACTTATTTAAACTATCCACAAAGCTATATGGAAATACGCCCTTTTGTCTCATTAAACGAAATTCTTCGTTATCCATATAAAAACTTCTGGTTATAGATAACTGGTCATCATTTAAACTTTCACCCAAATTTTGTAGCGATGTTGACAAGAACTTAAAACTATCAATGAATCGCAATTGTAGAAATTTTTGCTTCTTCTCCCCATTCTTATTAATGTAATAATGCATATAAAGGTGTTTTGTAAAAGATATGTACTTCTCTTTATTTTGCGCTAGTACCCCCACTCTATCTTTATGTGCACATAGCTCTTTAATGAATAAATGTCCGTCGTATGAACTCATATTATGGAATATAATCGGTATGAAATTTGGTAATTTATAATTTAAATTGCAAACAGAGTGTGCAGCGATAAATCTTATTTTTCCGGTTAAGTGGCAGTGATCCTTAACTTTCACATCACCTTCTTCGAATGCCTTCTCGCATATACCGCACATGGTTGCGTTTTCAAAGTCTCGTCTTTGTTGCGCTGTGAGCTTAGCCATTGGGACTATATCTTTCATATATCTATTATAGATATCTCTCGAGTCAGCCTCGATACGTGATACAAAGACTTTGGCGGCGTCAGAACCTCGGTATAACTCAAACTTGTTTAGGGAATTGTCAAACGAACATTTTATTAAATACGCGAAAGAATGTGGTTGATGTCTAAAAGTTTTATTCCCGAAAGACCGTTCTGGATTTGGTTGGCAGGTATCGATAGGACTTAAAATTGATTCGAAATCGGCGTACACCACAAATGGAACTTGCATTTGCCTTTCAAAATGTTCAAATTTTAACATATTCTCGGGCACTTGTTTCCCATATTTATGGATTCGAAATTGGGTGGTAGGTATTGTCGTATAAATGTGATTGCAATCGTGTGACTGGTGTTGCAATAAGTGACGTTCGGTATTAAAATATAACAAACAACCATCGCAAAAATGTTTTTTATGATCGCTAGCAGAAATTTGACGCGAAACTAATCTAGATAAGTATTTTATCCAGCAATAGTGAGTTTTAGCACAGTCTTTTTTACAATGGCGATTAATATTACACACCTCAGAAATTAGCAATAAATTTAAATGGATACGCAGTTTTTTCCCCGAGTAACGTAAAGGACCTACAACTTCATATTCCATTCTATTATTTTTAAATTTCTCCTCTAACCCGTATACATTTATCGATATATTATTCATTTCCTCAAATTTTGAAATATCTCGCAATTTTACTGGAAAATCCATACCTGTTACATTTAACACTTGTGAATAATGTGGATATGATGATAAGTCCGATGTATTACCATTTGCAGGATGCAGTGCTGAAGTCACCGCCCAGGCAAAACAACATTGATCTTGATTGTGCACGTTTACCACTGCATTCTTATTTTCAATGAATTTTGGTAATTTTATATATGATGAGCCACGCAGTGGACTATACTTGTTCACATTAATTTCAACAAATTCGATTCGTTCCAGGGCCCATCCTAAAAATAAGTAAATGTTAAATGCAATTCTAATACGTTAATAAAAATAATTACACACCTGAATCTCGCTCTTGAAACTCTGTAGTTTGGGTAATCATCTCTTCTACAAAACTATCCAAAACATCACTTAAATTCATAGCTTGATCCAAAATTTTGTTGGTTGTATTAAATGATTTCATATCTGTTAATTCTTTACTTTGTATCATGTATTTGGCGAACACTTCCAGATTTACTTTTATTGCCGTATGTATTATGTAGCGCTTCTTCTAGCAGATTTAAAATTTTATGTTTGATTTCATTAAAGAACATTACGTAGTCCAGATGATTATGTTCACTATGCACTCGATATGAAATAATTCTGTATTTGAAAGCGCTTTGGATAATGCTTACACCATCCATTGAAGGAACGCATGCATTTGCCTTATGTTGCAACGACCTCTTATGGGAATGCATCTGAGCTGTTGTCAACGTCACATTACAACAATCACATGTTTGCATACTTGCGGATGTTGATGGGGTTGAATCAAATTTAAATTGTTTTGCTGGAGGTCTATTATCACGTAAACTCACACACGACTCTTTCTGATGACGACGCAAATTACCACATCGCGTAAAACTTTTACTGCAAGACGTACACTTATACATTTTGCGTTTTCACTAGGAGTCTGTTGCTACTAATAATGGTTGTGACAACTCCTCTCACTCTCTATATATCTACAGAATATGACCCCCACCACCACATTTTAAAATTCAAATATCCCCCATTATATTATTGTATAACTATTTAGAATGGCTTTTGTGTAATATATTTAAAATGATTCGATGTCGCCTGTTTGTTAACCCATAATGTGGTACTATTGACAATACATCGACTTCTTTTGTCTAATTTCTTAACTTAAAATTTGAAGGTAGGGCCCCTATGTAGGTATTCATTAAATGCATACAATGGCAACAGTAAATAATGTCTTAGAAGTGGAGTCTTTTGCATGCATGCAAATACATATTCCTTTGAATATATTGTCACCCTGACAATGAGGAGGGCGGGTTCATAATCTTTTGTTAGAAAGCCAAAGCCTCAGTGACAGTAGGGTATTTGTTTTAATTTATTCCGTGTGCTTTTTAATACATCGATTTCTTTTGTCCAATTTCTTTTGTCTTTTTTACAGGTTTGGTGTGTTTAAAACGTGAAATATCTACTGTACTGTACTAGCCGCCTATGCTTAGCGGGAAGGTCGACCGACCGATGGTCACAGGTGCCATCAAGTTGAACAATGCACTACCCTAGATTAAATCTAACTAACTATTAACCGTGATTTATGGGTTTCTTTTGTCTACTTGATATTGCTTTTCTATATGGGTAATAAACCATAGAATTTCGAGAAATTGTGTCTTTATACTACAAATGCAACAGTAAATAATTTTTGACAAGGTAATATACCAGACCCCTTGTTAGCGATACTGAATGACATATATTTTTGACAAATAAGAGCGCATAATTTAGCAATTGATGCATACACTAAAATAATATACAATTGTACCAATTCAATTAGATGTATTGCAATTACACCAGTTTAATTATACAGCGCAATAATCCAATTACTTTCATTTCTCCAATTGATGCACTAATTAATATACAATTGTACCAATTCAATTAGATATATTGCAATTATACTAGTCTAATTACAGCGCAATAATCCAATTACTTTCATTAGATATATTGCAATTATACTAGTCTAATTACAGCGCAATAATCCAATTACTTTCATTTCTCCAATTGATGCACTAATTAATATACAATTGTACCAATTCAATTAGATATATTGCAATTATACTAGTCTAATTACAGCGCAATAATCCAATTACTTTAATTTCTCGCGACAATTGGGTTTTAATTATCCCCCCTCCAGACTAATTACATTAGTGTAATTAATGCGCAAATAGTCTAATTACACAATTACAAATTACTAATTACACAATTACAAATTACTAATTACACAATTACAAATTACTAATTACGCAATTACAAATTACCTCCTCCCCACTCTAATTAGCCTAATTGCCCCCCACCCAATCTAATTATCCTAATTGCCCCCCACCCCAGAAAAAGTGGTGGGGGGAGCAAAAGTGGTGGGGGCAGCACCCTTCCGGTATTACTCTTCTACTGACAAAGTTTTGAAGACGATTATTATAATTACGTCGCACTTGCTAAGAATTTAATTGAAAATCGTCAATTACAAACCGATATAAATTCAAAAACGGGCTCCTCTCGTAGTAGTCATAGTTCATCGAACTCAGAAAATAAATTGAAAAACGTGAAATTGCCGACTATTAATTTACCAAGTTTTGACGGGTGTTATAGTCAATGGCTGTATTTTAAAGACACATTTAAGTCGATCATTCATGAAAATTCGGATATTTCTGAAATTCAAAAGTTTCATTACCTACGCTTATCGTTGAAAGGTGAGGCTGCAGACATTATACGTTCTCTGGAAATTTCTGCAAAAAACTATGATTCTGCCTGGCAACTACTCGTCGAACGTTACGAAAATAAGGTTCTGTTAGTTAAGAACCATGTAAAGGCCCTCTTTAGCCTACCCGAGATAAATAAAGAATCTCATTCTGCATTACGACAGCTATTAGACGGCTTAAATAAACATTTGCGGGCGTTAGAAGTTCTTGAACAACCAGTGCAACACTGGGACACATTATTGGTATATATCATTGCAAATAAATTAGACTCCATTACGCGACGCGAGTGGGAGAGTAAAAATAATGTTAAAACATTGCCGTCTGTTGACAAGTTAACAAAGTTTTTGCGGGAAAAATGTACGCTTTTAGAAACCCTATCGCCAAGTCACTCAATTGACAAAAAGGTAAGGTCAAAATCGTTCGTATTAAATGAAAGTTTAAACTGCGTTGTATGCAAGGGTAACCATGTATTATTTCAATGCCCTGAATTTAATAAGTTAACTTCAAATAAAAGATATAGTGTAGTCAAAACACATAATCTATGCACAAACTGCCTCAAAGAAACTGTAAGAAATGTCAAAAGCGCCATCACAGTCTCTTGCACTTCGATAATCTACAGGGTGATGACAAAGCCCCAATTAATAATCCAAATAATAATACGTCGGAAAATCAAAATGAAATCAACAATACGGTTTCGGTTCATACGAGTACGAAAACAAATCAAATACTATTGTCTACTGCACTAATTAAGGTGAAAGACATACGGGGTAATTATCACACATGCCGAGCACTACTCGATTCTGGCTCACAGTCAAATTTCATTACGCAACGGTTAGCAAATAAGTTACAAACTGATCAACTAAAATTAAAAATGTCCGTTTCTGGTTTAAATAATGCTTTAAATCAAATACAAAATTCTACAAACGTCAAAATCCGTTCGAACATTAATTCCATTGAGTTTGATATAAATTGTTTAATCATTACAAGAATTACTGACAAATTACCAACAATTTCATATGATAAGGATATATTGCTATATTATACGCTATTGCAAATAGAGTTGAATGATTGAATTTTAATAGTATTAAGGTAATAATTAAGATAATTGAAATGTATTGTTAAAACTTATGAAAGGTTGATAACCTAAAATGTTAAATTTGACAAACTGTTTAGACAGTAAATGTTAACCTAAAAGTAAATTTGTTTGATATCAAATGTTTTTAAAAATAAAAGAGTTTTGTTTTATGGGAGGGAAGAAAGTTTATTGATGGGTTAAGAAAATTGATAATTTTGGTTGAACACGAAAAGATTTTGCTCTTGATAAAATTGCAAAAATATATTAATAATCAAATATTTTATGAATATAAATATCAAATTTTTATAAGTTAATAAAGAATAAATAAGGAAAATATAAATTTAACAATAATAATAATTTGGAAGAGATAAATTAAATTATGGAATTGATAAATCAAAGTGGAATGTAATGAATAAATGTATGGTGAATTAAAATTTAATTATAGAAGACACAGAAGAATTCAAATTGGTGCAGCAAACTTAAATTTATGGAAGTTAAAGTAATATAAAGTATAAAACATTGATAAATCAAATTGAAGTTATAGAAACAATTAATGGTAATGAAAAACATACATGATAAATAGAAGATTCCCAATTGAAATATTCAAGTTCACATATTGAAATTAATAAATAAAGGAAAGGTATTTTATAACGTATCAAAATTTAATAAACGTCAATAAACATAAACATTATTTTGACATTGACGTATAGTTTATAATTTAGATTACTACATCTATTGTCATATTTAGAACTTTAATAAGAAATCAAATTGTATAACATATAAGAAATTTAATTGATAAGTTAGGTGTCGAAGAGGTTGACAAGTAAATTATTTATATTGATATTAAAATTTAATCATTCAAAATATCATTTGGTTTATTTAAATAAATAATTTGTTACTGTTTGTGTATTTTAATTTTATTGAATTATTATTGCATATAAAGAAAAATAAAGTTGTTTGCTGGTATATCAATTGCAGAACCGACTATAATTCCCTGAAAGTAGTAAGTATAAAGTTATATTAAAGTAAAATCATAAAACAATACAATATAGTAATATTTACTGTGCCACAAAACATTACTTTGGCTGATCCTAACTATAATGAGTCCAGTGAAATTGATATCTTATTAGGTGCCGGCATTTTCTGGAATCTATTACAAAATGGTCAAATAAATTTAGGCACTAATAAACCATTATTACAAAAAACTACATTCGGGTGGATTATTTCTGGAGAAATTCCACAAGTATATTCCAATTTCTTAATAACACATTGTAATTTTGTTTCAAATGCGCATATCGACAAACAGTTAACAAATTTCTGGAGTATTGAAGAATACGAAAATACCGCAACGGCGGTCTCTCCTGACGATGCAAAAATTGAAGCGATTTTTAAATCCACTACACAGCGCGACAAGGACGGAAGATTTATCGTGCGGTTACCGTTGAAAATGCCTAGCGACGTGTTGACTCAGTCTAGGGGTACAGCAACTAAACGGTTATATTCAATTGAGAGCAAGTTAAGTAAGGATCACACTTTACTTGAGCAGTATGTTCAATTCATGAACGAATATGTCAGTTTAAATCATATGACTAAATTACAAACTTTTAATGAAAACGAGGGTTATTACATACCGCATCATTTTGTCAAAAAGGAGTCAAGTGTGACTACCAAATTACGAGTCGTGTTCGACGCATCGTCGAAGACAAATTCTGGTTACTCATTAAATGACATACAGTTTGTTGGACCTACAATTCAACAGGATTTATTTTCCATAATAACTAGATTTCGTACACATAAATACGTTTTGGCTGGTGATATCACGAAGATGTATCGCCAGATATTAATCCATCCTGACGATAGAAAATTACAAAAAATACTTTGGCGTTCGGACATAACCAAACCTATTGAAACTTTCGAATTAAATACTGTGACGTACGGGACTGCATCTGCTCCTTTTTTAGCGGTTCGCTGTCTACAAGAACTAGCGCATCAACATATGAATATTTACCCTAATGCAAGTCAGATAATTATAGACGATTTTTACGTTGACGACCTGTTGACGGGCGCCAACCATGTTGACGAATTACAAATATTATACCGTGAAATCACCTCAATCTTAAATTCAGGCTGTTTTTATCTAGACAAATGGGCTTCAAATAACCATCGAATTTTAGAAAATATCATTAATTCACAACCAAATATAATTTTGAATGTTGGCAAAGAAAACGAAACACACACATTAGGGTTATTGTGGCACTCGAACGCAGACTCTTTAAGTTATTCAATTCGAGAATTTAATGATGATCAACCGATTAATAAACGCACGATGCTTTCGATAATATCACAGATTTATGACCCACTGGGACTTTTAGGTCCGGTCATTATTTTGGCCAAGGTTTTACTGCAAAAATTATGGCAACTTAAAATTGAATGGGACGAAAAATTACCTTCGGACATTTTACATGACTGGACAACATTTTATAGTCAATTACATCACTTACGAAATATTCATGTTCCCCGCCACGTTATATGTGACAATTCGACCTTAATACAAATGCATGGCTTTGCTGATGCATCAAAAACCTCTTACGGTGCCTGCGTTTACATACGTTCGATTGATAATTTTGGAAGCTGTCAATCTAAATTACTTTGTGCTAAGTCTAGGGTTGCACCCTTGAAATGTGTAACAATTCCTCGCTTGGAGTTATGCGCGGCTCTCTTGCTAGCACGATTAGTTCATAAAATTAAAGGCTCGTTACGATTATCAATTAAAAGCACATTTTTGTGGAGTGACTCCACCATCACACTTTATTGGATAAAATCTCTTCCAAGTAAATGGAAGATCTTCGTTGCCAACTGAGATACAAACATTAACTAATATAAATAATTGGAGATACATAAACACTCAGTCAAATCCGGCTGATATCATATCCAGGGGAGTTAACCCATATGTCCTTAAGGTAGTTGCCTCATGAGGCGAGAGCCATCTATTGACTCCTGTAGGTAACACGTAGACAAAAAAAATATTGTCAGCACTGGTCTGACTTTCTGACTTCTGCTAGTTGTCAACATGACATCTCAGATAAGAGTAATTATTGTTTTTGATATTTGTTCATAAAAAATGCCGAAAATACGTGATAAACGTAGATGTTATGCCAAACAGAGTGTTCTTGATAAGAAAGCGGCTCTTATAGAACGTAATAAAAAAAGAGCACAACTGCAGAGATAAAAGAGTACGAAGAAACACGTGAATTGAAATTATTCGGTCCATCTTCCCTCCGTAATTATCTTTGCGAAACAACCAAAGGACCAAAAAGTGTCCGAGTAACAAAAAAGAAAGGGTACCTGGACAACCCTGTAAACTACTTCATTAGTTTATATAATATTAACAATGTTTAGATAAACGCCAAATAATAATTATAATAAATATATATGCATGAAAAATATTTAATTGTGTCCATTATTTGAATTGAAAAAGAAACTTGTGTACTTGCCTGTCCTTATACTCAAATTTGTATTACGCGCATAAGTCACGTGAGCGGTAGCACTACCAACTGCAGTTTTCAAGTCTCTCTGACCATGAGATTTCCGAGCTTTTTACGCTATAACTCGAAAACTAAATGGGCAAGCATTTTTTTCTTCGACGCATTATTTTTCTCGTGACTTCATTAACATTTCCACAGTTTTTTGTTGAAATCTGATGGATTTTCAAGCTTCGGGAGTCAATTCAAGGCAAGGTTTCAATTAAGTCAAGTACCTTCCCCTATGCCCTCCATGTTAAATAGATCAACTTCAGAGCTCTGTAACTTTCATTCAGGACGGTAAAATGCATTGAAATTCGAGATTTAGTTCAAGGAACACTTCCAAAAGATATAGGCAAAATTTCATTGATATCTTATGGAGTTCGATTCATGAGGCAACTACCTTAACAATTCAAAGTTATGGTGGTTTGGCCCCGAATGGTTGCAACTATCCGAGGATAGTTGGCCTTTTGATATTACTAAAGATACAAATTTAAATGACGGTCCTCCCGAAAGCAATAGCGAATTACAAATTAAATCTCCAGTGGTTTTAATTGCTACAAATGATTTAAATTTGTTCGAAATTTATTCAAAACTGTCCAAATTACAGCGCGTTGTTGCATATATTTTAAGATTCAAAAATAATGTCTTATTAACATCCACCGGTAAAGAATTTGGCCCTTTAACTTGTGCTGAATTGAACAATTATCTAAATGTGTTAATTAAAATTGCACAGAACCAATCATTCTCATCTGAAATATCCGACCTAAAACGCAAAATAATTATAAGTTCAAAGAGTAGTCTTCTATACTTAAATCCGTTTCTTGATAAAACAGGTATTTTAAGAGTGGGCGGAAGACTAAGTAATTCAAACTTTAATTTCGATAAAAAACATCCCGCAGTTCTTCCAAAGAAACATACCTTGTCCAAGTTAATTGTACAACGCGAACATATTTACTTATTACATGCTGGGCCACAACATGTTCTTTCGTATCTAAGAGAATGTTTTTGGATTATATCAGCGCGTAACTTAGTAAAGGGAATAATTCATAATTGCGTCACTTGTTTTCGAACGAAGCCAAGTGAAACCAAATATTTAATGGCTGACTTGCCAACTGTACGAGTAACTCCCAGCAGACCGTTTATAAATTGCGGCATTGATTATTGCGGTCCTTTTAAATTAAGAGATAGAAAAACGAAGAAATTTAATATAATTAAAGCATATGTCTGTCTGTTCGTCTGCCTTTCAACGAAAGCGATACATTTGGAATTAACAAGTGATCTATCTACAGAATCCTTTTTCGCGGCTTTAACGAGATTTGTGTCAAGGCGTGGCAAGTGCGCCAATATCTATTCTGATGGTACGAATTTTGTCGGCGCCAATTCCGAGCTTCGAAAGTTCCTAAAGACTGCTGAAGGCAAAATTCTTACTGAAATGGGCCAACAAGGTATTTGTTGGCACTTCATACCTCCTAGGGCACCCAACTTCGGAGGCCTTTGGGAATCGGGTGTTAAATCCACAAAGTACCACTTGAACCGTGTCATTGGCGAAGCTGTAAATAATAAGTTTGAAGATATTAGAAAAATGTTAGTTAATGACTCTAGTAAAGACAATGGATACATAGAAAAGAAAAAAAGTTATGCTGATGTCGCTGGTGAGGTGGTTGTTATAAAACCGAAAAAAAGTCAAGAAAGCAAAACTACTAAAGAAGTTATACGTAAAGCCTTGAATCCCACAAAGTTGGAGGTGGGAATCACTCAAATTAGGGATACTAAAGAGGGAGGAGTATTAATTAAGTGCAAAAGCAAAGAGGAAGTTGAAGAAATTAAATTAGAGGCAGAAAAGAAACTAAAAAAGAACTATGAAATAAAAACACCGGAGCAGAAAAATCCTCATATAAAAATTGTGGATTTAGAAGACATTATAGATAAAGAAGTATTAGTAGACTGTATAATGAAGCAAAATTCTTTTTTAAATCATGAGAACTACTCCTTAAATGTGAAAATTGTAAGAAAAATGAAAACGAAGTATATGGCCATTGTTGAATGTGATCCGTTTTCAGCAGATATAATTTTAAAACAAAATAAATTAAGTATTGGTTGGTCTGTATGTCGTGTCTTTGAATATATCCCTGTCTTTAGATGCTATAAATGTGGTGATTATAATCATAAAGCAAGTATGTGTAAGAGTGATGAGAAATGTCTCAAATGTAGCAGTAAAGAGCATAAAACGAGTGACTGCGTAAGTGACAATTTTAAATGTTGTAACTGTTCTTTGGCAAATGAAAAATTCAAGTTAAATCTATTGACTAATCATACTGTATTTGATTTAAATTGTCCAGTCTACTTAAGGAAGATAGAATCATTAAACATAAAATAAAAATGGTTCATGATGACAAATAGCCATCAAATAACAAAAAATCCGATACTTTAAAAATGTTAGAATTTCACATTTTACATCAGAATGTTCAGTGTATTAAAAATAAAATTGACCATCTTGAAATGTGTTTACAGTCAGATGACATAAGCATTGCATGTATCTCAGAGCATTGGCTCGACGAAAATGAAATTAATAGTATAAATATAAATGGGTATGATCTGTGTAGTATATATTGTAGAACCAAGTATAAAAATGGTGGAACAGCTATTTTTTGTAAAAATTATTTAAAAAACTTTGTAAAAGAAATAGAATATGTAAAAGATTTATCCATTGAAAAAATAATTGAAATATGTGCTATAGAGGTAACAACTCAAAACTTAAGTATGAATGTTCTTATAATCTATAGGCCGCCATCTGGCGACTAGAAAATATTTTTTGAGGAACTAGATAAAATTTTGAATATGTTATGTAAAAGCAATGTCCCATTAATATTATGTGGTGATTTAAACATTGATCTGTTAGGAACATCTATGGCAAATATGGAGATACAGGATTTACTTATGTCATATAATATTGAAATACTAGTTAAGAAACCTACCAGAATTTGTAGGAACTCATCAACTTGTATAGACTATATGTGCACAAATATGGTTAATATAACAAATGGTAAACATTGCAATATAAATAATATACAATGTAATATCAAACACAATGGTTTGTCAGATCACTCAGCTCAGGTGCTTTCTTTCGATGTATTAAAAAATGATTTTGTAAAAACAAAGGCTCAATGCAGATTATTTAATGAGAACAACTTTGATGTTTTTTTATCTTACATTAGTAAAGAAACCTGGTCTGAAATATTTAACAGCAATGATGTTAATGAAGGTTTCAAAAAATTTATTGAGAACGTAAAATATTATATTGACATTGCATTTCCTGAACAAACAATTAGAACTGACAAGAAAGTAAATAAAAAACCTTGGATTTCGAAAGGAATATATATTTCTAGCCAAAATCTAAAGAATTTGTATAATTTAACCCATACAAATGATCCAGATATCATAGCTTATTATAGGAAGTATAAACGTGTATACAGGATTGTAATAAAAAAAGCAAAGAAAATGTATAATGATAAACTTTACTTGAAATCTGGAAACAAATCAAAGGCTGCGTGGAATATAATTAATAACAGTGTTCATAATAAAAATAGCCATTATAATACCACAAAAAAATAGAAACTGATCAAAAAACTATTTTAGATAAGAAGGAAATGGCATCTTATTTCAATAAATTTTTCAATGATTTGCCTAAAAAAACTAATAAAAAAATTTCTAATAATAAAGACAACATCTTTAACTTAGATAGAAACTATCCAACTATGTTTGTCGAGCCAGTGAATGAAATTGAGATCTATAATATTATAAATAGCCTGAACAAATCAAATTCAGTAGGGGAGGATGGCATTAGTGCTAATATTTTGAAACATAGTATTAACTATATATTGTTACCTTTAACCTATTTAATAAACTTGTCGTTATCTCAAGGGATATTCCCAGAAATATTAAAAATATCTAGGATTATACCACTGTATAAAAAAGGAGATCATAAGAATGCTGAAAATTATAGACCTATTTCCTTGTTGTCCACGATAGCGAAAATTTTAGAAAAAGTAATTTCAAGTAGAATAGTGTCTTTTATTTCAAAATATCAGATATTAAACAGCGCACAACATGGATTTAGGAAGCTTAAATGTACAGAAACAGCAATACATGATTTCTTACAACAACTCTACGTTAATTTAGATGAGGACAAAAAAACAGTGGGCCTATTTATGGACTTAAGCACGGCCTTTGATTTAGTAGACCACAATATTTTATTACAGAAATTAAATTCATATGGGTTAAGAGGCTTAATTAATGATCTGATTAAAGATTATCTTACAAATAGATTCCAATTTGTTGAAATTGACAAAATGAAATCAGAAAAATTAAAAATAGAATTCGGTGTTCCGCAAGGCTCAGTTCTGGGTCCACTACTCTTTATTTTATTTATTAATGATTTGCCGAATATTGTAAATGAACAAGCCTTAGTAATGTATGCAGATGACAACAGCTACTTATGTTCAAACAACAGTATATCTGAAGTTATCAATGATGCCAAGAGTATGTTATATTTATTTTTCAACTGGTTTAATAACAATAGATTGTTCTTAAATATGAGTAAAACTGTTTTCATAAATTTTACGCCTAAATCTAAACTAACAAATGAGTCTCACCTGGTTAAAATAAATGGAAAATCGATTATGCAAGTTACTAATGTAAAATTTCTAGGTGTATACTTGGATAACAATCTGGGGTGGGACACTCATATTGATAATTTGTGCAAAAAATTGACACCAGCTTGTTATTGTTTATATAGATTAAAGGACCTAAGTAGTAAAGAAGTTATGCTATCATATTATTATGCACATATTTACTCAAGGATTCAATATTGTATCATATTTTGGGGTTGCTCACGTATTGGTGTTAGAGTATTTTATTTACAGAAAAGGGCTGTTAGAGCTATTATGGGAGTGTCCAGGTTAACTTCATGTAGGCCATTGTTTAAAGCATTAGGATTACTTACGTTATCGTGCATATATTATATTAAAAGTATTATTGTTTGTTAGGCAAAATCAGGAAAAATTTGTAAAAAATAAAAGCTTTCATGAATATAATACAAGAGGGGGAGAACAATTTTGTTTTCCCAACCATAATATGACGGTAGTAGAAAACAATCCTGTGTACATGGGTATACGTTTCTATAATAAGTTACCTGATCATATTAAATCAGAGAGAAATTTTCGTTCATTTAAAAATATTGTTAAGCAGTTTCTAGTTCAACATTGCTTTTATAATATATCTGAATATTTAAATTACTAAGACTTGTGTTTGTCACACATATTATATTGTATTTTTTAAGTACCTATTTGTTATTTTTTTAATGTGTTTATTATTTTTAGGCAAATCAAATATGTAGTTAAATTTGTTTATTTTAATATTATACATAATTCCATAATTATGTTGTATGTACCTGACATGTCCTATACCAAATTTTGTATGGTCTTTGGGATAAATAAATTATTATTATTATTATTATTATTTTTATTTTTTTTTTTTTCCGTTTCCGGAAGAAACTGCTGGACAGTCTCCCTGTGGCCTCCGACACCACACAGAGAGAGCGCCAGCGAATAATCTACAGCAACTCCCCACATCCCGCAGGGTTAGTCACTGTAGATTCCAGATTCATGTGCCCTAAGTAGACGAAGGGATCCCAGGATGACCGCTTTCCGCTTTCTGCATTTGACCAGCCAACCATTCTGCCGATGTTTGGCAGGCAGGCATGGTCTTCAATGCGGAGAGCAGCGTGGGCTTCATACCTCCGAGTACACCGATTATCAGGACGACCATTTTGACAGAGTAGCCTGGGTATAGCACTTGGAGCTCGTACCGGAGATCTCTGTATTTAGTCCGTTTCTCCTCCTCCTTCAAGGCGATGTTTGTCTCAGCAGGTGCTGAGAACTCGATGACATACATCACCTTGGTCTGATGGTCGAGGAGGACTATGTCAGGCTTATTCGCGTGAATTCGCCTGACGGTCGGGAACGAGTAGTTCCAGTAGAACCGGCATTTCTCGTTCTCGACAACGGACTCGATATCTCCGGAGACGTAAGGCAGCACTGGTGTTTGGTCTATCTGGTACGAGTGCCGTAGATGGTAGTATAGCACTCGTAAAGCCGCGTTATGTCGTTGGATGTAGACCGAAGTCGCATAAATCGGGCATGCAGATAATAAATGCATGAGCGACTCCGGCGCCTGACGGCAGGTCCTGCAGTTGATATCAGGTACCTCTACACCCATCACGCGACTCCGATAGACCAATGTGTTAATAACACCATCTTGGCAGGCCACAATGAATCCCTCGGTCTCCGACTTCAGCCCCGCTGACCTTAAAAATGCGAAGGTCAGCTCTGTCGCTAAACCCAGTGCTTCTATGTTGTTATAGAAAACACCGTGCAGGGGTTTATCGACGTGCTGCCTGAACAGATGTTACATGCCATACTCAGTGCTACTCTGCCATGCATACACTCCAGACTCAAGAGTCCTCGGCCCCCCCGTTGACGTGGGAGGTACACACGAGGAACGGACGACCTAGGATGAATACTCCTATGAATATTCATCATCTTGCGGGTATCCCTGTCCAATTGGCGCAGCTCATCTACTCGCCATTTAACTACTCCGAAGGAGTAGACCAGAATCGGAACGGCAAGCATATTAGTGGCAGACACCTTGTTCTTCCCCGAAAGTTCAGAAGACCAAATCTTTCGGAGTCGGTGTCTGTACTTGCCACGGAGAGAATCCTTTATTTGGTTCACATCCTGGATGTGACGTTGTTCCACACCCAGGTATGTGTAGGTCTCTCCGGCATCCAAATGTCGTAGGATGCTTCCGTCTGCGAGCTGCGCATCTTCGTGGAATTCCCCGCATCGTCCTCTCTTGAGGTGGACGACTGCGCATTTGTCCAACCCAAACTCCATTCCAATTGCCCGCGTGTATTCCTCGACCACCCTGAGAGCATTTTGAAGTTCTCGCTCTCCGGAGGTATAGAGTTTAAGGTCATCCATATAAAATAGATGGGTGACCTTATGCCTCCGGGTGACCCACATTGATACCCGCGGGTTTGGCGGAGTCCAACAGACAGCGGCAGCAGTGAGATGCAGAAGAGGAGCGGACTCAAAGAGTCACCCTGAAACACTCCTCTCTTAAAAGTCACCAACTCTGTCGAAACTCGCTCGGCACCGGATGTTATGGTGAAGCGAGTTCTCCAGAGCGGCAACAGTTGTTCAATGCATCTCACTAGTGGTACTGGTACCGCAAGACATCCGAGCAAGTGTAATAAAAGCTCATGGGATGTTGTATCAAATGCCTTGCGATAATCAATCCAGGCCATTGATAGATTCCGCTTGTATTGCACAGAATCCTGTGTAATACAGCGGTCTATCAGCAGGTTTTCCTTGCAACCTGCCAGGCCCTTTTTGGCACCACGCTGTTCGTTTATCTGTTGGTAGACCGGATCAACAGACCTCAACATCCTGGTATACAAGATACGAGTAAATAACTTGTAGCAGGAGTTGAGGCAGGTAATCGGCCTATAATTTTTTGGGTCAGACAGATCCCCCTTTTTGGGGATTAGCACAGTTCGCCCCTCGACAAACCAGTCCGGAATTTGCTGCCCCTCGTTCAACCATGAGTTGAAAACTCGGGCCAGATGGCGGTGGGTGGAAGGAAACTTCTTCCACCACCAGTTGTTTATACCATCTGGACCCGGGGCAGCGAAGTTCTTGGTTCCAACAAGTGCTTGTTGAACCTCTTCCGTACTGATTGCCGGGCACACTTCGTCTGGCTCTTCTAAGACTCTACGACAGAGAGCCTCGAAGTGTGCTATAGCTGGAGTGTCATTATCGAATGGACTCGCGACTTCGTAGATTCCTTTCCAGAAGGCTTCGACATTATCAACAGTTGGCGGATTTTCGACAACACGCTGTGGCTCTTGGAACAGGCGAGACGGGTTTGTTTGAAACAATTTGTTTTGTTCCAAACTCCGCATTCGCCTGACCAAAGTTTTCTTAATAGCCATAAGCGCTCGAATCCTATCTAGACAGTGCTGCTTGATGGTCTGCAGCACTGTGCGATTTAGAGTGTGGTGTTGGCGTCTCAGTCCGGCTGCCACTCGCCGGACCTTCGGTGTAAATGGTCTACCTGCGACTATATAATCCACCACACTCTGGATTCGAGAAGCGTGTTGCCTTGCTGATCGAATTTTAACTTCGATCTTCTGTACGCGCCGCTTAGCTTTCTCGACCCTATCAACTGCGCTTGCCAGGCGCTGTTGTGGGACGAGTTGCTTGGCGGCAGCGTACACCGCGCCGTTGATCTGCCAGATGTTGGCATCTTCTGGAAGCTCCTCGCTAATCAACGAATCCATTCGTGCCAGGTCTTGTGGCTTTGGGTTAACCCTGGTGTTAAGATTAACCCTCGTCCTTAAAGCGATATCGGTGTACTCAGGAGGATGTTCCTCGTCAGCTGGTATTTGCCGCGGTGAAAGTGCGGCAGGCACTTCCTCACGCTGACGAGGTGCCATTACATAACCTGTTCTGCGCAGGAAGGATACTTGATCTCTCATATGTTGTTGAGAGAAGGCGCGATACTCCGGGTGCATATCGCACCACAACCGGTGTAATCGCGCCATGTACCCCCTGCGCTCAGGCTCGCTGCTCTCGTAGCAGGTCAGCAAGTCATCCCTTAGTTCCCTCGTCCACTTAAAGTGTCCATGTTCATAGCGTACGTCGTCATTGTTGAGACCGTCCGGTGAGGCCCCTCCCATCTGTCTCTGACCCCCATCTGGTTGGGGTCGATTGTGAGGGGCCATTTCTGGGGTTTGTGGAACCAGAATAGGGGGTGTCAGGGTGGTTAGCCCTGAAACCCCACGTCCGACATTTGCCAGAGAGGGTTACCCCGAATCGTCCTCTCTTGAGGTGGACGACTGAGCATTTGTCCAACCCAAACTCCATTCCAATTGCCCGCGTGTATTCCTCGACCACCCTGAGAGCATTTTGAAGTTCTCGCTCTCCGGAGGTATAGAGTTTAAGGTCATCCATATAAAATAGATGGGTGACCTTATGCCTCCGGTTGCTGGGTGGCCCACACTGATACCCGCGGGTTTGGCGGAGTCCAACAGATAGCGGCAGCAGTGAGATGCAGAAGAGGAGCGGACTCAAAGAGTCACCCTGAAACACTCCTCTCTTAAATGTCACCAACTCTGTCGAAACTCGCTCGGCACCGGATGTTATGGTGAAGCGAGTTCTCCAAAGCGGCAACAGTTGTTCGATGCATATCACTAGTGGTGCCGGTACCGCAAGACATCCGAGCAAGTGTAACAAAAGCTCGTGGGATGTTGTATCAAATGCCTTGCGATAATCAATCCAGGCCATTGACAGATTCCTCTTGTACTGCACAGAATCCTGTGTAATACAGCGGTCTATCAGCAGGTTTTCCTTGCAACCTGCCAGGCCCTTCTTGGCACCACGCTGTTCGTTTGTCTGTTGGGAGACCGGATCAACAGACCTCAACATCCTGGTATACAAGATACGAGTAAATAACTTGTAGCAGGAGTTGAGGCAGGTAATCGGCCTATAATTTTTTGGGTCAGACAGATCCCCCTTTTTGGGGATTAGCACAGTTCGCCCCTCGACAAACCAGTCCGGAATTTGCTGCCCCTCGTTCAACCATGAGTGGAAAACTCGGGCCAGATGGCGGTGGGTGGAAGGAAACTTCTTCCACCACCAGTTGTTTATACCATCTGGACCCGGGGCAGCGAAGTTCTTGGTTCCAACAAGTGCTTGTTGAATCTCTTCCGTACTGATTGCCGGGCACACTTCGTCTGGCTCTTCTAAGACTCTACGACAGAGAGCCTCGAAGTGTGCTATAGCTGGAGTGTCATTATCGAATGGACTCGCGACTTCGTAGATTCCTTTCCAGAAGGCTTCGACATTATCAACATTTGGCGGATTTTCGACAACACGCTGTGGCTCTTGGAACAGGCGAGACGGGTTTGTTTGAAACAATTTGTTTTGTTCCAAACTCCGCATTCGCCTGACCAAAGTTTTCTTAATAGCCATAAGCGCTCGAATCCTATCTAGACAGTGCTGCTTGATGGTCTGCAGCACTGTGCGATTTAGAGTGTGGTGTTGGCGTCTCAGTCCGGCTGCCACTCGCCGGACCTTCGGTGTAAATGGTCTACCTGCGACTGTATAATCCACCACACTCTGGATTCGAGAAGCGGATTATTATTATTATTATTATTATTATTATTATTATTATTATTTTTTTTTTTTTCGGTTTTCCGAACCTAATGCTGGACAGTCTCCCTGTGGCCTCCGACACCACACAGAGAGAGCGCCAGCGAATAATCTACAGCAACTCCCCACATCCCGCAGGGTTAGTCACTGTAGATTCCAGACTCGTGTGCCCTAAGTAGACGGAGGGATCCCAGGATGACCGCTTTCTGCATTTGACCAGCCAACCATTCTGCCGATGTTTGGCAGGCAGGCATGGTCTTTAATGCGGAGAGCAGCGTGGGCTTCATACCTCCGAGTACACCGATTATCAGGACGACCATCTTGACAGAGTAGCCTGGGTATAGCACTTGGAGCTCGTACCGGAGATCTCTGTATTTGGTCCGTTTCTCCTCCTCCTTCAAGGCGATGTTTGTCTCAGCAGGTGCTGAGAACTCGATGACATACATCACCTTGGTCTGATGGTCGAGGAGGACTATGTCAGGCTTATTGGCTTGAATTCGCCTGACGGTCGGGAACGAGTAGTTCCAGTAAATCCGGCACTTCTCGTTCTCGACAACGGACTCGATATCTCCGGGGATATAAGGCAGCACTGGTGTTTGGTCTATCTTGTACGAGTGCCGAAGATGGTAGTATAGCACTCGTAAAGCCGCGTTATGTCGTTGGATGTAGGCCGAAGTCGCATAAATCGGACATGCAGATAATAGATGCATGAGCGACTCCGGCGCCTGACGGCAGGTCCTGCAGTTGATATCAGGAACCTCTACACCCATCACGCGACTCCGATAGACCAATGTGTTAATAACACCATCTTGGCAGGCCACAATGTATCCCTCGGTCTCCGACTTTAACCCCGCTGACCTTATGAATGCGAAGGTCAGCTCTGTCGATAAACCCAGTGCTTCTATGTTGTTAAAGAAAACACCGTGCAGGGGCTTATCGACGTGCTGCCTGAACAGATTCCTCTGTTCGGCAGCTTTAATTTGGGCTGTCAGACGATTCGGCGGAAGCTCAGTAACTGATTCTGCATCAGCACCTCGCCTGCCTCCTCGCCTGCCTCCTCGCCTGTAGTCGAACACGAGACCGAGTTCATCTGCGGCCCTCTGTGCTGCCTTAAACAATAGAGCGCCAACTCCCACGGTTTCATGATCTCTCACTAACCGTAGGAGCGGATCCGAGCTCCTTAGGATGTTACATGTCATACTTAGTTCTACTCTGCCATGCATACACTCCAGACTCAAGAGTCCTCGGCCCCCCCGTTGACGTGGGAGTTACACACGAGGAACGGACGATCTAGGATGAATACTCCTATGGATATTCATCATTTTGCGGGTATCCCTATCCAATTGGCGCAGCTCATCTACTCGCCATTTAACTACTCCAAAGGAGTAGAGCAGAATCGGAACGGCAAGCCTATTAGTGGCAGACACCTTGTTCTTCCCCGAAAGTTCAGAAGACCAAATCTTTCGGAGTCGGTGTCTGTACTTGCCACGGAGTGAATCCTTTATTTGGTTCACATCCTGGATGTGGCGTTGTTCCACATCCAGGTATGTGTAGGTCTCTCCGGCATCCAAATGTCGTAGGATGCTTCCGTCTGCGAGCTGCGCATCTTCGTGGAATTCCCCACATCGTCCTCTCTTGAGGTGGACGACTGCGCATTTGTCCAACCCAAACTCCATTCCAATTGCCCGCGTGTATTCCTCGACCACCCTGAGAGCATTTTGAAGTTCTCGCTCTCCGGAGGTATAGAGTTTAAGGTCATCCATATAAAATAAATGGGTGACCTTATGCCTCCGGTTGCTGGGTGGCCCACAGTGATACCCGCGGGATTGGCGGAGTCCAGCAGATAGCTGCAGCAGTGAGATGCAGAAGAGGAGCGGACTCAAAGAGTCACCCTGAAACACTCCTCTCTTAAATGTCACCAACTCTGTCGAAACTCGCTCGGCACCAGATGTTATGGTGAAGCGAGTTCTCCAAAGCGGCAACAGTTGTTCGATGCATCTCACTAGTGGTGCTGGCACCACAAGACATCCGAGCAAGTGTAACAAAAGCTCGTAGGATGTTGTATCAAATGCCTTGCGATAATCAATCCAGGCCATTGACAGATTCCGCTTGTACTGCACAGAATCCTGTGTAATACAGCGGTCTATCAGCAGGTTTTGCAACCTGCCAGGCCCTTCTTGGCACCACGCTGTTCGTTTATCTGTTGGTAGACCGGATCAACAGACCTCAACATCCTGGTATACAAGATACGAGTAAATAACTTGTAGCAGGAGTTGAGGCAGGTAATCGGCCTATAATTTTTTGGGTCAGACAGATCCCCCTTTTTGGGGATTAGCACAGTTCGCCCCTCGACAAACCAGTCCGGAATTTGCTGCCCCTCGTTCAACCATGTGTTGAAAACTCGGGCCAGATGGCGGTGGGTGGAAGGAAACTTCTTCCACCACCAGTTGTTTATACCACCTGGACCCGGGGCAGCGAAGTTCTTGGTTCCAACAAGTGCTTGTTGAACCTCTTCCGTACTGATTGCCGGGCACACTTCGTCTGGCTCTTCTAAGACTCTACGACAGAGAGCCTCGAAGTGTGCTATAGCTGGAGTGTCATTATCGAATGGACTCGCGACTTCGTAGATTCCTTTCCAGAAGGCTTCGACATTATCAACAGTTGGCGGATTTTCGACAACACGCTGTGGCTCTTGGAACAGGCGAGACGGGTTTGTTTGAAACAATTTGTTTTGTTCCAAACTCCGCATTCGCCTGACCAAAGTTTTCTTAATAGCCATAAGCGCTCGAATCCTATCTAGACAGTGCTGCTTGATGGTCTGCAGCACTGTGCGATTTAGAGTGTGGTGTTGGCGTCTCAGTCCGGCTGCCACTCGCCGGACCTTCGGTGTAAATGGTCTACCTGCGACTATATAATCCACCACACTCTGGATTCGAGAAGCGTGTTGCCTTGCTGATCGAATTTTAACTTCGATCTTCTGTGCGCGCCGCTTAGCTTTCTCGACCCTATCAACTGCGCTTGCCAGGCGCTGTTGTGGGACGAGTTGCTTTGCGGCAGCGTACACCGCGCTGTTGATCTGCCAGATGTTGGCATCTTCTGGAAGCTCCTCACTGATCAACGAATCCATTCGTGCCAGGTCTTGTGGCTTTGGGTTAACCCTGGTGTTAAGGTTAACCCTCGTCCTTAAAGCGACGTCGGTGTACTCAAGCGGAAGTTCCTCGTCAGCTGGAATTTGCCGCGGTGGAAGTGCGGCTGGTACTTCCTCACGCCGACGAGGTGCCCTTACGTAACCTGTTCGGCGCAAAAAGGATACTTGGTCTCTCAGATGTTGCTGAGAGAAGGCGCGATACTCTGGGTGCATATCGCACCACAACCGGTGTAATCGCGCCATGTATCCCCTGCGCCCAGGTTCGCTGCTCTCATAGCAGTTAAGCAGGTCATCCCTTAATCCCTCCGTCCACCTAAAGCGTCCATGTTCCATAGCGAGTTCGTCATTAATGAGACCGTCCGGTAAGGCCCCTCCCACCTGTCTCTGACCCCCATCCGAATGGGGTCGATTGTGAGGGGCCTGTCCTCTGTTTTGGTCTTGAACCAGAGGGTTTTGGGATTACAGGGTGGTTAGCCCTGAAATCCCACGTCCGACATTTGTCAGAGAGGGTTGCCCCTCCCTGTCCAGGGTGCACCGCGAGGAGGTTGCCGGACCGCATTTCGCATTTTATTTTTTTATTTTATTTTTTTTACTTGTAAAAGCCAGTCATCCTTCTCTGTGGCTCCGACACTCACAGATGGGAGCTGGTAGTACCGGCAACCACTCCCCACGCCCGTGGGGTAAGTGACTACTGGGTTCGAGAATCGTGTGCCCTGAGCAGAAGTAACGAACCGAGGATGACTGCCTTCTGCATTCTGCCGGCTAAGATCTCTGCCGAGTTGCGGCATGCCGGTATGATCTTCAGTTCTGAAAGCAGCATGTGTCTATTTCCACCGAGGGCTCCTATAATCAGCACCACTATCTTAACCGTATGGTCTGGATAGAGTGTGCGGAGTTCGAAGAGCAAATCTCGATACTTTGTCCGTTTTTCCTCCTCCTTCAAGACAATGTTGTTCTCCGCAGGAGCCGAGAACTCTATGACATACATTGTCTTGAATTGGTGGTCGAGGAGGACTATGTCAGGCTTGTTGGCTTGAATTTGCCTGACGGTGGGAAACGAGTAGTTCCAATAAATTAGACACTTCTCATTTCCCACAACGGACTCAATATCCCCCGGAGCGCAAGGCAGCACTGGTGTCTCGTCTATCTTATTCGAGTGCCTTAAATGATAATAAAGCACTCGTAATGCTGCGTTGTGCCTCTGGATATAGGCCGAGACTGCATATGTCGGACAAGCCGACAACAAATCGCATTTTATTATTATTATTATTATTATTATTATTATTTTTTTTTCCGGTTGCCCGATGCTGGACAGTCTCTCCATGGCCTCCGACACCACACGGAGAAAGCGCCAGCGAATAATCTACAGCCACTCCCCACATCCCGCGGGGTTAGTGACTGTAGATTCCAGACTCGTGTGCCCTAAGTAGACGGAGGGAACCCAGGATGACCGCTTTCTGCATTTGACCAGCCAACCACTCTGCCGATTTTTGGCAGGCAGGCATGGTCTTCAATGCGGAGAGCAGCGTGGGCTTCATACCTCCGAGTACACCGATTATCAGGACGACCATCTTGACAGAGTAGCCTGGGTATAGCACTTGGAGCTCGTACCGGAGATCTCTGTATTTGGTCCGTTTCTCCTCCTCCTTCAAGGCGATGTTCGTCTCAGCAGGCGCTGAGAACTCGATGACATACATCACCTTGGTCTGATGACCGAGGAGGACTATGTCAGGCTTATTGGCTCGAATTAGCCTGACGGTCGGGAACGAGTAGTTCCAGTAAATCCGGCATTTCTCGTTCTCGACAACGGACTCGATATCTCCGGGAATGTAAGGCAGCACTGGTGTTTGGTCTATCTCGTACGAGTGCCGTAGATAGTAGTATAGCACTCGTAAAGCCGCGTTATGTCGGTGGATGTAGACCGAAGTCGCTGTCAGACGATTCGGCGGAAGCTCAGTAACTGACTCTACATCAACACCTCGCCGGCCTCCTCGTCTGTAGTCGAACACGAGACCGAGTTCATCTGCGGCCCTCTGTGCTGCCCTAAACAATAAAGCGCCAACTCCCACAGCTTCATGATCTCTCACTAACTGTAGGAGTGGGTCCGAGCTCCTGATGACATTACATGCCATACTCAGTGCCACTCTGCCATGCATGCACTCCAGACTCAAGAGTCCTCGCCCCCCCCCGTTGACGTGGGAGGTACACACGAGGAACGGACGATCTAGGATGAATACTCCTATGAATATTCATCATCTTGCGGGTATTCCTGTCCAATTGACGCAGCTCATCTACTCCCCATTTGACTACACCAAAGGAGTAGAGCAGAATCGGAACGGCAAGCATATTAGTGGCAGACACCTTGTTCTTCCCCGAAAGTTCAGAAGACCAAATCTTTCGGAGTCGGTGTCTGTACTTGCCACGGAGAGAATCCTTTATTTGGTTCACATCCTGGATGTGACGTTGTTCCACACCCAGGTATGTGTAGGTCTCTCCGGCATCCAAATGTCGTAGGATGCTTCCGTCTGCGAGCTGCGCATCTTCGTGGAAATCCCCGCATCGTCCTCTCTTGAGGTGGACGACTGCGCATTTGTCCAACCCAAACTCCATTCCAATTGCCCGCGTGTATTCCTCGACCACCCTGAGAGCATTTTGAAGTTCTCGCTCTCCGGAGGTATAGAGTTTAAGGTCATCCATATAAAATAGATGGGTGACCTTATGCCTCCGGTTGCTGGGTGGCCCACACTGATACCCGCGGGTTTGGCGGAGTCCAACAGATAGCGGCAGCAGTGAGATGCAGAAGAGGAGCGGACTCAAAGAGTCACCCTGAAACACTCCTCTCTTAAATGTCACCAACTCTGTCGAAACTCGCTCGGCACCGGATGTTATGGTGAAGCGAGTTCTCCAAAGCGGCAACAGTTGTTCAATGCATCTCACTAGTGGTGCTGGTACCGCAAGACATCCGAGCAAGTGTAACAAAAGCTCGTGGGATGTTGTATCAAATGCCTTGCGATAATCAATCCAGGCCATTGACAGATTCCGCTTGTACTGCACAGAATCCTGTGTAATACAGCGGTCTATCAGCAGGTTTTCATTGCAACCTGCCAGGCCCTTCTTGGCACCACGCTGTTCGTTTATCTGTTGGTAGACCGGATCAACAGACCTCAACATCCTGGTATACAAGATACGTGTAAATAACTTGTAGCAGGAGTTGAGGCAGGTAATCGGCCTATAATTTTTTGGGTCAGACAGATCCCCCTTTTTGGGGATTAGCACAGTTCGCCCCTCGACAAACCAGTCCGGAATTTGCTGCCCCTCGTTCAACCATGAGTTGAAAACTCGGGCCAGATGGCGGTGGGTGGAAGGAAACTTCTTCCACCACCAGTTGTTTATACCATCTGGACCCGGGGCAGCGAAGTTCTTGGTTCCAACAAGTGCTTGTTGAACCTCTTCCGTACTGATTGCCGGGCACACTTCGTCTGGCTCTTCTAAGACTCTACGACAGAGAGCCTCGAAGTGTGCTATAGCTGGAGTGTCATTATCGAATGGACTCGCGACTTCGTAGATTCCTTTCCAGAAGGCTTCGACATTATCAACAGTTGGCGGATTTTCGACAACACGCTGTGGCTCTTGGAACAGGCGAGACGGGTTTGTTTGAAACAATTTGTTTTGTTCCAAACTCCGCATTCGCCTGACCAAAGTTTTCTTAATAGCCATAAGCGCTCGAATCCTATCTAGACAGTGCTGCTTGATGGTCTGCAGCACTGTGCGATTTAGAGTGTGGTGTTGGCGTCTCAGTCCGGCTGCCACTCGCCGGACCTTCGGTGTAAATGGTCTACCTGCGACTATATAATCCACCACACTCTGGATTCGAGAAGCGTGTTGCCTTGCTGATCGAATTTTAGCTTCGATCTTCTGTACGCGCCGCTTAGCTTTCCCGACCCTATCAACTGCGCTTGCCAGGCGCTGTTGTGGAACGAGTTGCTTGGCGGCAGCGTACACCGCGCTGTTGATCTGCCAGATGTTGGCATCTTCTGGAAGCTCCTCACTAATCAACGAATCCATTCGTGCCAGGTCTTGTGGCTTTGGGTTAACCCTGGTGTTAAGGTTAACCCTCGTCCTTAAAGCGATATCGGTGTACTCAGGAGAATGTTCCTCGTCAGCTGGTATTTGCCGCGGTGGAAGTGCGGCAGGCACTTCCTCACGCTGACGAGGTGCCCTTACGTAACCTGTTCTGCGCAGGAAGGATACTTGATCTCTCAGATGTTGTTGAGAGAAGGCGCGATACTCCGGGTGCATATCGCACCACAACCGGTGTAATCGCGCCATGTATCCCCTGCGCCCAGGTTCGCTGCTCTCGTAGCAGGTCAGCAGGTCATCCCTTAATCCCTCCGTCCACCTAAAGCGTCCATGTACGTTTGCAAAGTCGTCATCGTTAAGACCGTCCGGTATGGCCCCTCCCATCTGTCTTTGACCCCCATCCGAATGGGGTCGATTGTGAGGGGCCTGTCCTCCGTTTTGGTCGAGAACCAGAGGAGATGAGTCCCCAGGATGGTTAGCCCTGAGGACCCACGGCCGACATTTGTCAGAGAGGGTTACCCCTCCCTGTCCGGGGTGCACCGTATTATTATTATTATTATTATTATTATTATTATTATTATTACTTACGTACGAAGAATTCACAACTGTGTTGATTCAAATCGAGGCATGCCTCAACTCACGTCCTTTACATCCACTTTCTTGTGACCCCAATGACCTTAATCCATTAACCCCGGCATACTTTATAATTGGCCATTCATTCACAGCAATTCCCACACCTGACTTGTTAAATATTAAGGAATCATCTTTATCACGTTTCAAACGATGCAATAAAATGGCTCAAGATTTCTGGACTCGTTGGTCCAAACAATACATCTCCGAAGAAAATGGAAACAGCATTCATCAAATCTGTTAAAACCAGGTGTATTAGTCATCATTAAAGAGGATCACCTACCCCCTCTCAAGTGGAGCTTGGGTCGCATAA
Source organism: Rhagium mordax (assembly GCA_963680705.1). NCBI lineage: Eukaryota > Metazoa > Arthropoda > Insecta > Coleoptera > Cerambycidae > Rhagium > Rhagium mordax. Next base: position 45,354,871 of record OY796660.1, on the reverse strand, counting down.
TCCAACTACATCCTGGACATGATGGAGTAACAAGAGTCGTCTCCATTATACACGGATATTGGATGTGTGTCCCTTGTCTTTAAATGTGTAGCCCCCTCCCGCACAAGGCTCAGCCTTCTGGGATAAAGGGGGTCGTAATTACATGTGGTGTATTTATTATTATTTTATTAGAAGGCTGTTTAGGCCAAGTTTCGTGGTTGTGAAGAAGAAAATCAGGACCCTCCCACCACAGGCTATGTTCCAGAAGTTGCAAAGGCGTAAGACCTCTAGAAACACAATCAGCTGGGTTTTCCCCAGTAGGAACGTAATTCCAAGAAGAGGCAGGTATGATTTCTTGGATGTGTGCTACTCTATTGGCTATGAATGTTTTCCAGCGATGTGGAGAAGCTGAAAGCCAAGCAAGTGCAACTTGTGAGTCCGACCATGCGTAGATCGAATCAAATACGAAACATTCAGAATATGATTCTTTAACGAAATTAAGTAGATCAGCTAAAAGATATGCTACACAAAGTCTAGGTATGGAGATGACTTTGAGGGGTGCAACTCTGGATTTTCCAGAAATCAGATTTATTTTTACTTGTCCACTGGTGGTTGTAAATCGAAAATAGATTACACACCCGTACCCGATAGAACTCGCGTCACAGAAACCATGAATTTCTAGTCGAGAAAATTTCTCGGAAATCAATAATCTTGGTAACTGACATTTAGAAATTGCAGGTAGCTCGGATTTAAAATGCTCCCATGTTTCGACAATATCTTCAGAAGGAGTATCATCCCATCCCTTTTCTGAAAGGCAGAGCTGCTGCAAAACATGTTTTGCAAGAAAAACGGTTGGTGCCAGGAAACCCAGAGGATCCAAAATCCTTGCGACTTGTGAGAGCACACTACGTTTGGTGCATTTGGATTCGAATGGAGTGAATGAATAGGTAAAGACGTCCAGATTAAGATTCCACTGAAGACCAAGAACCTTTATGAAACTTTCTGTATTAAAATTGAGAGGCATTTGAGTATCGTTATTTGGAACAGCAGATAAAATTGCAGAATGGTTGCTAGCCCATTTTCCTAATTCAAAACCACCTTTTCTTAAAAGAGTAATTAATTCGGTTTGTAGATGAAGGGCTGCTTCTACTGAATCTGCGCCACTGACACAGTCATCAACATATACAGAATCTTGCAAGACTTTTGAAGCTAGTGGGTGATTATCCTGTTCAAGGATGGCTAACTCCTTTAAAGTTCTAAGAGCCAGGTAGGGAGCAGATGATATTCCAAAAGTTACTCTGTTAAGAGTGTATTCTTTAATGTCCTCTGCATTAGAAAAGTGCCAAAGAAATCTTTGATATTTCCTATGTTCGGGTTTGACAAGGATTTGACAATACATTTGCTTTATATCGCAAACAAATACAACTGGAAAGGTTCGAAATTTCAATAAAATGTTAGACAGGTCTTGATGAAGTTTAGGCCCCGAAAAGAGGGTGTCATTTAAGCTTATGCCCTTAGTACCTTTTGCACTGGCGTCAAAAACTATTCGAAGTTTAGTAGACGTACTGTCTGGTTTTAAGACGTAATGATGAGGCAAATAGAAGGCCGACAATGACCGATAATCTGAGCAAGCAACTTCAGAAACGTATGTTTTTTGCAAATATTTGATGAAATCAGAATAGGATGCATGAACTTTAGGATTTTTATAGAGACGTGACTCGAGGTATAAAAATCGCCGAAAGGCTTGTGTATAAGAATCTCCTAAGTCCGGTTCTGTATGCCTGAAAGGAAGTGGAACAACAAATTTTCCGGAATTTTCCCGATAAGTGGAATGTTTGTAGATTGCTTCACATCTGATATCATCTGTTGATAAAGAATTGTTATACATAGGTGTTTGTTCAATTTCCCAAAATTTTTGAAGTATAAACTCAATTTGGAGTTCGAGAGAAATATGACAACTAACAAGTGATGTATTTTGTAGTGAGCATTCTGTCCTGCCTTGTAATATCCACCCAAAAATGGTTTCAATTGCAACAGGTTGACCGGGTTCGCCAAAAATACGACCTGATCCTAGCATGAAGGGGACCATTTCAGCACCGAGCATTATATCTATAGAACCAGGTTTGTAAAATTTACTATCAGCTAGCGGTAAATTATTAATATAGGACCAGTTCTGGGTGCTAATCCTAATTTTGGGTTGATCTGAACAGACCTTTGGCAAAATGATCGCCTCAAAAGTAAATGTAGGTTCATTTTTACCACAAGGTTTTAAGAAACATTGCGTAATGCCATTATTTGAGGTAGAAATTAGATTGTTTAATCTCTCAATAGGAACAGGAAAATATCGTCGTCGTAAACCTAAACGATTGACACAATTTTCTGTAATAAAATTTGCCATACTAGCAGTATCGAATAGAACACGAACCATTTGAAAATGACCCCATGCATCCCGAATTTCAACTTCGGCGGTCGACAACAAAACAGTAGTTTGCTTCATGGGAGTTGTGCAAGTATTGCATTGCAAGGTTTGAAAAGATTGATCAAGAGTTTGTGCAGAATGCGTGTTTTCTGCAGCTGTTGGCTGTATAGCTACGTTTGGATTAGAATTTGTTTCATCTCTAACGACCGATGGGATGAATTAACTTTTTTATTAAAATTTAAATGAAGTAATGTATGATGTGGAAAGTGGCAAATTCTGCACTTTGTAGAAGAAGGACATTTGCGCACAGAATGCTGCGAGCGCATACAATTAGTACACAAGTTATGCTGCCTTATAAGAGCTAGTCTTTCATAAGGAGTTTTAGCCAGAAATAGCTGACATCGATGTATCGCATGAGTAGCGGGACATACTATACATTTTAAACTAGAATTAACGTTAACTGTGTTTAAGTAAGCTGGAGGTATGTGTGCCTTTTTAGAGTTTAGAGAGGGCTGAAAAGCTGTATTATTTAAGGAGTCAAAAGATTTGGATTTACTGTTCGAAGCTGGCATCATACATTGGACAGATTCTAAGGCCTTGCAATGATTATCTAAAAATTCTGAAAGAATTGTATAGGTAGGCATTTCTGTAGTGCTGTGTTCAAGCTCAAAATCTGTTCTTGTTTTTGAGTCTAACTTTTGCAACAAAATATTAAAAATTAAAAAATCCCACGAATCTGTATCAAATTCTAAAACTTTTAAAGCTGCAAGGTTTTCTGAAAATATGTCCAATAAATGCCGAAGATCTTTGGGCGAAGGTTTTTGTAAATGTTGAGCAGTGTATATTTCATTAAAATAAATTGTGGCCAAAAATCGTTTATTTTGATATCTGCCAACCAAGGTGTCGTATGCAATTTAATAATTATTTTCCGTCATTGGAATGGCTTTAATTAAACTGAAGGGATCATTTTTCAGTGACGTCATCAGATAATGAAATTTCTCAACTTTTGATAAAGTAGAATTGTTATGAATTATGCTATTAAATAAATCAAAAAATGATGGCCATAATTTTAGGTTACCGTCAAAGGTAGGCACACTAATTTTTGGAAGCTTTGCCCCAGAAGTAGATGGAGCAATAACAGGGTTGTTAATATCTTTAAGAGATATTTCTAGTTTCTTGCCTTTTATACCATATAAATACTTATCAGCTGAAGCTCTGTCTTTGTCTTGAGTATCAAATTCTGTCATTAGATATTAAAGAGATTATTTGGTTATTCAATTTTTGAAATTCTTCATAAATACCTTCCGCAAAATCAGCTCTAGCCAAGAAATTTTGTTTATAAAACTCATCAGCTGTTGAATTCATACCATACTCATATATTTCTCGCAATTGAGTTAGAGGCACTTTACGTTTAAACATAAATTTACTAATCTTTTCTTTATCAGTTGCCATTTTTAGTTATGTTTATGTGCACTTGAGATGAAAATCTCAGTAAAATTCACTATAAAACAGCTTACGGCAAAATTCAATGAATTAATCTTACAAAAATTTTTAATTTATTTTGTATCTATTTTTAGGATACCTAGGTAAATAATATCTCGATTTTATTTTGCAATATGCACACAGAATTACACCTCAATACTTGTAAATAGCAGGTATGTATCAAGAGCTCAGTGTGTAAATAGATAAATATAAAACACAATTGTATTTTATTTTCAAAATAAGTAACAGTGTAAACAAACAAATAACCTGTAAATCGCCAATATTCGTAATGTAATAACTTAATTCGCCTAAACCTCCATCAGTCTGGGTACTGAATCGAGTGGTCGCGTGTTAAGCAAATATGTCCCTTAAAGGTAGTCACTGTGATTGTGGTGTCGGAATGTCGCAATTAGGTTAGTTTTGAACTAAGCACTAAAAGAGACGCAAATACGATTTGTTTATCATTGAAAAGAAAAAGTACGTTAACTTGACAAGTCGTAATTGAAAGAAATGATTAAAAAAAGATCGTTTCAGAAAAGAGACAAAGCGATACGTAAAAACCGCTTGATAAAATTAAAATGCACGAAACTTTTAAGAAATATTTTAAACTGGAGCCCATCCGCGCTCGATAGGGCCAAAATGTTATTGTAAACACCTTTTTTTCTCGAAGGACCGTATGTTTGTAAATTTCCAATTTACCCAATATTGAATTTATAATTAATAAATGATAATAGGAGAAAACGCACATTAACGGACACTCACCTTTTGCCGTTCCTGGGCCTCGTCGAAAAGCGCTCTCGTCTTCTCGGGCTGTGGACTTTGTTTCTTGTATAACACTCACAGTGACACACAAATTAAATACAAATTGAAAATAAAATTAAAGTTTTCTGGGGCTTCCAATAAATCAAACCGTTCGGCTGTCACGATATCTTCGGAATGTGTTCTGACCATTTTTTTCCGTTTTTTGTGGTGTCCAAAGAATGTGCGCTGTACCGCATACATTGAAAATGAATTTAATAAAAAGAGCAAAAGGAAACCCGCCAATCACACGGTACAACCAAACAAAAATAAATGAATTAATTATACTAATTGTTTAAAGAAAATAAACTAAACTCCAGTTTCCGACATATAAATTATAATAAGTCAATTATTTTAATTACAAAGATATGAATTTATTATTTTATTTTAAATATTACTCAAGATATAAATTATAAGAAAAATGAATAGTGCCATATACCCCAAAAAAGAAACATGATGCAGCCACGGACACGTATTTCGGAGTTATTGCTCCTCATCAGCGTAGCGTAGCTTAATGGATCCATGTGGATAGGATCAGAAACTGCATGGCTGCATCATGTTTCTTTTTTTTTTGGGGTATATGGCACTATTAATTTTTCTTGTATTTATTTAGCCCCGCCAAACGTCACTCTTTTATATAAATTATAATAAATTAATTATTATAATTTCAAAACTATGAAATTATTATTTATTTATAAATTACTCAAGATATAACTAGACAAGATTAAAGCAAAAAATAATTCCTGTGAATAGGAAATTATGTTAGAAAGGAATTTGTTATATTATTGAAATTTAACAACAGTAATTAAATACACAAATCACAATAAGACACTCAGAAAATTAAATTTTAATATTGCCAATATGCAATCTTTTCACAAATAGAAAATGTGTGAATCACAAAATAATACAATAATTAAGAAAGTAAAAATTAAGGTATTCTGATTTTTAAAACCAAATTAATTTTTTAATTACTAATTAAAGTTAATTTCTACTATTAATGTAGAACAATAGGAAACAATAAGTTTTATTTAATTCTCCCAATTGGAGTGAGAAATGGTAAGGAATACTTTAATTATTCAATTAAATTACGATAATTAGATAATAACTATGAATTTTAATTAATTCAAATTGTATTAAAATATAGTAGGAAGTCATTTTAAATATTAAATTAAATTACGAAAAATTACGATAATCAAATAGTAAGATAAGATAAAAACCAATATTTTCCGTTAATCGGAAACTATTAATTTCGAGGAGTTTTTTACCACCTTCCGCAAACGAAAGAGAGATCTGTGTAAGTGCATATATTTTGTGAATAACTTGATAAAGGTAATAACGATAATTGCAAATTTTAACTACAAAAGATAATAAGGAACGGTAATAAAATAAGTTAACTCGCAAGATAACACCACGTGTAGATATTTGCATGAAATCAATCACGCGTGGAGAGCACTAAATTTGGCTAAAATGCCGGCGTCAAACACACCCAATTGATAAATTTGATTTAAATCGATATTTACCACATTTGACTGTAATAAATAACCAACATGCTAAATATTTACTAGGCTACGTATTGCAAATAATAATACTTAATAACGATAAGATACAGATAAATTCTACATCTGAGAAAGATAATTAGGTACTCATAAAAATTGCACTTACCAGAACGGAAGATAGGAAAGAACTGGTGGAAACGTGGTCAGAGTCGAGAACGTTTCAGTGCCATCGACGCGCGCATAACATAGCTACATTTGATTGTCTCCGGGTAGCAACCCGTTGTACCCGTAATTTACCAAATTATCGTTACACGCTAAAAAAAATACACTCAGTAGGTCATGATGTACCTTTTTAAGAAATATAAGATAAAGCTTAAATGCAGTTTTCCATGCCCTATCCAGCAAAAAAAAGATTTCGAAAATCGGTACACAAATAAAGATTTTAGGAGGGTGGATACATCTTAAGTGGGACACCCTGTATATAATTAAACAAAAAGACATTTTAATACATGAATTGCAAGACAAAATTAAAATGTTAAATGATCAGGTTGAACTTTTAAATAAATTTAATAAATATAAATCTGAACATTTTTGGATAGGACAAAACCTAGCATGGTTGAAAAACCTTTTTCAAATAAAAAAGTTATAAGAAACTTATCAGCTCAGCTGATACATAAATTGAACAAACTGCTAAGGGGTCTTCTAGTGTGATGCAAAAAAGCCGACAGAAATTATTTTAGTTAATAAAGAATAAAAAGTTAAGGGGAATGAACAATGTCTACAAATAAATAAAAACTTTAAACAAATATCAGCTGAGCTGTTAAATATACAGTCAAAATTAAAATGCAATGAGATAATCTCACTAATGACACCCAGATACCTTCAAAATGTCATGAATTCGTACACAATAATGACGAACCTTTTATAAAAGTGAGTTATAAGAAAAATCGTAGACCAAATAAAGCTATTATTGGCAACAATGAAAATCTAACTTCCAAATTACGGCTGAATCAAGCCTTTTTGCACGTTTTCAAGTTACATCCAGATTTCACTGCTGAAGAACTCATGGAAATTATCAAACCAAGTTTTCCCGAAGCTATTTGTGAACATATGAACTCGATGTACCCACATTTTTACCCCTCATTTAAAGTAACTATTAATGAATCCAATGTTTCCGCAGCTTTCAATCCTGAGATCTGGCCGAAGGGTGCGTGGGTGAACAGGTTTTTTCACTCGCAAACACATATTCGTCCAGCAAGTTAGAACTCCTAAATGATGCAGTCACCGTTATTCATAATTATTTGTCTAGTTCTGTTCCAATCTCTTGTAAAAATGATGGGATGTGCATATTCCATGTTAATATACAATGTATCTCAAATAAATTGGAAGAGTTGTCCCTGTTTCTTGATAAGATTAATTTCGACATAGTCTGCTCTTCTGAACATTGGCTTGACGAATTTCCTTTAAATTCTTTCAATATATAGTCGAGTAAACTTTAACTTGGCGTGTGGATGAGTTGATATTGTGCGTATTATTGTATTTTCTATTGCACACAAAATTGAAGCAATGGCCCAAAACCATTGTTTACGTATAAACATACGTGAACAATGTTTTTGGGTTATTGCTTTAACTTTGTGTGCAAGAGAAAATGAAATAGTATGCACAATATCAACTCATCCACACGCCAAGTTAAAGTTTACTCGACTATACCTCACTATAAATTAGCTTCATATTTTTGTAGAGATAAAGGCAAACATGGATATGTAGCTATTTTTGTTAAAAACACTGTGAAATTTAAGCAATTGTTCTGTAGTTAGTTATATGCAGAATTCTGTGCCATTGAAATTTCCCAGATAAAATGTAATCTGATTAATTTATATACTCAGGAGACATAAACATTTTTCTTGACCTTTTGGAACAACTATTATTACACTGCTCAACTAGGTATAGGAAGATTATACTAATTGGAGATTTTAATGCTTCTTCTTTTGGCCTGGAAGTCACAATATCAGATTTTACTAGAATTACATCACAGTCTATGTCCTGCATCGATAATATTTTTACAAACCTGGCAGATGATTGTTATGAGACTCAAGTTATCGAGCCTTGTCTGTTGGACCATCTGGGTCAACTTATTAATATATATTTTTCCAAAACAGGTACTAGTAACATTTGGAGAAGGAACATTAATTCTAAAGGAATAAGTAAGTTAAGGAATTCACTAAATAACATTGATTGGAATTCTTTTGATAACCCCAATTATTGTTATAATTCTAAATTTCTGGTAGAGTTTTTAGTTAATATATTCTTATGTCTCATTGATAATCACTTTCCACTTAAAAAGTGTAAAGTTAATGCTTATCCACCCGTTCAGCGGTTTGACGAATCACTAAACAAAATGAGGGATACTCTTAGTTGTATAAAAACTATTTCAAACTGCACAAAAGATTTTAATTTGTATATTTCAAAAAAGGATTATAAAGCTAAATTAGTTGAATCTAAAACAGTTGCTTATGACATTTTCATTTGCAAATCTGAAAACAGATTTCGTAGCATCTGGAAACTGATTAATTTTGAGCGTAATAAATCGAATACAATTTCTCCACAACACGATATCTCACCTGTGTCTTTTAATGTACAATTCACTTCTAATGCTGAGCATCTTAATCAGCTACCGGGAACGAATACTTCTACAACAGTATATTTAAACAGTTTACCTAGCTTCAAATAATCTTTTTTCCTAGAACCGGTAACTACTTATGAAGTTGCTGAGGCAGCAAATAATTTAAAACAATCTAATTGCACTGACATTTATGGCATTAATAGTCGAATGCTTAAAGAAACCTTGGATATCATTTTAATCCCACTTACACTACTCTTCAATACCTGCATTAGTGAAGGTCACTTCCCTGATGTACTTAAGGTAGCCAAAGTTTTACATCTCTTTAAAAAGGGCGATACTAACAGTATCGATAACTATCGACTCATTTCTATTATTCCAATCTTTTCAAAAATTTTTGAAATTATTTAAAAAAAGGCTTGTAAGGTATATTGAATCAAATAATATTTTAAACTTGTCAGTTCGGCTTCCAGAACTAAATGTTCGTCCACGAGTGCGATTTTTAAAATCGTGTGTGACATAGTCGAAGGCCTTGAGGATGGTAAACATGCAGCTATCAATCTGTGTGATCTCTTCAAGGCTTTCGACTGTGTCTCACATGAGTTGCTGGTATAAAAGTTGAGCTTTTATGGTATACGAGGTTTACCTTTAGACCTCTTATCTTCCTATCTTAACAACAGACGTCAATGCGTCGCTATTGACAACAATAATTCTGATTTTCTAACAATAAAGCACGGGGTCATCGACTCATTTCTATTATTCCAATCTTTTCAAAAATTTTTGAAATTATTTAAAAAAAAGGCTTGTAAGGTATATTGAATCAAATAATATTTTAAACTGTTGTCAGTTCGGCTTCAGAAGTAAATGTTCGTCCACGAGTGCGATTTTAAAAATCGTGTGTGACATAGTCGAAGGCCTTGAGGATGGTAAACATGCAGCTATCAATCTGTGCGATCTCTCCAAGGCTTTCGACTGTGTCTCACATGAGTTGCTGGTATAAAAGTTGAGCTTTTATGGTATACGAGGTTTACCTTTAGACCTCTTATCTTCCTGTCTTAACAACAGACGTCAATGCGTCGCTATTGACAACAATAATTCTGATTTTCTAACAATAAAGCACGGGGTGCCCCAAGGCCTGGTGATGGGGCCACTTTTGTTTATTTTATATACAAACGACCTCTTTCATTTTATATCTCCAGCAAAATGCATTGCCTATGCCGACGATACCTCAATCCCTAACTTTAATGCCAACATTATTAATTTAAATAACGACTGTTCTAGAAACATGGAGCAAGCTAATCATTGATTTGCTTCCAACAAGCTTATGTTGAATGAAGGCAAGACTCAAAAGCTCGTACTCTCTACGAATAACTCTTTAGTCAAAGGGGACAGTATTAGGATTCTTGGTGTTGTTTTGGATGCCACTTTGTGCTGGTTTAACCACGTGGAAGAATTGTCTAACAAACTATCAAAAATTATTTTTCTGCTACGCAGACTGAAAGAATCACTATGTTTAAATACGTTCAGAATGTGTTATTTCTCTTTATTCCATTCGCATATTTGTTATGCAATTATTTTATGGGGTGGTTCATCTCATGCCGTAAAAATTTTTCGGTTGCAAAAAAGAGTGGTCAGGTTATTTGACAATGCTGGCTGGAGAGATCACTGTCAACCAATTTTCAAAAAGCTAGGTATTATGCCAGTTCCTCTTTATGCATGTATACAACTCTGCTAGAAATATATAGAAATATAAATTCCTATTCCGTTAATTCTGATTTTCATAATTATGACACCAGGTCTGCCATGCAACTAAGACAGCCTCGTCTTAGATTAACAAAATCAATAAAAAACTCGTTAAATCTCCAAATATATAATCACGTCCCTATCGATATAAGATCTTGGAATTTTATTTCTTTCAAGAGTAAAATAAAAAGTCACTTTTTAAATCATTGTTTTTACTCCACTGAGAAATTTTTTAATACTCAATTTTAATCTTTAGTTTTTGTATTTTAACTAAACAGTGAATACGTAATCACTAATTTTTCCTGCATATTTGTGATGTTCTAGGTTGTCCATGTTATATGCACTGTCATATTTTTATATTTTTTTATACTTTATACTATTTTATACTTTTTATACCAAATGTTATACTTAAGATGGAGGTATATAATATGGTGTGTTTTTTTCTCGCTATACATTATACTTATACATTTATTTATTTTTTACAATAACTTGCCAAAAATTTTTGTATACTTCGTAAAATAAAGATTCTATTATATTCTATTCTATTCTATGAAACACACGAAGCTCAAACAGATGAGAATTCTCATTTATCTGACGACGAAACCGAAGGGAACACCTTCCTGGGAGAATTCTTAGATCGGCGGCTGTCGTTGATATTGATGAAGATGAAGATGATAATAATATGGTAAACGGCAAACAATTATATCCTCCCTCCTCTCACAAAAAGTCATGAACCAACAATAATGGATTTTTTGAAGAACCTGTTACGTCTCCACTGGATGCATTTAAATGTCCTTTCTCAGACAATTTGGTAAACCATATAGTAACTCAAACTAATTTATATGCTGGACAAAAGGGAAAACATAATTTCAATGTCACATTTGATGAAATTTGTGTTCTATTAGGCATCATGCTTTTGTCTGGTTACCATCAGTTACCAAGTAAACGGATGTATTGGCAAGGAGAACCTGATTGTAAAGTTTCCTTGGTATCCGAAGCAATGCGCCCACGCAGATTGAAGATATCCTGCACGTCATCCATCTAAATGATAATACTAATATAAATACTGATGATAGATATTACAAAGTAAGACCACTTTTTGACGTTATAAATGAATCGTTCAAGCAGGTACCACCAGGAGATGCGGTTTGTGTGGATGAAACTATAGTTCCATACTACGGCAGACACCCCACAAAACAGTTTATTCGAGGGAAACCCATTTGTTTTGGTTTCAAATTGTGGGTCATTGCTAATCCGAATGGTTTTGGTTTACATGCAGAACCCTATTGCGGTTCACATACAAAATTACCCGATACTGGTCTTGGACAAGGTGGAGATGTAGTCATTGGCTTAATCGAGCATGCAAATTTACCAAGTCCAAGTCCAATTTACCAATAGAGATTTCGAAAATCTTTTTACTTCAGTAAGCTTGTTAGAAGAACTCAGTAATAGAAACTTAGGTGGCACTAGTACCTTGCGGGAAATAGAGTAACAATAAATATGAACCTACCTTCAGAAAATCTTTTTAAAAAAGTGAAAGAGGAAAGTCTGTCACAGTTCGTAATGGACAACTTATTGCCATAAGGTGGAATGACAATGATGTTGTCACAGTACTGTCAAATTGTGATAAGGAGGAGCCAATAAAAATGTAGAGCGATACAGTAGAGCAAAAAAAAAGAAAATAACTATTAAAATGCCCAATCCTATCGCGCAGTATAACATCAACATGGGCGGAGTGGATTTAAATGATGTTTACTGCACAATACAGGTCAAAAATTAGAATAAAGAAATGGTGGTGGCCTTTGTTTTCTTGGAGTGTGGATGAGTGTTGTGTGCAAGGGTGGCTGTTGTATCGCCGATTGGATCATCAAATATCTTATTTACAATTCAGAAGGCAAATCGTTCTACAACTTCTCGCTGCTTACGGTTTACCTAGTTCAAAGCCTGGGCCGTCTACATCTCTTTCAACATCTGCTGCCCTGGAAGATATTAGAAAAGATAGAAAAGGGCATCTTATTTATTGGGCTCAATATCGGGTCCACTTATTTTCCTAATTTTCATAAATGACCTTCCATCTTATGTTAGTACTGATTGTACCATTTTATACGCACGCACAACGTCACGCTGGCAACAGCTGCAGACAGTCCAGGGGAGCTTCTAGATAGTCTAAACGTCTTATCTCCTGAATTTACAAGTTGGTGCTATAAAAACGCATTAATAGTGAATGCTGAGAAAACTGTATGCATGCAATTCTCTCGTAAAATGTATAATACCACATTTGACATATTAGTGAATAATAAAACTATCAATCATCCCACTCAACTAAATTCTTAGGTACTTACATCGATCACGATATGAGCTTGAAAAGCAATATTGATTATATTTGCAAAAAAATAAATAGCGGATATTATGCTCTATTACAGCTAAAAACGATATTTGATTCTAAACAGCTTCTTAATATATGTTATGCTTTAATTTACTGTCACCTATCATATAATGTTGTTATCTGGGAAAATCCTTGCTGTTTAAGTGTTAACAGAATACTAATCTCACAAGAAAAAATTTTTCGCCTATTATTTGATCTTGCACCAACTAACTCTTGTAAACCATATTTTAGAGAACATAAAATATTAACGTTTCCTTGTATTTATATATACAAATGTATACTATATACAGCAAAAAACATAAATGCCTTTGAACGCAACTCCGATACACATAGCTATCCAACTAGACATGGTAACCTCCTCAGAATACCTTATCATAGTTATCATAATACCAGTTTATATCAAAAATCGCCTTCTTATATGGGTATCAAATTTACTAATCACTTGCCTATCAATATTAGGGAAGAAAGAAATTTTAATGCTTTTAAAATCAAACTTAAAGATTATCTTGTAAATAAATGTTACTATAGTATAGCTGAATTTACTACCGTAAACAACTAATATAGTCCAATACTAAGTATCTCGACCTGTTTATATTTTCTCTTGTATTACCTTTTATAATTTATATTTTGTATATACCTATGCTTTTAAGTTAATTCAAGTGTGCTATTTACACTTTATCAAAATTCAATATTGCGTATGTATTTTATATTTGTGTATTAGATAGGTACTGTTTGTTATTTACTCTGTGACGTGTCCAATGTCATTTTATTGATCAATATGGATAAAATAAATTTTTTTTTTAAATTTATTTATTTATTTTTTTTTTCTTTTTTATCGGTTTCCCGAATTCAATGCTGGACAGTCTCCCTGTGGCCTCCGATACCACACAGAGAGAGCGCCAGCGAATAATAATCTACAGCAACTCCCCACATCCCGCAGGGTTAGTCACTGTAGATTCGTGTGCCCTAAGTAGACGAAGGGATCCCAGGATGACCGCTTTCTGCATTTGACCAGCCAACCATTCTGCCGATGTTTGGCAGGCAGGCATGGTCTTCAATGCGGAGAGCAGCGTGGGTTTCATACCTCCGAGTACACCGATTATCAGGACGACCATCTTGACAGAGTAGCCTGGGTATAGCACTTGGAGCTCGTACCGGAGATCTCTGTATTTAGTCCGTTTCTCCTCCTCCTTCAAGGCGATGTTTGTCTCAGCAGGTGCTGAGAACTCGATGACATACATCACCTTGGTCTGATGGTCGAGGAGGACTATGTCAGGCTTATTGGCTTGAATTCGCCTGACGGTCGGGAACGAGTAGTTCCAGTAAATCCGGCATTTCTCGTTCTCGACAACGGACTCGATATCTCCGGGGATATAAGGCAGCACTGGTGTTTGGTCTATCTTGTACGAGTGCCGTAGATGGTAGTATAGCACTCGTAAAGCCGTAAAAATAAATTATTATTATTATTATTTCGGTTTCCCGACTGGTTTGTCGAGGGGCGAACTGTGCTAATCCCCAAAAAGGGGGATCTGTCTGACCCAAAAAATTATAGGCCGATTACCTGCCTCAACTCCTGCTACAAGTTATTATTATTATTATTATTATTATTATTATTATTATTATTATTATTATAAAGAACAATTCAAGTATCGAAGATGCAAAATGTGTCATAATCGTACCATTTATTTATGCACTAAATGTAACATTTCTCTCCATCCCGATTTTCGTTTCGGCAAAATCTCATTTGCCATCTTCAGGTGACGTCTACACGTTTCAAAGAAATGATAATCTATCATAATAATGAATAATTTTGGTAACTGAATCGAAAAATCACTTATTGAAATTTTGAACTTAAAATGCCTAAAAATATATGTTATGCGAGCTGAGAATCATACTCTGTCGCTTTAAAGCGCTAATACTCCCTGCATCTGCATCTGGAACTCTTTGCTTCAATTCCGATTGGAGTCACTTTCTATGGTGTTGCACTTATCTTTCTAATTGTTTGACCTTACTTCCTATTTAATTTTAGCTACCGTTGTTTTGGGCTTTACTTCAGTTACTACACTTTGTACTTATTAATTCATTTCTGTTACGTGAAACTATGATGTTCTATGACAAGTATGCCTCACTGAATTATTATCACTAAATACAAACACAAAACTTACACTTTAAATTTCACTAAAACTGAAACAATTTAATATTACCAATACACAATCAAATCACAATAATGAGTATCTAAGTTCCACATCACATTAGCTCCTGTCTTCTGTCTGGCCGTTCACTAAACTCGTGTATCGTGTGCGGCTATGAACGTCCGGCTCTGGGCCAATATCGGTTGTTTACATTCTTCCTCGCTATTTTTTGTTAATGCACCTGCTTGTAATTAAGTCAGTGTCAGCAGTTCAGCGTCTCTTAACAGTTGACTGGTAAAAGTGATGAAAGGGCCTATAATCCAGAGATTTATAATCGAATTCTGTTTTTAAAATATTTTTCATTTTGTGTTATAATTATGCAGATTATGCAGCCAGCTTTTTCATTTTGTTTTACATTACAATTTTTATTGTGGAAGTTAAAACTCCGTGAGTATTTAAAAAACCTGTTTATGCAATTAAATAAATTTTGCTTTCTTGATTGGGTATCTCTGGATTAATAATGAAAAGTGAAAATGTAAAAATAATTGATTGGTTTTATATCATTTAACCTTTAATTAAATGACAACACTGTCGATCTGTCACACGTAAGTGCAGGAAAAGCTTACCCGGCGGCGCCGGAATTACAGGAGTTACATTTGAACCGCAACTTTTTTAAAAAAATTCTCGGCCATTTTACAACTTACAAAAAAAAATCGGATTCATGTTCCTGACGATTAGTACTATTAACTCATAAACATATGACCCCCCCACTCTAAGATTCACCCTGTATTTAGGGGATAGCAGTATTTCCTCAGCTTTGGAGAGTAGTATTAAGTATTATTCCTAACAGTAAAGTATCATCGGTAGGTAGTTGTTTTGTTAGGAAATAAATTAAATTTGTATTCTTTAGAGCTCCCATTTTGTTTCACTAGGATATACAGGCATCAATTCTAGAACTGTTAAGGCTAGGTTTTACTGACGAACTATATAGTATCGAAGCATAACTTTTTTGGATTGAAACAAAAGATAATAAAGGTCATCATTTTGATTTAAGATAACTTTACAATGCAGCACCAGTGTGGTGCTGCAGCTGTGGTGCAAAGAAATCTATGCGCATGTATTGGCAAGTTCAAAATCGTGACGTGCGCCGCATAGGTATTAATTTTAAGATCAATTAATTGTCTGTAACTTCTAAACGGTTTGTTGTAATTCGCAGTTTGAATTAATGTCAGGTATGTTTTCTTTACTTTTTAAGACCAATTAACTTGTTTTTTAACTTAACACCCCCTTTAACAAATTTTTTTTATTCGTTTCGTTTATACCTAATTAATAAAGTTCTGTATTTGTTATTTTATTGTTTTTTTTAATATATAGAAGTACATCTCTGCAATTTCTAGTTATTACAAAAATCCATTCCTTCTTATAACCTAATACATTGTTATAATTATTTATTTATGTAATTGGGTTTAACCTTAAAAAATTACAATCGAGTCGGTGTACAAAAATTTAGATATAAATAAAGGGCATTTTTCTGTACATTGATAGATTAAAATAGGTATTGATTAAAAAGAACTTGTTTTTAGCATTTATTCTAGTTACAATGGAGTAAGCTTTGTTGGATTGGATTGGATTGGAGTATTTTCAGAGAACGGACGGTGGGCATTCATTGCAAGAGGTGTTGTATTTGGTTTGTGACTCTGGCTCTAATTTCATATTAGTTATTACAACTTAATTCTAATATTAAGGAAAATGGCGTGCAAAATCGACAATGAAAGGTTCCCATCTGACGGCCGGTAAATCGAAGAGACTATACCGGGTGCCACAGGATACTGGCTCACCCCTATATTTCCTTTATTTTTTAACTTATCCATTTGAAATTTGGGGGGCATAAACTACCGTTTCAAATGTATTTTTGCACATATCAAACACTATGGTACCACTTCCGGTTTATCCGGAAATTACCTCAACTTTCGATTTTCAAATGGAACACCCTGTATATTTTTACATATTTGGATGCAGGGCAAAATTCTGTATACACCATGTAAGTTTCGCGAATTTTTGAGCCGATGTTCAATTTTTTCAAGCATCTTAAGAAATAAGTCTAGAGTGCTTTGGAATTCCAAAATTGGTTATACGGTAGGTAAATTTCAAAGGAAAAATGTAATTTTTCTTTTCGTTTCACTAACAACTGTTTGCGAAGCCTTCAAAGTTGAACATATCACTTTTTTATCGAAAACTTTTTTTTTTCAAATGGGAAGGTGGTGGCTCATAGTGTTTGAAAAATTATAATTTTCTTTCTGATTTCATTGATATCTATTTCATATCTGTGCTATTTATTTTCAATTTTATTTCATTCGTTTAAAAGTATAAAAGCCACTTTCAAAATAACTTTTATTGAACCTTAACATAGTTACCTTTGCACTACGAATGGACACATTATATAACAAAAGAATGATGACATTTGTAAACAGTTTATTGTTAGCAAAAATTATATTTTTCCTTTGAAGTTTACCTACCGTATAGCGAATCTTGGAATTCCAAAGCACTCTAGACGGATTTCTTAAAATGCTTGAAAAACATCGGCTAAAAAATTCGCGAAACTTACATGGTGTATGCAGAATGTTGCCCTGCATCCAAATATGTAAAAATATACAGGGTGTTCCAATTGAAAATCGAAAGTTGAGGTAATTTCCTGATAAACCGGAAGTGGTACCATAGTGTTTGTAATGTGCAGAAATATATTTTAAATGGTAGTTTATGCCCCCCAAATTTCAAATGGAAAAGTTAAAAAATAAAGGAAATATAGGGGTGAGCCAGTATCCTGTGGCACCCGGTATAAATACAAGAATTTTTTCTCTCTGGAACTTTTTGGTATGGTATCTGGTATCTTTAAATCGAATTATTACCGATATTGTTCCGCATAGGTAGTTAGTACATTTCCTTCCCATACCCCAATCACGCTGGCAGACAAAAACTTCCGGTAGGCGCAGATAGAAAAAACTCTTGTATTTATATGGTCTCCTCGATTTACCTGCCGTCAGACGGGAACTTTTCATGTCGATTTTGCACGCTATTTCCTATACCATAATATAATATTCTGCAAGGAACATAAATCTGATAAATATAGACGAATTTTTTGTAACGGCTTATCTCTCTCCTGAAAATTTTAAGGGGAGAGCAAGTCATTTTACAAAAAAATAATTTTTAAACAAATCCTAATTATGTGCAGAATATTATTATTGGGTATTATTAGTAATAACAAAAAATTTATTTAAGTCCCATGTCGCATAACCAAGAAACAGCAGCTCTCAAATACGTCATATAGACGTCATTTTTACGTCCTTGGCATAGTGATTATAATGACGTTACAAATATGACGTCAGTGGTTTGTGACTTATGACCGTCATTTTGACGTCTTATGTACGTCTTATGATAAAGGTCATCTTGCTGATATCTGTGACCTAAGTTTGACGCCATAATAAGGACACCTTGCTACCTGGGGAAGGAGCCGAGTCCAGAATATCTAAACGAGACTAGAACAACACCTAACAGACGTGTATCGAATAATATTTTTTTTCATCCCGTCATTTTGTCTATTTGTATAATTTGAAACTTGTTTATTTTCTTAGATCATTTGACAGTTTTGACACTATATTTTAATTTAAAATTTTTATATATCAAATAACTGTCAAAAGGTATAATAACAGTTTGTGATTGGTTCGTAATGAATTTCCAGTGGCTCCCGGTACATTACAGTCTCTAGTACCGTAATACCTCACTTCCCGGCCGCATATGAGTACTGTAATGTTGTACTTTCCGGACGAGATGAAATAAAGGTTATTTTTCTAATTCAGATATTCTTAGATTATCTGGGACCGCAAAATATTCAAGAAAGTGGTATTAAATCCCAAATAAGAAAAAGAGAAAAATAAAATTCTATTTTAAGATATTTTTACCTATAAATAGTATAAATTATTCTGTGTCAGGGTACTTTAACCTTTAATTGATTTCATAATTGTAAGTTTCCTTTTATTCTGTGATCACGAGTCATAGTTTGGTTTTATTTTTCTTTTGTTGTCTGAAGATTTTTATCAAAAATAAGATTTTCTGAAAAATGCAATATAAGAAGTTTTCCATATAATAAGAACTCTTTGGACCACGCAGAATTTAAAGAAACTTTTCTAATTTTTTAGAGCATGGATGTTTGCACGACTTGCAGAGTTTGCGGAGGATACAGACTTTTACCTTGTCAAATTTGCAAAGGAAGTAAGAAATCTGTTCATAGAAATCATTTTACTACAGAATTTGTTGCCCTCAAATGTATGAACTGTGATGAAGTTGGACTAGTACGATGCAGATTCTGTTCATAGATAATATTTGAGAATTATTTGTGTACTTTGTATCTCTTAATACAAATTAGTGAAATAATACTTATTTTTTACTGAAGTAAATTATTGTTTAAAATTATATTTACATAGATAAAATAATTTAACGCAAATATTGTTTTTCTTTTTGGAACAAGAACTGATTCCAAGAAACCTGCATGCTAGGTATTTGTGAACATCTATGACTGATGGTCGAGATGGTAGAGTACCTGCCTCTCACCCAAAAGTCCCGGGTTCGAATCCCGGTCGTGGCAATGGAAAATACTGTGAGAGGGATTTTTCCATTATACACGGATCAATATCCGTATCCAATGATGTGTGTCCCTGGTCTTTAAATGTGTATCCCCCTCCCGCACAAGGCTCAGCCTTCTGGGATAAAGGGGGTCGTAATTACATGTGGTGTATTTATTATTATATTTATTATTTATTTATTTATTTATTATCTTTTATCCAATTTCATTTAATTATAAAAATTGTAGTATACCTACACCTAGAGAGCGGATTTATATGCGATAAAAAAGTGCAAAATAAATTTTTCTTATGCGCTTAAAAAAGGTGAATATATGCGAATTAGATGCAGTAAAACGTCAAAAGATATGCATTATAGTTATAAAAATAAGTTACTTAAAATAATAAAATTAAGTAACACAAACTTCAAAAACTTATTAATTTTTAAATACATATAGGTATTAAATTTTGGAATTACAGTAAATGACCAGAAGATGGTTTATGTTTTCCATTGTCAAATTGTGTCTTTTGTGCGACAGAATGTTTTTGTACATTGAAAATGTTTTGAGCATGCATTGCAGAATCTTTCCGTCAGTAGTTAAAAGTTTGGAATAGTTGATTGAAGATGAAGTTACTTTGTGGAAATCCATTTCTAGTAAAATTTTTGCAATAAAAATTTGCGAAACTGTAAATGACACAATAAAGTGGAAATTGACAAGTAATTTACAGTTTCGCAAATTTTTATTGCAAAAATTTTACTAAAAGTTTGGAGCTTTAATCCACTTTCTCAGTAATCCGGTTTTTGACGATCCAATTTTCGGCATGATTAGAAAATTTCAACACACTGATTCACAGTCAGACCGTCATTAAAAAATTATTCGTACTTTTTGCACACAAATTTCAATATAAAAAACTAGATCGTGCAGAGCACGATCTAGGCCTGCCGGTGGATTTTTATCTCGGGGTTTCTAGTTGAAAATCCGGGACTTGTGGTTTTGTTTTTTAGGGGTCTGCTATTTTTTTTTTGAAGTTTACATAAACGAACTTCTCGCCAACCCCCTAGCGGGGGTTGGCTCGAAGGGGGGTGGGGGTCGATTCGGATGAGTCAAAAAAGTTGAAGGAGCGAAAGCCTCGTGCCTTCGGCACTCGTCTAATGTGGGTGTATGAGAAAAGAAAAGAGGTCGCGAAACGCGTAAAAATGGGAAAAAAAAAATTTTTGGACCTTTTTTTTGGGCGGGGGGGGGGGCGAAAATCGAAAAAAAAAATTTTTTTTTCCGACCCCCTTGGAAAAAATATTTGACGACGCCTAAGGAGCGAAATACTCGTGCCTTCGGCGATTCGAAAAGAGGTCGGGCTATTCAGGGTCTGCAATTTTTTTTTTGAGGTTTACATAAACGAACTTCTCGCCAACCCCCTAGCGGGGGTTGGCTCGAAGGGGGGTGGGGTTGATTTGGATGTGTCAAAAAAGTTGAAGGAATTTACCCCGGCGGGTTCTTCTCCGATGCTCTAAGTGATTCAAAAAAAATTTTTTGACAGCTGTCAAAATGACGATTTTTGAAAAAGAAAAAAATTTTTTGGAACTTTTTTTTTTGGGGGAGGGCGAAAATCGAAAAAAAAAAATTTTTTTGAAATAATTTTTTTTCGGACCCCAAGAAATGTTTTTGGGGACGCCTGCTATCAATTTTTTTTTTTGACCCCCTTGGAAAAAAATTTCGCCGCCGTTCCATTTTTCTGTGGGCTCCCTAGGCGTCAGCAGCAAGAAAACGCGACGTTTGGGGACTTTTTCCGACTTCTTATTTTTTTTGGGGGTCCCGGGATAATCGAACACCCGGTATGAAGGTCAAGAAAGTCGCGCGGCGAGACCCTCAACCGATCCCCCATCGAAAACCTCACGAAAATCGCGTCGAAATTGGCTATTTTAGCCGATATACAATGGAGCTCTGTGATTGGCTGAAAGAAATTTGACGCTTAAAATCGAGATGAGAAGGAAACGTCCGATCGAAAAACCGAAAACGGTTTGAGAATCGTGGAGTCGTCCCGAGTCCGAATATGCTATCGTTTTTCACGTAGCGTCGAAAATGAAGAAGCTTAATTTTAGCCTGCAGACATAATACGTCTTCGAAAACGTATGTCGTTGTGTAAGTTCGGACGGACTACGTGTATGTGGCGAGCGTCGCGTAACGATCCGCAAAAAAATTCATAACTCGGCCGCGGATGAATGTTTTTCGACGAAATTTTCAGGGATCCGAGAGGAAGGATGGTTCTAGCTCTCCTGAAAATCCGGGCGAAAAAATCCTCCGGACTCCGGAGCAAATAAATCCGGAATAGTACCGAAAATGGCCTTTTTAAAAAATTCGAATCTCGGCAAATATCGGAGATGGCCAAAAAATAAAAAAAAAGACTTTTTCGTTTGTCCTTCCTCTTGCGTTTGGTCCGGGTCCGGAGTCTCCGGATTGAAATTTGAGGGCGCTATCGAATAAAGAAAGGGGGCATGTCGGAAGAAAATGAGAAATAGCCAAACTTTGAACGGCTATAACTCGCTTATGAGGCCGAAAATCGCAAAAATAATTCTCCACTTGCACTTAACTAACTTTTCTTGTACTTTTCGAAAAAAAATACTGCGCTGCTCCATCTCTAAAGACCTCCGAGCTATGAGGTGAAGTTGAGGTGCGTGTTTGGTAAATTTGGCAGATTTTGGACGAAATCGACACTCGAACATCGACCTAGGAAAAAATTAATATCTCTGCAGCCGATGGATATTTTTTGACGAAATATTAGGAGAACTTGTAGGAAGGTCGTGTCTAGGTGTCCTGAAAATTTGGTCGAAAAATCCTCCGGACTCCGGAGCTAAAAAATCCGGAATAGTACCGAAAACGGCCTTTTTAAAAAATTCGCATCTCGGCAAATAACGGCGATCTCGAAAAAGTGAAACGACAAAGTTTTTCGTTTGTTTTTCCTCTTTCCATCGGTCCGGGGCCGGAGTCTCCTGAACGAAATTTGAGAGTGCAGTCGAAAGAAATGTGGGTGCGGGTCGGGAATAAGTCGCAAATTGCCAATCTTTGAACGGCCGTAGCTCGCTTAGGGAGCCGAAAATCGAAAAATAAATCCACACAGGGGTTTTTAGAAATTACATGTAGTTTTCAAAAAAAAATACCGCGCCGTTCTATTGCTAAAGACGGCAGAGTTATAAGCCGCGGAAGGGGACCGTGTTTGGCGATCGTCTCCGACCCAAAAAACACGAAATTTTCAAATACTATTTCCAAATTAAAAAGAGCTTTCGGACCTCGTTTCTTTCACGAAACCTAAGCTAGGGGTCTAACTTAACACTACATCGTGAATGCGCGGGTCGCGCTGCCGTTTTCGAGTCAGGAGGAGCGTAAGAAAAGTGACATTTTCGAGGGAAAACGTAAAATTTAATGTAGGGTTAAAATTTCGTCGACTTCCGGCGGCGGCCATTAGTCTTCGAACTCTTTCTAATTTCGCTGATTTTCAAAACCCTTCGACACGGGGGTATTGAAACGTTAATAACTTTCTTAATACTCAACGGATCGTCACGAAAATACGACGTTGCGATTTTCCCGACCCGACGACGTCTAAAATAAGCGGCGCTGCGCGCCGATATTCGTCCAGAAAAAAGCCTTTGGCGCCGCAAAGTACATAAATTTCTCTATGAAATTAGAGTGAGGAACCATATACAGCGTTTAATAATATAAGGGCACCGCCCGGTGCCCTTATATTCTCCATTTCTAGTAAAATTTTTGCAATATAAAATTTGCGAAACTGTAAATGACACAATAAAGTGGAAATTGACAAGTAATTTAGAGTTTCGCAAATTTTTATTGCAAAAATTTTACTAAAAGTTTGGAGCTTTAATCCACTTTTTCAGTAATTCGGTTTTTGACGATCCAATTTTCGGCATGATTAGAAAATTTCAACACACTGATTCACAGTCAGACCGTCATTAAAAAATTATTCGTACTTTTTGCACACAAATTTCAATATAAAAAACTAAATCGTGCAGAGCACGATCTAGGCCTGCCGGCGGCTGTCAATAACTCCTCGCCAACCCCCTAGCCAACCCCCTAGCGGGGGTTGGCTCGAAGGGGGGGGTGGGGTTGATTTGGATGTGTCAAAAAAGTTTCGCAAATTTTTATTGCAAAAATTTTACTAAAAGTTTGGAGCTTTAATCCACTTTCTCAGTAATTCGGTTTTTGACGATCCAATTTTCGGCATGATTAGAAAATTTCAACACACTGATTCACAGTCAGACCGTCATTAAAAAATTATTCGTACTTTTTGCACACAAATTTCAATATAAAAAACTAGATCGTGCAGAGCACGATCTAGGCCTGCCGGCGGCTGTCAATAACTCCTCGCCAACCCCCTAGCCAACCCCCTAGCGGGGGTTGGCTCGATTGGAGGGTGGGGTGGATTTTTATCTCGGGGTTTCTAGTTGAAAATCCGGGACTTGTGGTTTTGTTTTTTAGGGGTCTGCTATTTTTTTTGAGGTTTACATAAACGAACTTCTCGCCAACCCCCTAGCGGGGGTTGGCTCGAAGAGGGGTGGGGGTCGATTCGGATGAGTCAAAAAAGTTGAAGGAGCGAAAGCCTCGTGCCTTCGGCACTCGTCTAATGTGGGTGTATGAGAAAAGAAAAGAGGTCGCGAAACGCGTAAAAATGGGTAAAAAAAAATTTTTGGAACTTTTTTTTTGGGGGAAGGGCGAAAATCGAAAAAAAAAAAATTTCCGAATTTTTTTTTTCTACCCCCTTGGAAAAAATTTTCGGGACGCTCACTTTCGATTTTTTTTTCCGACCCCCTTGGAAAAAATATTTGACGACGCCTAAGGAGCGAAATACTTCGAAAAGAGGTCGGGCTATTCAGGGTCTGCAATTTTTTTTTTGAGGTTTACATAAACGAACTTCTCGCCAACCCTCGAAGGGGGGGGTGGGGTTGATTTGGATGTGTCAAAAAAGTTGAAGGAATTTACCCCGGCGGGTTCTTCTCCGATGCATTAAGTTATTCAAAAAAAAATTTTTTGACAGCCGTCAAAATGACGATTTTTGAAAAAAAAAATTTTTTGGAACTTTTTTTTTTGGGGGGAGGGCGAAAATCGAAAAAAAAAATTTTTTAGAAATAATTTATTTTTCGGACCCCAAGAAATTTTTTTGGGGACGCTTGCTCTCAATGTTTTTTTTTGACCCCCTTGGAAAAAATTTTGCCGCCGTTCCATTTTTCTGTGGGCTTCCTAGGCGTCAGCAGCAAGAAAACGCGACGTTTGGGGACTTTTTCCGACTTCTTATTTTTTTTGGGGGTCCCGGGATAATCGAACACCCGGTATGAAGGTCAAGAAAGTCGCGCGGCGAGACCCTCAACATTGGGACAAAACCTAGCTCAGGTGTATATATAGACTCTACCTAACTTAATATTACGCACATTACATATAATGGAATATCTCCTGAATTAACTACCTTACTTATGTTATTCAAAATACTCTGTAGATAAGAGATAGACACCGAGATATGATTCCTGTTGACGATTTATGACCTTTACTCGCGTATTCACTACTCCCGGTTGATTGATTACGCGCCTTCCATGAAATACCCTAATAAAACCATTAACTAAATTACCCTTGTTTAACCGAATTGCCTGTACTATAGATCCTCCGTGGCTCTTCAACGTATTTCAAACCTGTGGTACCGATTTAGCTCTACCCTTAGGTTTTTCCAAAGAAATGCTGAACTTAACAATTGTGAATATCCCTGGACCTCTGCAAATTGCCTTATAAACGTTATGGCTCTTCTATGATGGTATATCTTAACTGCGGGTGGTAAACATATTTCATAATTTGGACCTGACACTTTTAGTAAATTTTACAAGGTTTTAAAAGAAATGCCCCTTTAGCAATTCCACGATCAGTCACGTATTCTATTTACGATACTTAACTTTAAACCAAAAGAAACCATACCGGATGTTACATACGATGTACAGGGTGTCCCAAAGTTGACGTCTTGGGACTATATCTAGAGAATGAAAAAAGTTAAGGCAAAATCGTTTACGTGGTTTAATTTGGGGTGCACTAAGGTACATTTTACGCTAGAATTATTTTTTTCCTAATCTGGAAAATGGCGAAACTGACGTTATCAGAAGTTTTTTCCCAGGAACATACACTTTTTTTGTGCTACCTGGAAAGTGCTATTTTTTCTGAATATTTTCTATTAAAAAAGTTTTTTCGTATCTTTTATATTTAAAAATATACAGGGTAAAATAGTTTGGAAATACCCTTAATTGCGTAAGAGTTAGCCATGATGTAATCGAGTGGCCTATGGAAAACAATGAACTAGGGCTGTTGACATAAGTTTGTTTAGTGAATATATTGTTTGTGTCAAATAGTTTACGGGTGTGAATTAATTTAAATAGCGTCGAAATGTTTACAAACAATGAGAAAGAAAAATGATTTTAATCTAAGGTGAAGCTCAAACAAAAAATGATTTAGAATTTTGTTACTGTTTTAAAATTTTTTTTTTTTATTAAAATATACTGTTACAATTCTTTGATAAAACGTATAAGTAACTTTTTTCATTGTTTTCCATAGGCTATTCGATTACATCATGGCTAACTCGTATGCAATTGATGGTATTTTCCAAATTATTTTACCCTGTATATTTTTAAATATAAAAGATACGAAAAATTTTCTTTAATAGAAAATGTTCAGAAGAAATAGTACTTTCCAGGTAGCACAAGAAAAGTGTATGTTCCTGGAAAAAAACTTCTGATGACGTCAGTTTCGCCATTTTCCAGATTTCGAAAAACAAAAATTTTTAGCGTAAAATGTACCTTAGTGCACCCCAAATTAAACCACGTAAACGATTTTGTGTTAACTTATTTCATTCTCTAGATATAGTCCCGAGACATCAACTTTGGGAAACCCTGTACATTTGTTACAATTATCTCACAAATGCATAATTTAAATATAATTCTCCATTCTTTCCTATTTTACTCGGAAATGGTTCCTCCTACGAGAGTAATGCAAGAGATACAAAAGGCTTATTTTTCGCGTTACTTGTCGCGTATAGCTTTTATCTAATTTATTCAAAAGTTCAGAAGGTGGTAATACGGCCCACCTCCCTTAAGGAAGCCTTCTAATTTATATTTATTTTTCATATTGCATAAAATTTATTTTATTTATTTATTTATCAATTTACAATTACAGCGGCCAAGGCCGGTGGTCGTACATAAGACAAAAACACTAACACAGTGGTTGTACATAAAACAAAGCAACTAACACAGTGTAGTACAAGTAGAAAATATACATTATTCAACAAAAAGTAACATTAAGAAATAGTATATATAATACAGCAACATCAATTAGACCTTTATAGCTTTTTTAAATAGGCTACATTTTGCCATATTACTAATGACACTATCAGATGATAAATCGTTCCAAAGACAACACCAACCCTGACAAAGGATGTCATTCCTAAAGTAGAATTGAATTTGGGAATTCTAATTTTATGGCAGTGATTATTCCTAGCAAAATAGGACGGTTCAGCGAAAGCACTTTTTATCACATCAAGAGCAGCAGGCCCCGTGTACGCTTTGTATACATAAGTATTCACGCCTATATTGCAGCGATGGCCAGCCCAAACTCCCAAGCTCCACAGTAGGACTAAAGTCCCGTGAGAAATCCAAGTATATCCGTCTTGCCGCTTTTCTTTGAACCATTTCTAGGTGGTCAGATAATCCCACTTGGCTTGGGTGCCAAACTGCCGCACAGTATTCGAGACAGGGGCGTACACTTGATTTCAAAAAAAAGTAATACAACTCTTAGATAAGGAAATGGGAAATGGCCTATTTCTAGTTGTCTACATTGTTCTTTTGGCAGTACCTAAATTATTGAAATTAACTTAATAATGAAAATATAGTCAGTCAGTTGTAATTACGTAAGTTTATACTGATAAATAAATAAATAATCCTATTTTTAGTAGAAATATATTTTAAATATAACATTTTGTATAAAAATTTAAAACACAAATAAACAACAACATAAATAACAGTAATAATTAATATTTAGTCATTGCTCCATCCCCATCTAAAATTGCTTGTAGCCTCCTAGGCATTGATAAAGCTAAATTTTCTGCAATTTGGGTATTACATAAACTTTCCCATTCATCTTCAATTATGGCACGAAGTTGTTCCGTATTTTGATGACAAGATAATAGTTATATGTCCATCATTACACGACTGGAAAACTTTTGCGTCAGAAAATATGACTTTTGACCAAAAGTCTTCATTGTTCAACAATAATATTATGGTTGAGTGCAAAAATGATCAATCCTTGTTTTTTTCCTCCATTAATTTGTATTTTCTAGCAGCACACTTCAGAATACTATTTTTAATTCTTCTACAGGCAGTAGATCTTGATGCAGGAAAATTTGTTTCCAAAACTGCATTCACTAATTTATAAGGGTTTCATCTTGTTGCTCATTACTTCGTTTAGGCCTACCAGATCCATGCTTGGGGGATATAGTTTCTGTCATTTTCCCATATTTTTTTAACTTTCATCAGAGTGGATTTATTTATGTTATATTTAAAAGCAATTCCGCACCATCCATTTTCCAATTTGGAAACAATACCTAATCTTCTGAATTTCTGTTAGTTTTCTAACCATTATTAAAAATTGACAAATATTTAAAATTTTCAAGAATGGTTCGCTAATAATTAAACTTGAATATTAATAAACTTCAACTTGAAAAAAATGTGACAGTTGACTTTTAGATGACTTATAAATATTTTTGCAAAAGTCATGTTTACATTGCTAAAATAAAGTGTACTACTTTTTTTTAAAACAAGTGTACTATCGCGGCCGAAAAAAAGTAATCGATTTTTTATCAAGTAGTATGTTTTTTCGAAAAATTTTCCTTTGTAAATGAGAGTGTTTACATCAGTTATGTCAATTAAATTATTTTGACAAGAAATCATTGGTGTATTTATTAAAAAAAAAACTAATAATAATATTTTTTAATTATAAGAAAACAATTAATTAGTATGGTTTTGAGAGAAGTAGAAAAAAGCTACATCATCACCACACTTGGAGAAGGGTGGTCTTAAAAACGCATGGCAAGTCAAATTAATTGCAGCAAAGGCTCAATTCAAAAATTAAACAAAAAGACAGACCTTCCGCTATTATCTGGTTTGTACAAATATTCTTCATCAAACTTATGACCCCTAGGACGGTAAACTCGCAGTTGACCATTGTAGCAGGACTGAAATATCTTTTCGCCGGAAAAGACCACTCTCTCCCAGTAACGATCTTATTCATTAATAAAAGTATTTGCAAACTGCATTCTTGCCTCTTTATTATCATCTGTTAGTCGGTGCTTTTTAGCACTGGCACCGAGACTGGCACAGGTAAATAGACCTTGCTCTCGCAACCGTTTTCTTGCTGTCCTAACAGACGCTGAGTTAGTTTGCTCTTTGGCTTCAATAGAACTAGATAATGGGTTTAAATTCATTGTCGTTTTCTAGAGAACTCTTTCTTGGCCGCCCAGAACCCACTGCCCTGCTCAGATCATGAGTTTCTTTCCACTTTTTGTTTAGTGTTTGAATCGTGCTTTTGCTGCAATTAATTTAACTTGCTATGCGTTGTTGAGACCACCCTTCTCCAAGTTTGGCGATGATGTAGCCCTCGATATGTAGCCTTTTTCTTCTTCACTCAAAACATGATAAGGCATGATTATTATAATACAAAATTTATTTTTGCTTAATATGACAATGACGTTGACACTAATAAAAAAAATATTGGGATTGATGCGACACTGAATAGAACCATAATTACAACGGGAAAATCAGTCGATTACTTTTTTTCGGCCGCGATAGTACGTGCGATTAATAGGCCCTTATTCTGGCCTCCTATTAGCTTTAAGTTTTTCATACCTAAATTTAAAATTTTATAGGCATTTGCGACAGTTTTATTTACATGTATACTCCAATTCATATTGCTAGACAAGTGTATACCTAAATATGTGACTGAATCAACTGTCTTAAGCGAAACATTATTTAGAACGTAGTTATAGTTGTTTTTTTATTACCAAATGTGATTAATTGACTTTTGGCACCATTAAGTTTCATTTTGTTTTCCTTTATCCAATTTTCAATCAGTGCTAAGTCAGTCTGAAACTTGTCATGGAAGTTTGAAATTTTACGATAAATAATGCTGTTCGCTCCTTAAGGTATATTCCGTAAATATCATGTAGATACCAAAACCATGATAGCGTAACTTCATGGTTACTGAAAACAAAGTAATAACACGGAACGCCTAGCAGCTGATTGATGATTGACATCGACGTCTGATGTGTGGCAAATTTGCAAAATACAAGAAGAAAATTTTATTACGGCGGAAAATTATTTTGCACAAGAAATAAGAAATTATTTTTACAAATTTCAGTGACAGCGAATATAGAATTCTTGTAAGTATAATACTTACTGCCATTATTCTCTATAATAATCGCAGAACATATAAGACAAAGAAAATAATAATTGCGAAATGTCAGGTTATGAATGAATGTTATTTATACGTCAAAGAAACCGGAATCACCGCTTCAAATCATTGGTTGTTTTGGTTACTATTTCGTCCCATTTTTTCAGGAACCGTGTTCCATAAACAAACAATTTTATGAATATTCAGTATAATTTATAATTACGGAATGCGAAACCAGGAACCTGGTTATAATATTACATTTACGGAATACACCTTTAATCACAGTTATTTTGGTGTTTTTACATAAGTCAACTGTATGGAAAGAAATAAAAATGAAACGAAAATCGACTCACCTTTATCCGTGTGTTAAACAAATTCGAATTTTCTGTAGGCCTATTTAGGGATAGGACAAAAGGTTCCAGACTAAACACTACTCACTTTAATTAATTTGCGTTTGACCGGTAATTAAGAGTTTAAAATGTTTATGCATTATTCAGTCAATAATATTGATATGATAGGTAGATTTATTGATTTTTACAAAAATGGACATTGACCACTATCTAACCGAGCGGAAGTGTTGTCCCGTGTAGGTTCATCCCGTCTTTTTAAAATTGCGCATGATTAGACACAGATTGGACACATTCAAAATAAGGTCAACATCAACGGTTAAAATAAGACATATTCAAATAAGGGATAGAAGGCGACTAAATTAAATAAAAGACAGAGATGAATATACATTATATGAAAATTTAAGTAGGTATAAGGTGAATAAAGTAAAACAAAAAAATTATATTAAAATTAAAGAATTTAAATAAAAATACTGAACAAAATCATGGACATAATTTTACAATAGGCGTCATGTACGTACCATTCCTGATTTTGATTGAGGCAATACGTGCAATACCGCCTTTGCCAGGATGCAATTTATCAATGACAGCTAATGGCAATTTTAGCGGCGGAATTTATCCTGCATTACTACCACTAGAGTGCCTACCTCTAGAGGGTTGGAATCAGTATTCCACTTTAATCGAGTTTGCAGAGTGTGTAAATACTCTACGTGCCATCTCTTCCAATAATGTTGCACGATAGAATCTTAAAAGTTTATATCTTTTCAAATGAGTAAGTGGTTCTAAAGACAGATTTTCAGACGGAAATGAGTTTAGTGGTGACCCGAACATAACACGTGCCGGTGTGAGCACGGATGGATCATTCGGGTCGCTACTTATGGTACATAAGGGCCGATTTTATGATTAAAAAAAAGTTCACGTTCAAAAGCGTCCATATATTTACAAGAATTAGTTAATTGGTAAACTTCGTCAAGTTTTCCTTTAGCTCCGACAAAGTTTGTACCATTGTCGGAGAAAAGAGTGGTATAATTTCCACGTCTGGATATAAATTTCTTAAAAGCGGCTAGAAATGACTCTGTGGAAAGGTTCGATGCAAGTTCCAAATGAATTCCCTTCGTTGCAAGACAAATAAATAAGCAAACATACGCCTTTTGACCTTTAATACCTCTACGTCGGCTTGAAGTGATTTGAAAACTCCTATTATAATCCACTCCACTGGTAAAAAGACTTTGGCTTGACTCACCCTTTCAGTTGACAAATCAGACATTATTGGATAGGTAGGTTTGGGGGAGATACGAAAACAATAATTGCGTTTCCAGTTGCGTTGGCGTATTATATTTCTGGTCGATGTACTACGTTAATCTGTCTGTAACATTGTTTAATATCGGTGTTCATAGCTACGGGGTGCAAACGAAAGTTTAATAAAATAGTAAATGCATTATTCTGCAACTTCGGACCGGTAAAAAGAATATCATTCAGCGCCAAGCCACTTGTGGTTTCCATACTCGCATCGGATACTATACGACATGGAATAGACGTACTCTCCAGTTTATACGACTGCATTGGTACAAGGACACTGACATATATGACAAAAAAGAAATTGCGAATACTTTCGGGAACTATTATTCTACTGTTATTCATGAGAAGCTTAACACTCACTTTTATGGTAAGCTTTTTTAAAATGTACCACCTCTCAAAACATAGCGGAAATATTCATGATCTTCCGACCAGTAACCGCATATGATGTTAAATTTGTCATAAAAAATCTTCCCAATAAAAAATCAACGGGATTAGATGAAATCCCGATAAGATTAATTAAAAAATGTTCAAATGAACTAGCCCCTATTCTTGCAGACATAATTAATATATCGGTACTTTCAAGTGCATTTCCAACTCATCTTAAGGAAGCAATACTCATAAAGGGGACAAGTGAAAATATTGGCAATTACCGCCCAATTGCTATCTTAAGTATAATATCTAAAATAATAGAAGAAGTAGTTTCTAATAGAATATTCGAATTTCTAAATGAAAATTCTATTTTAAGTAACAGTCAATACGGTTTCAGGCCAGGAATGTCAACAGAAGCGAGTATAACAGATCTTAGTCAATTAGTATATTATGATAAAATTGATTTAGGCGAACGTGTCTGTGGTTTATTTTTTATCTATCTAAAGCCCTGGATACGGTTGATAGGGACTTTGTTGCTCAAAAACTACGTGGCGTAGGAATAATTGACCCTCGTAATAACAGCTGGATCGTTTCTTACCTTTCGAACAGAAAAATTATAGTAAAAATAGGCAACACTAAATCCGACAAGAAAGATATGTGTATTGGAACTCCTCATGGTAGTGTGTTAGGGCCACTAATATTTTTATTATATGTAAATGACCTCTCCTCTCATATCGCTGAAGGCAAATTCTTTATGTATGCCGATGACGCTTCAATAGTAGTTTCTGATCCAGATCCTATAATATTAAATCGTAAAGTTACTCTTATATTACAAGAATTCAATAAAGATGGTGTTAAAACAATCATGACAAAAAAGTTCTAGTAGAGTTTGGATGCAGGTAAAGGATCGAATTAATTTTAACTATAATTTTAATGGATATACACTAGCTTCTAGTGCACAAGTTAAATTTTTAGGTGTTACTCTTGACATCAATTTTAATTTATACGCAGATTGAAGATGTTTGCAGCAAGATCAATAAAGGTTTTTACGTTAAAAGTGCTCAATAGGGATGCGTTACTAAATATATACTATGCTCTCATATACTCGCTATATCCGATAGTATTCACGTATGGGGACAATCAAGCGATACGGCTAGAGTATTTATACTGCAGAAAAGAGTCATTCAACTTATATTTATAAATAATAAATAATAAATAACACCACATGTAATTACGACCCCCTTTATCCCAGAAGGTTCTAGAAGAGCCTTGTGCGGGAGGGCTAAAATATATTTACGGTGACGTCAATGTACCTGATGAAGCTATTGTGAATTTCCAACACACAGAGACTTTCACACCTATAATACGAGAGGTCGGGGCAGAATGTACACAATCAGACATGAACATGAATATTTAAAAAAATCACCGCATTATGCTGGTACGTCTATCTATAGAGACCGTGCACGAAACTTGCATCAGCGCCGATATCCACACTAGCGGTCAAAGCTTGATTTACGTGCAGGACGGCGTATTTTTATTTCTCTTCCCGTTCGCGTAGAGGTGTATAACAGAGCGCGGTGCCTAATTAGTGCTAAACAACATGGAAAACCAAATAATAAAATGTGGGTTCAAAGAAATATATAGCAATGATTTGTCGCACACGAGCATAAAAAAGGGCAAAAATTTAGATAAAAGTAAGCATGTTTTTAATGTCACGGAATGTTGAGACAAACCGCTATTAATCAATCTGCATATCTAGTGAAAATCATTGTAAGTATAATAATGAATACTATTTACAACAAAAATCTTACTAATTTAAACATTTTATATTAGTTGAATGATCGGAGATTTATCATCAATGCATCCTGTCCGGCGGGAAGCGGACAACGCTGTAAACATACTGGAGCAGTTTTTTGGTACCTATGTAAATAACGAGCCTATCCAATCAAAAACTGACAGAGAATGCGAATGGAAAAAACCATCCTCATATGGAAAAGAATTATAAACTAAAGGCAAAAAAATGTCCGATATGTATCCTAAAAAGAGAAATGATAAAAACGATAGCGAGCTATCAGATATTATTTCAATTTTAGAATGTGATATCGATTGCGAACTAAAAAATATTTTAAAGCAGGAAAAGAAGACGGAGAGCGAAAGATTTGTGTCATTGTTTTTAAATGAACTAATTGTAAATGTATTCCAAAAAAGTTGTGAGAAAAAGACAAATGACATTTTATATAAAATTTTGCGAATCGATCCCCATGAAAAGAACAACAGTTCCAAAGCAAATTTGAATGATCAAGAAGAAAATTTTTATAGAAAATATATTAATGTGGCAAAAGTGTCGCAAATGAAAGAAATTTTTTTGAATACAATAATGCAGTCTTTTTCTCAGAAGTGGCATAATGAGCGTCATATTAGAATATCAGCCAGCAGTAAAGCCCATCAAGTAAAAACTTTAACAAGAAAAGAACCGACAAAGCTGGCAGAAGAATTTTTCAATCCACCAAAATTATCTGGCCGAGCTGTTTCGAATACAACATATGGCATTCAAAATGAAAGTAAGGCAAAAAAACTTTTTGAAGAAATGTACAGTGTTGAAGTATTAGACTGTGGATTATTTATTTGTCCTGAATATCCTTGGTTATGCGCTAGTCCGGATGGGCTCATTATTGAAACATCAGGAGACGAGAGTACATTGTCATGTTCTATTTTAGAGATAAAATGCCCTTCTTCAGCGAAAACTATAGTATTCAACCCAGATACAAAAGAAACTCATTTATCTTATATTAAGTGGAATGGCAACACCCAACAGTTCGAGATAAAAAAAGTCATCAATACTACACTCAGTGTCAAATATTGTTATTTGTGACAAAATTACAAAAACTGTCTTTTTTCATATATTCACATACACCATTAAAAATTGATGTAATCAGAGATTTTTTAAACTTGCCGATACCTAAATTAGAAAATTTTTATTTCACTTTTTATTTACCACTTTTAGTAAGAAAAAAATTGGAAAAAAATGGTAATAGTGCTTAAAAATTTGTTGCCTGTTGTCAGTCATATCTTACAGGCTTCAGACTTTCATGTAGTTGAGGAATTTCCTGATTTTTGCAGGTTTTCCAATGATTTTTATGCAAAATTAATCATGACTGGGAGATTTATTTCTGTTTAATATTTTTTTGAAGTAGCTTTTAAGTTCATTTTTTGAATTTTATAAGTGTTTGGCACTAAGTGCCATAGGTGACAGATGGCGCCATCCATCAGGTCAAAGGTTCCCCACGAACCCCTGATTTTGAGAGATTACCGCGAACGCGTGGTAGCACATAGTGTTAGTTCGTTCACCCGCACGCTTCTAAAATTTTGTGAAACTGTAGTTCTTTTGCACGTACATAAATCCTAGATTATCCAATTCTATTTCCTTGTAAGTACCTACGTCAGCAGATTCGAAGTATAACTGCATGCTGCATCAAATACCGGTAAGTCCCTAGTTATTTACTTATTTATGTAAAGATTGAATTTAACGTTTCGCTTTATTAGTATTTATGTACGACTATGAACCTTAAGCGACGTAGTGCGTAGCAAAAAATTCGTATTTACAGTCCAACTACAAACATTTTTTGGTGCATTCGTACGAAAGCTCTGAAGATGATATTTTTTTAAAA
This sequence comes from Rhagium mordax, assembly GCA_963680705.1. Taxonomy (NCBI): domain Eukaryota; kingdom Metazoa; phylum Arthropoda; class Insecta; order Coleoptera; family Cerambycidae; genus Rhagium; species Rhagium mordax. The sequence goes on along the minus strand of OY796660.1, from coordinate 45,319,042 downwards.
AGGTGAAATTTCAACATTTTTTCTTGAAATTTCAAGAAAAATGTTGAAATTTCACCTTTTTCAAAACTTGAAATTTCAACTTTTTTCTTGAAATTTCAAGAAAAAAATGTTGAAATTTCACCTTTTTAAGAACTTGAAATTTCAACTTTTTTTCTTGAAATTTCAAGAAAAAATGTTGAAATTTCACCTTTTTAAAAACTTGAAATTTCAAATTTTTTTCTTGAAATTTCAGGAAAAAATGTTGAAATTTCAACTTTTTTGATGTCGGTTTATTGTGATATCTACTCCGAGTCTACTCTGCTGGATGAGGCGCTTGTTCAGTCGGAGGTTATTGTTGAGTGAAGAGCAGTCACAGACCAACTTTAATTTCATCATCGCGTCCCACGTGCCCGTTCATGTGTTATTATGGCAAATTACAATTGTTATACCAAAAAAATGGAAGAGTTCCTGCGTTTAAGGGACATTTCAGAAGAATGTATTGAGAAATTACAAAGCGAGAATGTAGGGTGTTACTAATTTTGTATTTAATTATTCTCGAATTTAAAACAGTTAATAAAATATTTTTTATCGTTAAAGGTTTACCTATATGTAGTACATTATGTTAATAGAGTGGTACAGGGTTATCGGTTATAAATGGAACCCCCTCTTAACCTTCGCTATTTTTTGAGATAGAAAAAAAATTTAAACAAAAAGTTTTAGGGCATTCTATGAATTTTGTTGCTACCATATTCAATAGTATACAGGGTGCCTCATAAAAGCCGGACAAACCAAAGTTAGGCTTTTTTTAAACAGAACATCCTGTATATTTTTGAATATTATCGTTTTCCTGAATTTAAAAATGTAGGTATAATACGTTGACATTTACTGTGGCCATTATCGATAAATAGCGGCTTCTATTTACATAAAAATCGGATGAAAACCAGTACGCCATGATTTTCCAGATTTTCAAAAACAAAAGGTTATAGAAAATATATTGATGAAAATGGGAGACATTATTTCTTTCCTTTTCTTTCTTGGGATTTATTACCACATTTCTCGAGATTCCTATCCAAAAAATTCGATTTATCTAAAAAATATTCAAATTAACCAGTTTAAAACTGGGAAATAACCTCTACGCTTTTGACGTAATGTCAGAGGATTAGTTCGAGGGTGTTTTTTGACAACTAATAGGAATTAAATTAATACAAAAATACTGCGCTGACGTTTCGGAAACTATATCCGTTTCCTTTTTCAAAGCTTTAGATTTTTATGTAATGTGTAGAATAACACGGCATAAAATAAAAATTGTTTATATCATTTCCATAGATACTTACCATAGAAATGTTGAAAAATATACTAAATAATATTAATTTTATTGAGTTCTTCTCTCAACATTGGCAACCAAGTTAAACAAAATTCTACCGAACAATTTGATACGCATTTATCTTCATTAAGTAAAATTATTGCAGATTCTTTGATTTTTCTTTTTTTGTTGTCTGCTTCTTTGGTCAAAATTTAATTTTAAAATTAGTTGTCAAAAAACACCCTCTAACTGATCCTCTGGCATTACGTCAAAGGCGTAGAGGTTATTTCCCAGTTTTAAACTGGTTAATTTGAATATTTTTTAGATAAATCGAATTTTTTGGATAGGAATCTCGAGGAATGTGGTAATAAATCCCAAGAAAGAAAAGGAAAGAAATAATTTATGAAATGCCACAAATAACATTTAAACAATGGGGGACATGTTGAAAATTTATTATAATAATTTTTTAATCTTTAGTATGTATAAAATCTTGTTATTAATAACAATTTCGTACTGATTTAGTGGCGGCACAATCTGTTAAAAAGAGGCCTAACCTAGACATTTTGACTACCGAGCTGAATTTTTCAGAATATGTAGTTTTTGATATGTATAATAACATACTAAAAGTCCCGAAGAATCCGAATTGAGCGTTAGCCGCCATGTTGAAAAAATGGCTTGCGCGCGCAGTCATAGAAAATATTTTTTCCTTGCCTTATTTATTAACCGATTTTAATTTTTTAAAAACGCAATTGTAACCAAAGAATGAGGCTATAATATACATTTTATGCATTTTACTAAACTCAATGTAAGTGATAAAAAATTTACCTCAAATGAAAAAGTTTGTTTTGAAAATTTTTATTTATGCAATTAAAAAGAAAATTGTGGGTTTTATGAAAATATTTGTTAAATAAAAGTTGTAGGCCATAAAGAATCAAACGTAATTGTTTTTTGAATCATTTTGTAGCTCTAAAAATAACGGAGATAGAGCAATTTTATTATATAAAATCATATGTTAGGATCGTTAGAATCAGAATTAAAAAGGTAGGATGTGCATTGTGCATTTCAATTTTCAATCACGACGCAATTAACCACAAACAAATCTTATTTCCCAGATAAGTTTTCAGAGGGTGCATGAGTTAATAATCATAACAATAAAAAAAAAATGATAACAAAAAATTATAAAATAATAGTCCTGAGCTTACGATCCTCTCGGCATAAAAGACTAATCCGGCCTGCCGAAAGTTGACGAAGTCTCCGTTTACTTAGGGCACATGATTTTAACATCTACAGTCATTAAATCTGAGGTATATGGGAAATGACTGTATACATTCGGAGGCCACGGGAGGAACTATCCAGCATCATATTAACCTTTCAAATTCACTCCAAAAATGACAACAATTGAAATCAACAAATATTTTGTACCTAAATAAATATCACTGGGATTAAGATTGATAAATGGCAATGGCGTTATAAGTAATAATAATAATAATATTAATGCCTTTATTGCCCAACAGGTTACACCCAATAACAGGACAATTTATTAATATTATGTAGAAAGATTCATAATAATAATAATATATAAAATAAACAATAATACAAATAGAAAATAAAAAAATAAATGCAAATATGCAACTATACAGCAATGAGCGATGTTTGGTTAAAGATTATTCACAGCCGTGTGTAAAATTTCATTTTCGTACAATTATTTAAATCATACCTACCTATGACATATTTGATTGAAATTACTACACATTGTATACATATATGGGCGATTTTAAAATTATATTACTTCTAGCATGATAACAGTAAAACAGGTAATTATATCTAGAATGATAATTTGGTACATTAAAACATAATTGCGACAATAGTTCTGGACAGCAAATATTATCATGCAATAAATTATATAAAAAAGAAATAGAATTGCGCTTTCGTCTTAATTCTAAGCTGTTCATTCAAACCTGGTCAAAAGAGTGTTTTGTTCAATACCTATTTCAGGATAAATCATATCAACTTTAAATGACAGAAATTTTAGAAATCTTCTCTGCACATTTTCTGAGGCAAGTTTGTGATTCGCGTAATATAGGGATACCAAATAAGATATGCATATTCAAGTTTAGACCTTACGTAAGAAATGTAAAGAACTTTAATGCTCTAATGTCGGTAAATGATTTGCAGTTTCTAATTATGAAGCCAAGCATCTTCGTAGCTTCTTTCACTTTTGAATTAATGTGACCAATCAAATATGATTCCAAGATCTTTGGTGGAATTACATCTAAGTATCTAATAGCATTCCATCAATTAAGTATACATTTACAATACTAGCCCGCTTTTTTAGTAAACGCTACAACCTTACATTTGGATGCATTACGGTAATCTTTTATTTATGCACCAACTTTGAACCGCATCAATATCATCTTGCGCCATGAACAGAACAAGTTATCTTCCTATATATCTTAAGATCATCCGCAAATAGCAATCTATGATTGTTGCTACGGGTTTTTAAAGCTAAATTAAATATAATTAATAAAGGTATGCTTAGAACATTGCTGCAGTCCTTGACTAAGAAAGACGGTATTAGATCGAGACTAGAGGTCATTTTGTTTTTTAGTTTAGCAGTTGCTTTTTGAATTTCAGTATCAGTCACACTATCAAAATGAATAGAAATACTATTTAGAGCAGTCATAGTTACATCACATAAGTTAGGAAAATCTCGCATAGGTTAAGATACACTTTAAAAAAAAAAGATAAAAGGCATTTACAATATTCTGAGGGCAATCAAAGTAGTTTCCTTCATATTCCGTTCTACCTGGAATTCTAGATGTGGACCTTTTCGAGTGAATGTATAAAATATAAAAAAGTATAAAACTGGTTGATTTCTTGTCTTTTAAATCTGTTGACATGTAACCACTCCAATTAATTAGTTCTTCCATGACTATACAATAATGCATATCGTACGCGTTTGATAATTTGCCAATAATAGTAATCATTATCCTTTACAGGGATTTATGAACTCTACTGACCAATCAGGAACTCCCAACTTTCATAACCATTGGCCTCTAGTCAGTCAGAAACTCGCAATTTTTATAATCACCGGGTTTAAAGTTTCATGTCACACAAAGTAGGCTAAGTGACGAGGACATTTTAAAATTAAATAAAGTTCTTCTGACAGTTCTGACAATTTTTCGCGTGTTTGTCTGTAATTTGGCGTGTTATAATTATTTATTCAAAATATTTTTCCGAAACATAGTAGTCTGGAAAAACCATAGTATTCTAATCGCGAGTTATGGCCATTACTCATTCGGTTTACGCAAACTATCCCAATCCAATAAGTAATGGCTTCATAACTCACTCGTCGAATAATATACTATTAAACTCTCTCAATAATGGCCCAGTTACCTACAATACATTTTGACAAAATTTTTTATCGCACTTACCTACTGATAAAATGTCTTCCATAACAAATTCTTGTAATTTATTTATAATATAGGTTTTTTGTAATACATACTTTATAGTATAGATAGGAACGTTGCCTTAGTGGCCCATAACAGCGCAATTCTTACTCGCGGAATTTTTCAATTGTTTTTATTTTTGGAGTGAATTTGAAAGGTTATTATTATTTTCGAATTCTCGATAATGAATAGTTCCTCCCATAGCCTCCGAATGTATACAACCAGTCCCCATATATTGTAGGTATAGTGACTGTAGATTCCAGAGTCGTGTGACCTAGGTAGACGGATACTCTGCCGACTTTCGGCAGGCCAAAGTGGTCTTTTATGTCGAGAGCAGCGATTATTTTATTTTATTACTATTATTTTTATAATTTTTTTGTTATCATTTTTCTTTCATTATTATTATAATTATTAATTCACGCACCCTCTGAAAACTTATCTGGGACATAACATTTGTTGTGGTTAATTGCGTCGTGATTGAAATGCACATCCTACCTTTTTAATTCTGATTCTAACGATCCTAACATATGATTTTATATAATAAAATTGCTCTATCTCCGTTATTTTTAGAGCTACAAAATAATTCAAATAACAATTATGTTTGATTTTTTATGGCCTACAACTTTTATTTAACAAATATTTTCATAAGACCCACAGTTTTCTTTTTAATTGCATAAATAAAAATTTTCAAAACAAACTTTTTCATTTGAAGTAAATTTTTTATCACTTAGACTGAGTTTATTAAAATGCATAAATTATATATTATAGCCTCATTCTTTGGTTACAATTGCTTTTTTAGAAAATTAAAATCGGTTAATAAATAAGGCAAGGAAAAAATATTTTCTACGACTGCGCGCGCAAGCCATTTTTTTAACATGGCGGCTAACGCTCAATTCGGATTCTTCGGGACTTTTAGTATATTATTATACATATCAAAAACTACATATTCTGAAAAATTCAGCTCGGTAGGTAGTCAAAATGTCTAGGTCAAAACAGATTGTGCCGCGACTTGTTTATTGCAAAGCTGAAATATTGATCTAGCCGATTATAATTATTAGACTAGAACTAATTCTCTAAAAAGCCAGTTTTTGACAATCTATGGTTTAGGGGTAACTGTTTAAAATTGTTATGTATATAAAGTTATAATTCCACTAAGTCATTGGCGTGTAAGGTGGGTTTAAAATGAGGTCCTAGCAGGGTGGCACAGTGGGTTAAAGCGCGTGTGGCAACCGCACAACCGGGTTCGAATCCTAGCTTCGGCACTGGCAATGCCGAATGGGTTGGTTGTGTGTCTGAGTTTTTCTAAATATAACCCCCTCCCGAACAGCTCTGACTTTGAATTTGGAGGTTGTCTAATTTATGATGTGTTATTTATTTATTATTTAAAAAAATCAACAAAATAGTTAACTATAGTAGAGGAGCTCTTACGCAAAAGTCAAAAAGTGCAGCAAATCGGGTCGGGTTGGGCTAATTTTCTAGCTGTTTGGAAAAATAAGGCAGAGCTTGCACTTCTTCCTTGTGAGCTTATAGCTCACAATTTTTACCAATTTGGGGTTATCACTGCAGGAGGTTTTGAAAGTGAAAGAAAAGTAGCATCTAATAACCAGTCTATGTTATTTACTTAACTAGAAGCTTCTCATGTAGAAGCTGATACCCGTCTGATTCTCCACGCTGTCAACAGTTCAGCTGAAAAATCATTTGTTATGCGCAGGGATACTGATGTTCTGCTTTAATTAATTTATCATTTTGAGAAGATTAATTACGATGAGTTACGTATGATAGCTTGTAACGAAGTGATTTTTTCCAGTCAAGGAATGTTTATTTTTGCTTTAAATATTACCGTCACTTGGGTACACCCTGCCGCTGTTTTAGTAAGTAAGTTTTGTTCTAGTTAAGTTATTATTGAGTTGTTAAAAAGTCCGCTGGTAAACAAGCAGTCAAGTAATTAATTGATTAATTTTCGACAATCCCTCGTATAAGTAAAATCCGAGAATTATTATAAATAATGACCGAGTCGGAAATAAAAATCATTCGTTCCTAAAATTATTAATCCTTGCTCGTTTTGATCCGTTTCTTTTTGCAACAGAGTATAGAAATTACAAGCAACTCATTTCCGGATAGATACGTTTTGAGTTGGTGCACTAAGATGCATAATCCGCTGCACCTCTGCAAGTTACGCTGGGATATGCATACGAGTACGTCGTTTAAAGTCGGTGACCACCTCTCTTTTAACACGACAGATACGTCATAAAAGTTTACAAAAAGGGGAAGCACAGTCACTTCGCTCTCATTCGGTGCTGATTCTCATTCCGTCCTCATTCGCATTTCGAGACAACCGGCAGCAGTAGATTCATTCCGAAATAGTCCGCATAATCAGATCCGTTCGACCGCCAGCAATTGACGATCAACCTGTCTACTGTAAAATTTGCCGCACCGCCGCTCCGAGTTAATAGTAATTTCCTTTGAGTATAATATTGGTAAGAATTTAACGCAACCTGCTACATTCTGCAGGTTCTGCCGTCAGTCAAGTATAGATATTGAGAGATTTTATTGTCAGTAAATATCACCGTATTTTGCTACCAAAATAAACTAGAGCTTATTAGTAATACCTCCGTTGGTTTGTTTATTTTGTTAATGTAGGCAAAGACTGCTGAGGTTTGTTCACTTGGGCCACCTTAAATGTTCCCTTGCCTACTAGGTTACCGGAAAACCTACGTGAAATAAATAGTCACTATATGCATTAACAGTGTGTATTTGTTCACTTGGGCCATTCGTACTGGGAATTCGCATAGAACTGACTCGCAAAGCTCCTATTATTTAAACTAATCATTTAACAAATAGCTCGAAGTTTGCGGCAGTAGCTTACCGCTTGTTTCAATATTTTATCTAGCCTCAAATATCTATAGCTGACGGACTGCCCGCCGTCTATAGTCCTCGTGGAAAGGTACATTTGCTTGTCGTACGTAGCGAAATATCCATACAACGTCTCTATAAATTCCGCCGTAGAAACACCGCGTAAAGACTTTTGCTTGCCAGCTTGACTGATTTATAATTATTTAAGAGAATAGTTTTATACGTACACGACTGCAGCGTCGTGAAGGGTTGAGAATAAATTACTTTGTTCATCATTTATTCCTGAATAAACCCGTTATTTTAAAAAGGCAAACTTCACGAGTTATTATTTCTGTAGTGTTATTTTCTGATTAACCCGTTTGAGCAGTATGACCGAAATCCATTAGATAGGTCTCCAGCTTCGAACTCTGGCTATTCCGTATCATCCACTGTTTTGCTACCCAGGGTTGTTCTCCCAATTAGGAGAACCAAAAAGACAGTGTCGTTCTTCGCACTTAAAAATTGAAGGGCTGGCGCCCGAGATTTCCGTAAGAATAAAAGAGATTACGTAAGTATCTGACCGAAAGCAAAGCGCTAGAAAAAAGAACGTTACAAGCTGGTAGATCACATTCGAAGAAGTACATTCTAATTCATAGCATTTGTCAAAAACTTGCAGCACTTCTGAAATCCAATTTGCTGGCATTTCATGCGCTTACCGGATGTGATATAACATCATTCTTTGCATGCGTGGCAAAAAACCGAGCTTGGAACATCCACATCAGACATACAGAACTGCTCAGTGACTTAGATAAAATTCCGCTGACATCAGCGATAGATTCAGCTGAAATGTATAACATTGATGCTGAATCAGCGGACGCAGCAAGATGTAGGTACTCTATTTGAAAAGCTGAAGCAACCTGAGCAAATATGCCACCTACATCTGATGCTTTACATCTCCACATAAGAAGTGCACGTTATCAAGTGTTTATTTGGGAAAGTGCCCACTTTCCCGAAGTATCCATATCTCCGACGGATAATGATTGGCGACTCGATATTGGTATCGTATTTATTTGTACATTTTAATGTTATTTTTAAGGGTTAAAGCCAGTTCTCACCACCTTCCCACCGGTAACCAGCGCTCGTATAGAAATAGTCACGTGCTCATGCAAAACTAGTCTCTGCTCGAACAGATTATGCAAATGTCGCAAATCTGGTTTGAAACCAGCATGTGCTAATGTTCGCCTGGTTGCTTGAATGTAGAGCTAAATCAGCTACACGAATATCCGGATGCAGATGAAACTGATGATTTTGATGATTCTCAATCCAATTATTTACAATTTTTTTTTTAACATTTCACATTTAAAAACTCTATTTCTTTTTTCAATTTATAGTACTTTTTTATCACCATCTTGAACTCTTAACCAAAATTTTTGAAATCGGTTAGGTCGAATTACCCTTAAACCATAGGTTGTCAAAGACTGATATGATTTGCTTCTAGGGGTATTTGAGAAGGGTTTACTGAAAATCAATAAGAGCGACTACCTCTTTTCTACGCCCATGATATTAGCAACATTACAGGTAATGAAAATCTGAATATATTTATATTTCGCACGTAATGTGAAATAATAACCTTCTGAACAACTATGGATAACTGTTTCGCTGATTTTTTTATAAATTATCTCATTTTAGACCCTCATTGCACGCCAATGGGCTAGTGAGATTATCACTTTATATACATAATTTTAAAGAATTACCCCTAAACCATAGGTTGTCAAAAACTGATATGATTTGCTTCTAGGAGTCATTTCGGAAGTCTTCCCTGAAAATCAAGCCGAGACGAGTACCCCTTTTCTACGCCCATGACATTCGTAACATTACAGGTGATGAAAATCTGAATATATTTCGCACGTAACGTGAAGTAATAACCTTCTGAACAACTATGGTTAACTATTTCGCCTAATTTTTTTAAATTATCTCATTTTAGACCCCCATTGTACGCCAATGGACTAGTGGGGTTATCACTTTATATACATCATCTTAAAGAAAATTTTATAAGCTACATTTCAGCCGTCTTGACTTTTTTCTCTCAATTCACTTCTTACGGAGATATTCTCGATAAACTGAAAAAATGTACCTTTAGGGGTGGTTTTGGGGTAGTTCAACCCTTATTTCGAGATGACAACCGGAATTTTCGGAATCAGCGGGGTCGTATTACTCTATAAACTTAGGTTGGCAAAAAGTAATATGATTTGCTTCTATAAAGATTCGAATTTGAAAAAATAAACAAGCGCCTCATCCAGCATAGTAGACTCGGAGTAGATATCACAATAAACCTATATCAGAAAAGTTGAAATTTCAACATTTTTTCCTGAAATTTCAAGAAAAAAAGTTGAAATTTCAAGTTTTAAAAAAGGTGAAATTTCAACATTTTTTCTTGAAATTTCAAGAAAAAAGTTGAAATTTCAAGTTTTGAAAAAGGTGAAATTTCAACTTTTTTTCTTGAAATTTCAAGAAAAAATGTTGAAATTTCATCTTTTTAAAAATATATCATGTGGCCCTTCAGAGCTTTCGTACATTCGAGCACGGATAGAAAATTTATATCGAATAGAGTACGTTTTTTTGTTCTTTCGCTTATAATGATAGGTGTTTAACTTTATCGTGGTTATTGATTTATTGAAAATAAATAATCAAGTAATTGATTCAAATCGGAATTATTAGATCTTAGTTGATTTTACTATTTAAAAGAAGAAATGTCAGCTGAAGGTAGAATAAATCGGTTAAAAATCTTAAATGCTAGAAAAGAATTTTTATTTGGTAGAATTCAACGTTTATACGATGATAGTCAGAAAGTAAATAAGCAAGCTAATTTAAAAAACTTTAAAATTAGATACGAATCGTTGGAGAAAACCAAAACTGAATTTCGAACAATTATATCAGATATTAATGAGATTTCATTACAATTATAATAATAATAACAATAATAATATTTATTTACTCAAAACATATATGTACAACCAATAAACAATATAAAGAACAAGTTATAAGCAAATAAATATGATTTACCAATAAGTGACTTAACACTTGTTTTGGATTACAATGTAAATGACACGGAAATATATTTTTAATTTTAAGTATAATAGAATAAAATAAAATAAAAGTAGACTTATACAACATAAATTTTCTAACACTAACACATTTAGATATTTAGAATTTTTAAGAACTTCCTCAAGCGACATTTTATAATAAGTAGCAATATAAACACTATAATAAGTAGCAATATAAACACTAATATGATAGGTGCTAGTTATTAAAATTATCAGAAGAATATTTTTTTTATTATTTAGCACGTCTACATAATATATGCACTTGTACACGTAGTTACATACGTACATACACACATACGCATACATGCACAGGAATTAATTAATTATTTTTTAGATCTATGATATCATTAATTAGACGCCTTGGATGTTTAAGTATATAATCTTTTAGTATTTTTTTAAATGAATATTTGTTGCTTTTATTTTGTATCTCACTAGGTAAAGTGTTGTACGGCCTTGGAGCTAAGAAGGTATGGGACCTTTGCCCGATAGTTTTTGTCATGAACGGTATTGTATACATATTTTTTTTTCTAGTACCATACGTGTGAGAGGGTAAATTTCCTATATTTTTAACAAGATGGTAGTTTATATTTATATTATAGTAATATAGTTGTCTAATATCGTATAACCTTGCTTCCATGTATAACAGATCTGACGGGTACATCGGGTCCCTAGATAGCATTATTTTTAAAAATCTTTTTTGGAGGATTTCTAAAGGTATTAAATGAGTTTTAGCAACACCACCCCATGCAAGTATACAATAATTTAGATGACTTTCCACAAGAGAATGATAAAGTATTTTTAATTGGTTGAAATCTATTTAGAATATTTTTTAAGTACCTGAATTTATATATAATAGTTTGCAGTTTTTTTATAATATAATTTATGTGTATATCCCATCTTAAATGCGAATCTATAAAAACCCCTAAATATTTTATTTTTCCTTCGGGTAGTATCGTGCACTGCTTTCCTAGGATATTTATATCAAGGCTTTTGAAAGATGGCTCATTTGATTTGTTGCAGCTGAATGGTAAGTAATGCGTTTTTTCAAAATTAATTGTTAGTAATCTATGATCAAACCAGTTCTTTATTAGAGCTAAATCAGTTTCGGCTTCGATTTTAAGTTCGTTCCATGAATTTGCTTTATAGAATATGGCAGTATCGTCGGCAAATCCTATAATTTCCCCCCTGCTCCGTAATGAAAATAATCCATTTATATAGATTGAGAACAAAACGGGCCCTAGAACTGTTCCCTGTGGTACTCCATATTTTATCCACTTTGGTTCACTTACTTCTTCATTTATTTTTACACGTTGTGGCCTGTTTGATAAGTAGCTTTTAAATAATTGAATTGTAACACCTCTAATACCATTGTTTTCTAATGTATCTTACAACAATTCATGGCTAACTGTATCGAATGCCTTCGATAAATCTAAAAATGTACATAAGCATGGCTTACCTTCATCCAGAGCAGAGTAGATCTTAGTAGTTAATGCCAATATTGCATCTTGTGTGGACACATTTTCTCTAAATCCAAACTGGTTGTTGGAAAGTAATTTATATTTGTTGTATGATGTTAATCTTTTCTTTATGATTTTTTCTAATAGTTTAGATAAGTGGGTTATTAATGAAATTGGTCTATAGTTTGTTAAGATTTTCTTGTCTCCTTTCTTATATACGGGTATAATTACAGATTCTTTAAGTACCTCAGGCCATATACCAAGTAATATGCATTTATTAAAAATATACTCTAGTGGTTTTAGGATATACTCTGAGACCGATTTCAGAACTTCAGTTTTTATATTATCTACACCTGCAGATTTCTTATTTTTTAGTTCATGTATTAGTTGTCTCAGTTCAGATGTATCTGTTGGTAAAAGTATCATAGAATTTTCAGTTGTATATTTAGCAATTTTGAAATTAGGATCTTTGTTTATTTTCTTGGCTAGATTTTCTCCCATGTTAGTAAAGGTTGTATTAAATTCATTAGCTATCTCTTTTATATCAGTTATTAATTTGTCATTTTCGTTTTTTATTGAACTAATATTATTATCCTTGTAATTTGTTTTGCTTATCTCGTTGACTGTTTTCCAAAGGTTCCTTGAATCTGTTTTGTATTTATTTATTCGGTTCTTATAATATTCATATTTAGTTTTTTGCAATAGATTTGTAAGTTTATTTTTATAACTTTTATATTGTGATTTTAGATCTGCATTGTTTGGGTTCTTTTGCAAGTTTTGAAACATTTCATTTTTTTTATGTATAGATTTAATTAATCCATTGGTAACCCAAGGTGTCAATTTGGTATTTTTTCTCTTAATTTTTTTAAGATAAGTTGAATCGTTTAATGCATTTTTAATAATATTTATAAAATTGGTTGTTGCAGATTCGACATTATTTTCTACGTATATGGTTTCCCAAGACTCATTTTTTATAATATTTTGTAACTTGACATAGTCTATGTTTTTTATAAATTTTCTCTTATCATTTGTGACATTTTCTTTATTACAACTTAATATAATTTGCAACATTGTTGTAAAGTGATCTGTAATATCTGTTTTTAACACTATTGGTAATGTTGTATCATTGACATTATACTTAGATTTAATAAAAATGTGGTCTAAACAGGATTTTTGATTATTTTGTTCCCTAGTGTGATTGTTAATACAAGATATGTAGCCAAATTCATTTAAGATATTCATATATTCTATACTACAGTCGTTGTTTTGTAGGATGTCTATGTTTATATCTCCAATAAAAATATGATAGTTTTCTAAGTTATTTTGATGTGCTTGAAGATGATTTTGTAGGTGAGTTAGAAAATCTCGGGGGTCTGTAGTAGATGGTGGTCTATATATAGCTGTTATGTTTATATTACATTTATTATTTATTTTTATATTAATTATAACTGAATTGAAATTATTTATAAGAGTGATGTTGTGGACATAATTTAAGCTGTTTTTAACATAAACTACCACACCATCATTTTGATTTAGTTTACTATTATTGTAGATCATATCATATCCGGTTATATTATATAGGGATATGTCTTGAATATTCCATGTTTCGGTAAGAACTATACAGTCAAAGTCGCTGTTTAGTTCGTCAAGAAGTATTTTGAATAGATCTAGGTTTTTATTTATGCTACGTATGTTGTTATGTATTATCTTGATGATATTATTTAGGCTATTGATATCATAGATCGCCTTGCAGTCAGCTGTATTACACAATGTATAGGTATCTACTGTATTTACTTCAAAACCTCTTATGTACTGATCCATTTTTTAATACTTATAATAATAATAAAGTATTTGTACAATGGAGATTAGAGCCAATTTAAAAAGAGTAAAAATTAAAAGTACAGAATCGGTTTACAAACAAGTAATAGGTAAAGTGAATAGTTATAGAGGAATGAAATATTTAAATCAACTTATTCTTACTATTAATTTTCTTAATGTAGTGGGTCTCTTCAGTGGATTTTTACTTTCAGATTGATAGATGATGGATATAGGTGTGTCATCATAAGTTAATCACTCTGCAGACGTTGATTATACATGTTAGTTTTATTTTTACTTATTTTGTATGGAACGTGTTCTTGTTTTCCGGGAAGGACTCGCTTCTTGAGCATCTACTGTGTGTGTCGTGTTTTCCGATCTTTTTTGTACTTCAGGTTTTTTAATGGTCCCCGTTTGCTTTCTCAGATTGTGACGTTCGAATTTTTTTTCGTTGACATTTCTTACAGCACTGCCTCTTTCTTCTTTGTTTTGGTCCTCTTTGGCTTCTTCTAAGTCATCTATGGTATGCGGAATGTTATTTATATATAGCTTATTTCCCTTGATGTAGCATTTGTTGGTACTATTTTGATTTGCTCTATTCAAATGGCCTCTTAGAATTTGATATTCTTCCCTCTGTTTGTTTGTTAAGTCATGCCTTATACTTATGCTTGTGCCTTTTAATCTGCCGCAGTTACTTAGTACAGTTTTCTTTTTTAGTTCGGATACGAATTCTATTTTAATAGGGCTATTTGCAGAGTTTCCAAGTGGGTAGATGT